>JAOXYF010000028.1:2784981-2859330 GCA_028565775.1 Sternarchorhynchus goeldii
CAGACCCACTCCCTGAGAGCACTATGGACAAGCATACAGACCCACTCTCTGAGAGCACTATGGACAAGCATACAGACCCACTCTCTGAGAGCATTATGGACAAGTATACAACGAACCAGTGAACCAAGTGTCATTCTCTCTCAGCATAGCTTTCCAACAGCTTTTCCTGTTTTATAACAGTTTTGTTATATTTAATTGTTTATATTTACTATTTTTATTAGTTATTTATATTTGTTATGAAGGCTGCCCAGCTATTCTAATGATGTAAAGAGCATACATTATCTTATAACAGTCTTATAACAGTCTTATCTGATTGGTATAATGCATTTAGCCTGATAGTAAACAGAATATGTTCCCTCTATAGGAACAACTTGTACATTTTGACTATATAACTCATTTGATAATTGATTCCAGGCATAAACTGTATGTTCATCACTCATCATTAATGCTCAGTTTACTCAGTTATTATATATACTGTGTGTCATATAGTATTTACATATATATATATATATATATTGACATTTAGATTTCCAAGAAACAGATGGGTTACAACCTGTAATGCATACAGTGAATGTACGTGCAAGGTAGACATTAATACAATGAATGGTGAGTGGTGAGTTAAAATGCTTAAATGATTAGCACTAAATGTTCGTCGAACATTGAAGGTCATCATAAGTAGGTCATCTCCTATGTCACTGACTGCAATTGAATGATTTTGTAATTACAGAGATAACGCTATCGAATTGATAGAGATCGTATAACCTAACGGATAAACCTAACTCAGCTATTGCGACAGCGATGACGTTTATCTTGGTTGAATTACAAACCAAACGAGGACGTATCATTATCCCTAGCCTAAAAATCATATCTGTAACTTACTTGTGTTTTGTGTTTTCTTTATATTGCACTGCACGTGCAATTTTAGTTTTTCATAACATCAAATGTTTTCGTTTTAAACAGCTGAAACAAATGCCACGAATAATAATAATAATAATAATATCATAATTCCACATCCTTCAGATGTCTTTCCTGCATTGTTGCTTTTCTTAGCACTGAGAAATATGATTCCAAAACGACGTGTCTAGTCGATATGCTCACTCTGCAGCAGAAAACAAGACAGGGGTTCCTGCTCCGCCCCGGTCTGTAGAAAGTGTGTCACTGGGTTAAAGTGACTCGTGCGCCGGGGCAGGGGGAGTGGCCGACGGCAGCAAACATCTCGGAACATTCAGTACCCAACAGTCACGAGCAGGGAGTTCCGCCGTACACAGAGTGCACGCTTCACGGTTACCTTTAACAGTGTGTTCCAGGACACATCGACGATTTGAGAAGCGAATATTGCTTTCTTTGCACGTAGGGAATCCATAGCAGTTTTTGTATTATTATTTTTTTTAATATTATACGAATTTAAAAAGACGGGGAAATATACAGATGTTTTGGAATAGCATGGTCGTCTCTATTCATTCACTCCTTCGATTCGAAGGACTTTGTTGATGAAAACTAACCTTAATAGCATATAGCTAGCTAGTATACTTGCAGTTCATACCCTCGCAGCCTGAAAGCTGTAAGGGCTAAGTTTCATTTGATCTATATCTTTATATCTATAGCTTTATAGCTAGAGCGCTGATATATATATATATATTTTTTTTTTGTCAAACAAGACATGGGATCAACTAAACCAGGTAAGAACCTTCATTTATTTCTAATAGTATTAGCTAGCTATGTTACATATTTCCGTGTTGCTTGTTTTTAAATTAGGGTAGTGGAAAACGAATGAATGACCTTTAGCTATTGGAATAAACGTAATATTTTTAAATAATTTGTCGTGCTTTAATAGGTTATTCGGTGTTTAAAGAGTCTGTATATTCGCAAACCACATTCTTTGATGTCAGCAGATGTTCTGCTGTTTTCCTTGAAGCTTTACGATGCCGTAGCCTATAGCGCAGCTAGATGTGTGGGTTAGGAGTGTTTGTGTTGCTACAGGCGCTGTGTTGTGTGCTTTCAGCGTCTCTGTTCCTCACACTCACATGGCACAGCCTGCCTAGCCATGTGCCTCTGTGTACTCGAGTCGGTACTCCCTGGCTTCTGATTGGTCGAGAGGAGGTACCGAGTGCTCATTGCATAATTGTGCACGGTGCCCTGGTGCGGAGATTGACTGCAGTACCACGTGAGGCAGCGCGAGACAGTTGTGGTGACCTAGATATTTTTCCCGTAGAAAAACATGACATATCCACGTGTGGGTGGGTCTGAGAATCGCAGAGGGTTAGGTAACCTCTCCTTCTTTTAAAAGACGGCCGTATCGAATTTCAGCCCTCGTCAAACATTTTACCCACAGACATCTCGTTTATATTTTATTACAATTTCGACATTACATGGCGCCTTTGTTGTTATTTTATTGAATGGATTGCAGGAAAGTGTTGGATTTCAGAATCGATTACTAAAAATACTTTGTAGCCCACAGCCTTGAGCAGTGACGTTCATGAGCCACTGCACGTGTTTATTCCGTCAAAAATGCCCCGCTGTGCTATAACTTGTTGCTCTCTGTAACCCAGATAATGAATGAAAAAATGGGCCACAGATTAACGAATACATGCTAAAAAGGCTTTTTTTGTACCGAGTTAATGAACATTTTAGTTTGCATTGTACGAGAATGAAAAAGTTGGTATTGTTAAACGACTCCTTGAGGCGCAGCTCTTTGAACTAGTTGTTCTGGGTAGGTGATCTGTATCCTGCGGGTCTGGTGTCTTGTATGTGACGAGGCTACTGTTTGAAATGAGATTATGTAACAGGGTTATCCAATCTGTAAATGAGGTGTAATAAAACAAAGCAAACAGTGTTAATGACATAGTGAAAGCTCTCCTACTGCATGCTGATACAAAACACCTTCCATATTTCATATCGTGTGTGTATGTATGTATATATATTACAAACATCTTCTCCATAATGGAGTTAACTGCAGTACTAGCATATAATTTCATCAGTAGCTGTTGATATAGAACATGTATTAACTTTATCTCTCTTAAGTTTTGACTCCTTTGTCGTCTTCTCTTCTCAGCTGGTGTGATAACCTACATTTGCTCCTCGGGCCCTGCCTCTAGCCCAGAGTCCTGTTTGAGTGACAGCTCCAACAGCCACTCACCGTGCACATCTCCGCCCCTTTCCACCACGCAGAGCTGCAAGGTGGAGCTTGCTGCCGCTTCCCCCCATGGCGTGCCAAAACAACCCCGCATGCCTGCTTCGGAGAAGACCTCTCTGTCTACCGCCAAAAGCAGCATCACGAGTAAGACTGGTTCTCCTTTCGCATTTCTGACATTGACTCATCTGGGCGCAGTTCCCTGCTGGAAAGCGCAGTGGGTGTAGGAGGTAGTCAGCATTGTGAAGGAGCTGCATCTTTTTTTACTGCAGCTGCTCACCGTGTTCTCTGTTCTGCAGAGCTCAGTGGTATGGTGCTGCTATGTAAAGTCTGCGGTGACGTGGCCTCAGGCTTTCATTACGGAGTCCACGCGTGCGAAGGATGCAAGGTACGAGCACAGCCTTAAATCCGACTCGACTCGCCGCCCCAGTCTTGCCCACAAGAGCTGCGTGTGGTCCACAATTCTGTTCCTACCAAAGGGAAACACTTCTAATTGAATTTAACAAGGGATAGAGAGCTTTAATTACTGATCTAGACATTGTACTTACTTGGCAAATGCATGAAACCAGTCTGTGGTTCCTTTTCTGTTTTAGGCATATCTCCTGATTTACTGCCTTTAGGTATATTAAAAACAGCGGTAGCTGAACTGGTTGTCTGTGTTGCAACCATGTGTTGTGTGGCCTGCAATTATATTTATATTTAAATGTATTTAAATACGTATAACATTTTTGGGTTATGCTCCTCCCCACCATTAGGAGCAATAGAAGAGATCCTTGTTGCCGCCATCCCATAATACACTATGAAGTTTTTGATTCGTGTGCCGTTCCTCCACAGGGATTTTTCCGGAGGAGCATTCAGCAGAACATCCAGTACAAGAAATGCATGAAGTCGGAGAACTGCACCATCGTGCGCATCAACCGAAACCGCTGCCAACAGTGCCGTTTCAAGAAGTGCTTATCCGTGGGGATGTCCCGGGACGGTGAGCGCCTGGCAGCGGCACCAGTTCGAATGTTGTAGACTTGCTGGCGTTCCCTCTAATAGGCGTCTTCTTTAAGCCTACTGTTATAGAACTCGAGATGTAATGGCTCTTGAGTGGTGCAACACAACAGTGTGTGCCTGCATGTCTGATCACGCATCTGATCTCCTGTTTGACCAAACAGACTGAGAAAGCCTCAATGGCTGTGCTCTTAGGGAGGGGGGAGTGGCTCGCTCTCTCCTCCATGTCATTTTACAGCGTCTATGATCTCGCGCATCACAATGGGGCTGCTGTAATTTTGGGTTGCCAGATATTCACGTGTGGCCATTTTCCCTCCCCAGCTGTGCGGTTCGGACGTATCCCGAAGAGGGAGAAGCAGCGCATGCTCCTGGAGATGCAGAACGCCATGAACAATATGATGAACAGCGCCCAGCTGCACAACATGCTCCGTGACTCCACCTCCTCCGCATCCCCTTCCTCCTCCTCCTCCTCACCCCCGTCCTCGCCGCAGTGCCCTCAGGACTCGGAGCCCGCGGTCCCCATGGACACGTCCATGAGCTCGGCCTCGTCGTGTTCGTCGGACAGCGGCGAGGAAGACGCTCCGGGACCCGGGACCGCTCCTCGCGCCGAGCTGTTTGCCCACGTGCAGCCCTCAGCCTTGCCAGCAGGTGGCTCCCTCTCGTCGAGCCTCACTGAGAGACTGAGTGACGGCAGCCCGCAGGCCAGCTGGAGCACCGATGGCAACCGGGAGTCTTCCTGTGAGAACAGCCAGCGAGTCACCACTGGGTATCAGGCTGTACAGCAGCGCAGCTGCGCCCCTAGTGGGGGTCAGATGAATAACACTGGCTACTGCCAATATACAAGACATAATATGAATGAGCTTACTGGAAGAGGAGGGAATCGAGGACATTTGGTAAGTGGTGCTTTGTTTAAAAAGAAATAACGGTTTACAATACATTTTGTACACTATTTGGACAAAATTATTTGGATACCTACATCCCATTCTAAATCAGTAGGCGTTAGTATGGATTTGGCCCCTCCTTTGCAGCTATATCAGCTTCCACATTCACGTTACCAGCTAAGTTGGACACATGCAGTTGTCCAAAATGTCTTGGTATACTGAAGTATTAAGATTTCACTGGAACTTCCCTGGAACTAAGGGGCCTAGGCCAACCCATGAAAAAAAACAACCCCATAGTCCCTCCTCCACCAAACTTTGAAGTTAGGAAAATGCAGTCAGGCAGGTAATGCTCTGGCGTTCATGAAACCCAGACTGGTCCCATCAGACTGCCAGATAGAGAAGAGTGATTCATCACTCCACAGCACATGTTTTCGCTGCTCCAGTGGTAACGTGCTTTATCTGCTTTATCTGACGTTTTTGTGCAGGTGTTTGGCCATGGAGACCCATGCCATGAAGCTCCTCGATGCAGTTTTTGTCCTGATGTTAATTCCACGGGACGTTTGTAGTTGCATTGGTGACTTTTATGCACAGTGGGCCTCAGCACTTGGTGACCCTGCTCTGTGGTCTGCCACGCTGAATTTCTTACTGCAATGTCCTTTTGCAGTACTGTAGTTGAATGCTCCTAAGAACCACTCAGCTCCTGAATTAGATTATTTAAGGGGCGTGTCCCAATTCTTTTGTCCATATAGTGTCAGTTAGATATGGTGTTGCTGTCTTCATGGATAAGTTTGTGTTGACTACCATGAAAATGGACATGAAAATTCTAATAGTAAAGATAGAAGCAGAGATTGAAAGTCTTTTATTTTTCATTTTCATTTGACAAAAATATTTTCAGGTTTGTCCTATGAACACTTCCCCCATCGTGGACCCAACCAAGCCCAGTCACGCAGTCTGGGAGGAGTTCTCCATGAGCTTCACCCCTGCTGTGAGGGAGGTCGTTGAGTTTGCTAGGCAGATTCCTGGCTTTCGCGAACTCTCGCAGCACGACCAGGTCAGCCTGCTCAAAGCAGGAACGTTTGAGGTACGGGGTCCACGGCCTCAGCTGCTGCCGCAGCTCAACGTACACACATTCACACGTCACAGACCTTCACGTCGACCACAGGGCACTTCTTTTTTAGACATAAGAAAACTGACCTTTAAAGGCTGTAAAATTTTAAGGGGATGGGTATATTTAGATTAAAGCGACACCTCATTAAATCAGTTGCAGTGATTTAATCATTTAGTCATTTAGTTCTTGACATTAATTTTATGAAAAAGGCTTCAAAATTCTGCTCACCCACCATCTGAGAAGCTCCCTTGTCTTCTGCTCCCTCCACAAAACACTCAGCTTGTTTACTTGTATCAGACTTGGTGTAATTCCTACCCTAATCGGCGGGGCCGGTTCTATGCAGGTGCTGATGGTCCGTTTCGCTTCGCTGTTCGACGTGAAGGAGCGCACGGTCACTTTCCTGAGCGGGGCGCGCTACAGTGTGGAGACACTACGCTCCATGGGTGCCGGAGAGCTGCTCACCTCCATGTTCGACTTCAGCGAGAAGCTCGTGGCTCTGCAGCTCAGTGCCGAGGAGACGAGCCTGTTTGCTGCTGTTGTACTTGTGTCTGCCGGTGCGTGAAACCAACTCGCTGCCCTCAACACACCCTGCTTTTTTATTTATTTATTTATTTATTTTACATATTTTAACTTTTCAAATTTTTTTTTCAAAATTCTTTGAATTAAGGATTTTGTCAAAATCCTTTAGATCAGATCTTTAAGGTACTAAGATAAAATTGCATATTGTATGTTGTACATTTATGGTTTTTCAAAATTATATATTTTTGCTTGTCTTCTAAATGGTTCATCTGGTTGAAAGGCCCTTAAATTTAGGCTGCAGGTTGAAGCACACCTCTTGTAAGTGCTGTGACGCTCTTTGTATGACATCCCTCCTCCTCTGTTCTCTCTCAGACCGGACTGGTATCGAGGACCTGAGCTCAGTGGAGGTTCTGCAGGAGAACCTGATCCGAGCACTTAGGGACCTGGTGATGAAGAACCACTCCAACGAGGTGGCCGTCTTCACCAAGCTGCTACTGAAGCTTCCAGAACTGCGCTCCCTCAACAACATGCACTCTGAAGAGCTCTTGGCCTTCAAGGTCCACCCTTAAACCAGGACCAAATTTCACTCCTATCTCTGACCAATCTGAGTTGTATATTTCTGTCCTGAATGTATTTAACACAAGGGATCTTATTATTCTAATTATAATATCAAAGGCTTTAGGAAGAGACTATTGGAAATTATTGCATTTTGGTGTGTACATATATTCTCTATCTCTCATTGCACACTTTGTTTATTTTTTGGAGTTTGCAGCTTTGTTGATGTGGAGATGTGTCACTGTTGCAAAGACACTGAATGCCATAGAGACTAACTTAAATTAGAACCACTGCTTACCAAGTCATGACCATATTTGGTAATGCCCCAAAAAAGGCTGTTTGGATGCTTACTTTCATGCACTAATCTTTGCAACCAGAGACATAGAACAGCATCAGAAATTCTGATACATGTGCAATAGGTGCTAATGCATGGTTACGTGTAGTTTGATGTGATATCTTGTCCAAAATAGATTGTGGGTTTTTTTGTTTGTTTGTTTGTTGGTTTTTTAATACCAAGCCTCCACTTGTCAAGTGTTTTGTTTTTGTATACTGTTTTCTTTTTTAATTTGACCTGTATATGTGTGACAGCTGTTAGTCAGGATGCACGCGAGCATCACGTTCACTTTGTACTTCACACCCGCTGCTTTTGCACATGGTGATGTGGAACAGGACCGAGGCTACGAGCACATCTCGCAGTGTCAAATATCTAAACGTCTATGCATACCTCCGAAAACCACAGCAGTGCAACCCGGACTCGTCCAGACCTGGACTCGCTGGGCCTGGGATGCCACTGGCTCCATGCTCACCGTGCCATCGGTCTTCCTTTCCCGAAACCCCCCCCCCCAGTGGAAGATGGCTGTGTCCCAGGCATGAATATATATTATGCACAACACAGAAGGAATTTTATTCATGAACTCCACCTGGAGTTCACCAGGACTCATACAGATGGCCTTACACCCGTTTGTCACCATGACAAACATGCATGGACCTGTTATCATGCCTTTTTTTTTAATGACCTGTATAATTTTGTCTGAATAGAGCGAGAACTTCTGCTCTCTCCTCTATTCTTTATCACTCTATGCATAAGAAAACCGTATGGACAACATTCAGTACTTAAACCACAGGGAAGAACTGATGGATGTAATGGAATGTTCTTTATTTGTCCATATCTGGTCTGTTGTGTACATCAATTTCAGATATCTATATATAGTATATCAATAAATATCTATTTAAAAAAAAATCAATGTTTTGAAAAACAAACATCTGATTATTTTCTTGATGGCTGGAAATAACAGCAGACTGCTATACTTTTTTTTAAATCTACGTTTATTCTCTATATTTGTCCAATAACAGGAACAGGTCCAATAGCTAATAACAGTACTGCTATAATAGATATTTGATGTGTTTATTTATTTACAGATATAGTTGAGTACATGACTGTGTTTAAGTGCCCAAGTTAGCCTGAGATTTGAACTCACTCAAAGATGAGAGATACCACTGGAGGGACCAAAGAAATTCAGATCTATGTATGTGTCCACACGCACATCAAAAAGAAATTCAGGTCTATGTATGTGTTCACACACACAACAAAAAGAAATTCAGATCTATGTATGTGTCCACACACACATCAAAAAGAAATTCAGATCTATGTATGTGTCCACACACACATCAAAAAGAAATTCAGATCTATGTATGTGTTCACACACACAACAAAAAGAAATTCGGATCTATGTACGTGTTCACACACATAACAAAAAGCTGGGGAGCAAGATGCCCATTACAGAATGCATTTATCATCTAGCTGTCTACCATTAACATGTAAAGAGCGCAAGATGTCTGTCTTAAGAAACACTGACACAACAAGCAAGAGGTGAATTAGCAATTCACTCTATTATATAGCTTAAAATTTCACTGCATGCCAAAGATATTTCCCTCATTACCATCACCAAGGTAAACGGCATGTATTCAACGAATTTATACACAGCTCAGAGCCTGGGTCACTAAATTTAACTTATAAAATTTACATGCTTTTGGAAGATGTAGTGTAACTGTGAAGTGTTTTGGGTTGTGACCACTAGTGGGAGCAATGCAGTTCTCAGGTTTCTTTGTAATTCTATGTTGCAAATCATTGCACATGAATGATGTCATGGACTAGCAGATCTGGTGTTTCCAGCCTTTCCCTATAACTCTCCCCTGCCACTGAGAAAGAATGAGCCAACAGACTGGTTAGAAACATGTTAGTAAACACACACATTTTGAAAATATATTTTCCAATGCATACCTGGGCAAAGGTGTACTGTAATAACCATTGTGCTCCAGTACGTCTTCGATCATGGCCTGAGAAGCAGTAAACATACTGAGATACAAGAGGTGGAGCGAACAGAGAGCTGACATGAGAGAAACATGGGGTTCTTTTACAAACTGACCTGTAGCTGCTCGTAAGTGATCCCCTCCTGAAGGCTGCAGTAACCCAACTCCCCTGTTTAAAAAAATGAGGGACATTTTTACTATTTAATTTTTTTTTTTTTACCTACCACTACAAGACAGAACGAATGGGTTACCAGGCAATCCTACCGGGTGTCTCAGCTCTGTGTGGCTGCCTGCTAAGAGAATGGACTATAGACCTCCATTTCCTGCTCCATGATACCAAATCTACCACCTCTTGGCTGCCTTGAAGGACCTGTTTAGATCAGATGGCAACAAGTGCTCATATAAATAACATGTCTAACACTGACCAGGTTACTTGCACCACACTAACTGACCCAGTTAAAGGGCAGTGAAAACCCAACAGATACAAAAGAAAACTGTATGCCAGGCTATTCTTCATTTGGGAGATGAACGTGTGTTTACCTTATTCAGCTCAATTTTCAAGTCAGATGCACTGCTGCCATAGTGGAACAGTGTTTTCTTAAAGCGCTCTACTACACGGCGCTCAAAAGTGTTTTGAGGTCCTGGTGGAAGCTGATTACAACATAGAAAAATGCATTTTAAACCACTACATTGGGTTAATAAGTGATCACAGCAGAAGTAATCTAATGAAAGCTGTACAATGTCACCTGAGTAATGAATACTATCTTATGGAGTAGTCCGAGAAGCCTAAGGTTGGGATCGTCGATTTGTCGAACCTTTCGGTGGGATACACAGATCCCAGCTGACACTGTGAGATGTAAAAAAGACCTTAATATCGAGGAGGCCAACATTAAACAGTGAACTACAACCATTTGTCAACACTGTCAACACAATGTAGTGAATATAGAGTTAATGTTAAAGTGCAGCTGGGAACCATCATCCATTTAAATAATCAAGGAATTACATGCACATTTTACAGTTGTGTACTAGATGACAATTGTTTCATCACCCAATTAGATATGAAAATGAGGGCTGTTACCTGAGTGAGCTTTGGACTTCACAAAATCAAGCCCTCCACTAAAACACACGAGCCAAGCAGAAATCAGTAACTCCTGATTAAACTTTATAACAAACCTAGGCCTTAATGCAAGCACCACTAGACCGTCATGAATAATCTTTTTTGAGAACTTTTAATGGCAGATCTATCTATGATTCAAATAAGATCTATCTGCTCATCTGTGGAGAAACACTGACATGCACTTACCCTGCTTGGGTTTGTTCATCACATACCAAATAGCTGTCAGGGGACTTTGCTGAGTCCAAACCTTTCAGGAAAAAGTCTGATTAGCTCCAGATGTTGGAGATAAACTTTTCCAGCATGCACAGTCCTGTTTGTGAGAGGACTTACGTAGATTCTGGAGCGGATTTGTCTGAGCTTGGACTGTACTGACAGCAGACCCAGTTGCTATGGAGACATGACTTGATTCCATATCTGTTTGAAAGTACCAGGAAGATAATATTACTGAATCCATTAACTGCACATAAAAATACACTTGTATTTTTTTTATTAACTGCCTCTTTGGATCTAAAGCTGTCTAAGTCTCCAAATTAAACTTCTCAATTTAAGTCTGATTACTGGGACAGAGGTATGCTCCGAAGATTCAAGAACTGTAGCAAGCTTTTGCTGCTCGCTTTCTGACCTGGAGTATGTTCTCCAGAGGAACGCTGGTCACTTCTCGCACACTGGTGGCCATCCTGGACAACAAGTGAGTGATCTTTAAAGGTCCCACCCTGAGAGACATGAATTATGTGTGATAAATCAGAGCAGTAGACACAGTGCAAACAAAAGAGGTATTTCATACACTACCAGTCTGTAAAAACTGCATCCATTGCACTATTGAATGAATACAGTGTTCATTAGATTTCAGCTGGGCTTAAATACTACAGGTGTTCATCAAACACTGGGAATTTGGCTGTGTATGAAGAATTCCTAAGGGGCCGGTCGGTGTGATGTCCTGCTGGTCACCTGAGCGGCGGCTGAAGGTGCGTGCGTGAGCTTCATTCGATTGTTTTCCAGCCAGGTTGTTTTCTGCACGCGCCTCCACTCTCGCTCCGCCCTCTTCTGAAGGCTGTTATAAGAGGCACTCAGGCCGTCCAGGAAGCGCATCATCAGGTCGCAGATCCTGGAGCTGACCTGCACGACGTCTGGTCGTAGATCGGCACTGGGGATCAGGCACCTGCACCGTAACAAGGGTATGTCAGCTTGATCAGTGCAGGAGAACATGTACATGTACGCTGATGTGACCAGTGCAGTCACTCAAATAATCTTTAAACACATCTTAATAAATGGTGAATATTTCTCACCATTTAATCATGTCTGTGACTCTTTCTGAAAAGTTGTTGTCCTCCACTGGCTCAAATGCTGCCTCCACGATCTAAACAAAACCCCACCAAGGTGAGTTAATAATAAACGGTTTGTGTTCAACCGTACAGGACAGCAGCTGAAAGATATCCTAAAAATACATATTTTTTTATAGTGAAATCTGCTGCCCAACGCACCAATCAAAGCAAGTCTGGCCCAAAGAGGGAACAAATAAAAAAGAAGAAGAAAACATTACTGCTGGGAGGAGTCTATTAGCCCAAAGTTTCTGTCTTTTGTTATATGGAACCACTAAGTCATTCCATCACCAAATACCAAAATACAGCATTTAAACAGGCTTCACTGGTTTTTTTAAAAGTTTTTTTTGTGATGGTCAGGGACTTTGTCACCTTGGTAGCGAGGGAGAGCATGTTGGTGCTGTAGAAAGGAGGTCTGAGAGTGACCATCTGGTACAAGACACAGCCCACAGCCCACACGTCCGCCTTCTCCCCATATGGTTCACTCTTCACGATCTCTGGGCTAACAGAAAGCCATGCTCACTTATACCTCACTCTGACAATGCTCCCATATGTCAGACTAACAATAAATGGAAAATTGTGGAGATTACGCAGTGCATTTTTATTTTTATAGTGATATTGGGTCAGAAAGGCCATTCACTATTCTCTAATTTATCTGTATAAACAAAAACAAAAACACAAACACAAGACGAACCAGGAGTAGAGAATGGTTCCAACAACAGACGTGAGCTTGCTGTTCTGTTCTTTCTGCTTTGCCAGACCAAAGTCAGCTGCAAAACAAAATGGTGGAGTTTTTTTGTGTGTGTGTGTGTGTGTGTGTGTGTGTGTGTGTATCATGTTATGCTAATGAAGTCAGCAGTAACTTAGGGAAGAAGTTTAAGTTTCACTGACTGATGGTGACTTTGTCTCTCTCCCCGAGCATGATGTTGTTGGGCGTGAGGTCTCGGTGAACGATCCTCTTCTCCTTGTGTAAGTATCTTAAAGCAAGACATATCTGTGGATGTTTCAGTAAGGGCAAGTTCCAGTCATTCAATCAATCCATGGAAATGTATCTTAGGTTATGGCAGTGTTAGATTTCTTTCAATACAGTTCTATAAAACAACTGAGAATATAATAATGTCATCTAATCATCTCACACAAGAGAAAATGATGAAAAACAACAAGAAAGTACAGTGTCAACAGACACGTAGCCCATTCACTTTCTATGGAGCAAAAAGTCTTTTGTGGGTCCTTTCACTGTGTTCCAATCATTTATACAAGATTTATGTGGCGTGACTAATCCCACAGGCTGGTGACCTTAGACAAATGATTCATTTTTAGTTATCTTGTAGCTGTTAAAACAGTGGTAAATATGCTATGAGCTAATGTGCTAATGAATATTTTTCACAGTATATATACTTCAGAACCCACAGAAATAAACCACAAGAATTAGTTTTTTGCTCCATATAAACTGAATAGCATTTAGGAACATAGGAACATTTTGCCTCTATAAAGCCCAGTTTTTTTTTGAGAATTCTCTAACAATGCAAAACAAGCCACAGTCCTCAGAAATGTAAGCATGATTTTCATCTGAACCTGGATGAAAATATTCCACACTCTCTCTTCGGTGAATGTCTGCTGTTTTTCTTTGAGTGAGCTGAAGTAGTCAGCAAGTGGAGCTCCTTCTACAAGTTCCATTAAAATATACAGCCGCTCACCTGATAAACATATGCATTCAAGTTAAACCACAAAAACAGGTATCAAACATAACAGTCATTTTTAACAGAATTATGTTCTGATGCAAAAGAACTTGAATAAAAAAACATATTAAAATCAAGAGGGTTTACTAACCTTCTACAAATGTCTTAAAGTATTTGACAATGTTTGGGTGTACCATCTAAACAAAACACAAAGCATAATACTGTTGGTAATATTTAGAAATGTCCAATAAAGCACATGACTAGAAACTACTAAAGGGTTGATCATTATTCCTTTATTCCATTATTTCACAAGTAATTTAAGTATATTTTTACATTTATATATTAACACCATTTTTTAAAATTATTTTTGAAACAAGAGATAAGAGTATTTTACGATGCATGATATTTGTTACCTGTTCTTTGATGATGGTAAGCTCTGACACAATCTCTGACACACTGCTGTCTCTGGACTTCTTGTCCTGTCCAAAAGCAGGGTTGTGGAGGTTGACCTCCTTCAGCGCTAGAC
The DNA here is from genome assembly GCA_028565775.1 of Sternarchorhynchus goeldii. Classification (NCBI taxonomy): domain Eukaryota; kingdom Metazoa; phylum Chordata; class Actinopteri; order Gymnotiformes; family Apteronotidae; genus Sternarchorhynchus; species Sternarchorhynchus goeldii. The sequence continues at coordinate 2,799,122 of JAOXYF010000028.1, forward strand.
AGTTCTGTGCACCCTGTTTACGCACCTTTCAAGAGAAACCCAATATGTCGTGAGACAGGAATCTGCCCTGGTTCCCCCAAATCTTTACAGCTTAATGGTCAACATTCTGTGCTAGACTGAGCACCATTTTGAATGTAATGACACTACCCTGAAGAAACAATTGTTTCAGTTTTGGAAGTGTAGTTTTGGCCTAGCTGAAGAAAGGTGAATCATCAAAAGGTAGACTTTTTTCTTTACCTTGAAAACACTCCCAAAAGCTCCACTGCCCAGATGGTCCAGAATAGAGTAGCCATTAATTACTTTAATAGGTGTGCAGTTCTGGTTCACAGCCTCAATTCTCTCCCTCAGTCCATCCAGCTCTTCACTCTACACACCAGAATATATATATAAAGACTTATAGAGCATGAATGTGTGTCATTTGAAAGCACATGGACAGATTCGTACCACAGGTGTGTGTGTGTGCGCATTATAAGAGTAAACGTGTGTTATGTTACTTTAGGTCAGTATGGGGAGAAAAGAACAGTGTGTCCTTGAGGACCCCAGGTGGTCCATACTGCTCTAGTCCAGCTCCACCTGCTTCAATAAAGGACTCAAATGTAGTGAGCTTACCGAAAGCAGCAAGACTTTCGCCTGCAGTGGCTCGTACGCGGTGATGTCTCTCACATAGTGCCCGATGTCAATAAACATCTCAAATAATTCTGCAGGAAAGAGACTGCAGCAACCAAAGGTATACATTCAGCGCATATTAACTAAAAAGGTGCAATACACTGAATAGGCTTATATGAAATAACACGTTACTTATACCTTTTGAAAACGTGTCTGTTGCGTTTTATACTGAAAAGGAACCGTAGGGCCCTGAAAGCGTAACACTTAAACAGTACATATACAAATCAGTTGAAATATACACAAAGCAATGCTATCAAACAGGCAGCATACTCTGGAAATCTGTATGTAATGAACTATTTAAATATATTTGATATACCTGTAGCGATGTTGCCTTTATTCCGGTCATTGATTGGTGGGGCAGTATCAGTTTGCCTATTATGTACACTCCATTCTCCTGAGACAGGGGAAGACATGAGATGCTGGGAAAAAGCAGGCCCTGGCCTGAGCAGGTGGGTGAAGAGGTGGGGGTGTGTTCTGAGCAGGAGGGTGGAGAGCTAAGTGTGTTCTGAGCGAAGCAGTTTTGGGTACCTGCACCACCTGATGTGCCGCGGTGTCATCGAGCGCCAGCTCCGTAATGGCTGCGCAGCACGCTGACGAAACAGCGCAGGTCAACGGGCATCGGGAAACCAAAGACGAACGGCGGAAGTCAAGCAACTTATGGTGGAAGTTCAACTCACATCCAGGAACTCAAATGTAAACAAGTGCTACTCACCTCTAGTAACTTGTAAACAAGTGCTTACTGAGTTTGGCACTTTGACTGTTTCCCTGCTCCACACCCCTTCATGACTCAGGTGTGCTGGGGCAGGGAAGACGGAAGGAAGGGGTTAAGGGTCCTCACCGGCGTGCAAGGCCACGGTGTTCTCCTCGGCTTCGTGCGGACTTAACTCCTCGGACACGTGCCGCACGTGCAGGCGGCCTGAGGCGTTAGCGCTAGACAGCGTCGCTATGGACGAGCGATCAGACACGTACGTCCGTTCTCTGGGGAGGTCCAGACATAAAACAAATACCACACGTCATATCTGTCACTAGGTCATACCGTACACCATGCAGGATGCTATAAGACATGAAATCAATATAGCATCTATAAGACATGAAATCAATATGGCATCTATAAGACATGAAATTAAGTTCTTTTATGCAACCCCTAAAATAACAATAAAGTTAGGGGACAAATTTATATCCTCACAATACCTTTATAAGAAACTACTTTAAAGAAGCACCTGGCAGGTGTGCCGGATACTGTGGTAGAGCTGTTAGCATGTCCATTTTGTGCTACTGTATCATTTCTGGCCACAGTGCCTCTGCTTGCTGTATATTATTTAATGGTAGATCAAAGGCAACACAGAAGCAAAATTGCTGCACCTGACAGGCCCATAGCAGGGCAAACTAATGCTCTGCTAGCATGTCACTACCACTGCAGTGTTGAGCGCTAACCCCAGCACCGGACATGTCAAATGGGCAGTAAAGGCCCTGGTCATATATGGATATATGAATACACAGTACAAAGGTTTTAGGCAAATTATTGGATTTGCTATTATAATTTAAAATATTTTTAAAATATTTTGTCACTAAGCATGACACTTGCATAAAATGTTATATTATTAGAAACATGCAATTAAATACATTTATTTTGCTATAAAAAGTAATAGATATGTTGAAATATTGTGAAGAACAAAATCTGTTTCAAGATTCTCCTTGATTGTATGTATTTGTTAAAGCACTAGCGTGCTTGATTTTTACCTAATGAAATATATCCAAAATCAATGGACTGGTTAATATTGGTATTCGATGATAACTACAAATAATACTGTACTTCTATGAAGAGAGATTTGGAAAGGGTTAAACCAAAACATTTACATACAGAAAATCACAAATAGATTACTGTATAGTGCTATGTAATAGTAAGGTCCATTTGGGTAAGACTGTAAAAGGTGCAGTTGGTGAGTGGAGCTCTACTGACCCCTGCAGGATGTGCAGCAGCTGCTGAACTCCACCCCAGGCACAGATCTCCGTGCTGCTATCTGCGTCTTGGCACAGCTGAACAAGCGCCCAGGCCACACTCCACAGCAGCTTCAGGTGGTCTGTGTGGAGCGCGCTCAGTAGCACGGGAACTCCCTCGCTCTGACGCACCTGCTGTCGCACCCGCGGGACGGGACAGAGCAGACGGAGCAGCTCCGCGCTCAGCCTGAAGGGGACGCACGGGGACAAACTATCATGTTTGTGTAGCCGGTGTAAGAAACCACTTTTTTGAGCAGCTCTGTTAACCCTTTACCTTTTTGATAAAATTTCATATTCTTGCAAAATCATGAGAAGATTCTCTACAACAGAAAGTTCTCCAATCTTCTCCTTGGTTTCAGGGCTGTAAAATATAGACAAATTAATGTTTAATAATATCATTACGCATTTTACAATAATCATATTTAATACTGCACCTGTCTGCTAGAGTGGTGAGGGCCAGAAGAGCACCGATCAGCACATTAGTGTCCTGTGCAGAAAGGAGCTTCACTAGAGTCTGTACATAGGAAAGAAAATTTGCATTGCAGAGAGATTCAAATTGTTAGAAGCATTTTCAACAAAATGTACAACAGTTAATGACTACAGACGACAGTCTATTTTATAGTTTATTAGATTTACGATTATTATTTTTTGTGCTTCTCTCAAGATACATTGGACTACAAAGAAGACATTTATAGTGAATAACCAAGACCTTATGAGCATCACATTCAATTATAGTGAATAACTGACCTTATGAGCATCACGTTCAATTATAGTGAATAACTGACCTGATGAGCATCACATTCAATTATAGTGAATAACTGACCTTATGAGCATCACATTCAATCATCCACTTTCTTTGTTCTTCTGTTGTGGAAAGTTTCTGACACATATCTGCAAGGAAAAAGAAAGTGGAACTTTCTAAAAGTTTAAACTAAAAAGTTTATTTTTTTTACTTTGTAGTATTTGACTGGTGATGTCTCACAAGTCATGGTGACCAGCTGTTCTCTTTCCATTGCTGGGTCTCCATTCTCCAAATAGTCACTGGTGACTGACTCCATGTGCTTAAAACAAAACAAAATAAAACAAACAAACAAAAGTAAAACAAACAAACAAAAGTAAAACAAAACAAACAAGCAAAACCAACATAAAAAAACACTCAGATGTGTTTTTGGCATTGATGTTTCCAAATTATATCACTAGTACATGTCCTTTAAACATTTTAAACACGTTTATTGACTACTGTGTCAATATTATAGTTGATAATTTACCTTTGCCAGGTGACTTAGCCCATGGAGTTCATAGAACACTTTCTGAAAATATTTTTTAATGAAAATGACAACTTGAATTAACACAGAAAAATTATTCAGAAATTTGTTTCTGAATAAACAAGTTGTGTAAATCCTTTCCTGTATGGAGTAGCATGAAAAATAAAGATGTTTACCTGGTAATGAGGTTCTCTTATTAACAATCTCAAACATATTAGAACTCTCAAGATGTTTTCTGATGAGGAATGTTCCATCCACTCTCTGCAACATAAGTTTTCAATGTAAAAAACAAATCAACAATACATTACTGCTCACTGACAAACAACAAACAAACAATTGACCACAGGTGTTCTCTAGCCAGACTGTAAACAAACCTGCATCTGAGTCTGTTTTTGATCAAGGCAGTAAAGATATCCAGGAAGAGACCCTTATGAGGGTGACCACAGAAATGCCTCTTATCTCTGTACTTTACACTGTTGTGAAAAGAAGCACCAATTAAAATAATATACATCTATATATATATATATATATTCTGTATATATACACATATATGTATTCTATATGCACACACGCACGCACACAGAATATGAAAAATCACCGAATGAACTGAAACATAATTAGAAATGAGAAGGAACCTGAAACTTTCCAGCTCCAGTGCCTCAGTAGATGAGTATTTCATATTTTTCTTTTCATTTTCAAGACGCGACTTCTGAGACTTCGGGGGCTCGACCTCGATCCATATGAAAATAAGTTATCACATAAGATAGATTACTATTACTACACACTTTCAGTGCGTTGTTATAGGCCTAGTAACAATGACTGTACCTGCTGCTTAGAAATAGGGGCCGTGACAAATGAAAGAAGCCTCCTGAGATCGCCTAGCTCTCTGAAAATGAGCACACAAAACTTTAGCACATGTGAAACAATGTATTTTGTCACATTGACCAATGCTAAAGACCAAATGACGTACTTTTCCTTAGCTTTCGTAAAAGGTTTGTCATGTCTTCTTGCTCGTCTGTCTGGGGGAGGCATTTTGAAAATGTCCGTTTTCCTTTCATGCCTGCAGGTAAACCACTATAAATGTTATTTTTAACAAATGAATAAGTTTTAGCCCTTTACTCCACTTTTACTCCACATATATAATATTATATATTATAATATTTAATATATAATTTATTTCGGAAAAACTCGACAAGAATTTCACAGCCAGTCAGCGTAACGTATAGTACACAACGAAACATTTCTCACCTGTTTTTATCGAAAATAATCAGTGGACGACTGTGCCATTAGCGTAATTACCCTTCAAGGTCGCAACTTCTGTCAACTTTAACATCAACAAAGACATGATCAAATCCGACGGCCTCATATTTAATAGTCAGCCAAAACAAACCAATGACAAGACGCGATGTTGGTGCTCGCCGTAACCATGGTTATGCCAGACGCTCTGCCATACGGAGAGAGAACACATAAATCATGATAGCTAGCCACTTGGTCGTTATGTTTGTTGCTGTTATTTTGTGAGAACACGTAGGTCTTCCCGTTCTGAACGATGAGACTTGTTCAATTCACGTTACAGTGCAACAACAGAAATTGGACTTATAACGAATGTCCTCTTTCTAGAGCCTGCCTTTGAATACGAGTCACTGATCGATAGCAGAAAACTACCTGTTCCGTAAAGCACGCGGCTTCAGGTTTTGTAGTGTTCTGTGTGTTACTAGTATATTTACAATGTTCTAGCTTTAGTAAAAGCACAAGCACATAGTCTCTCTCTATCTCCTCTCTCTCTTATTTGCACCAGCATTTTCTTTTCGTATGATTATAGACAGTTTCTACTAATTGTGAGATTTGTTTTCCTGTTGTTTTACTAGGCTTTACGTGTTGTTATTGTCTAGAATGTAAATGGTTAACAATGGTTAAAATATCGTTTAACGAAAATAAATATAATGGCAAATTTGACTCTTTAAACCAGTTTAAAGCGTAGCCTGAATCCTTTGTAGTATGCTTTATTGAACCCTAGTGGAAAGTCCTTAAATAAGAGGTTCACCTTATTACTCTTGCATTCTCGGTGTTCAAATATTATTATACACTTTTCATGGCTAGAGGAAATGACGGTATATCGACTAGCTCCCTCTACTGGTCACGACATCCATTTGAAGAGATTTTTAAGAGATAGGCCTTACAGTGTACAGTGGATTTGCATATGCAGGCGTTCATGACAATATTATTAATGTTTAAAGTTACAATCCACACCAAATCTATGTTGATTTGCCACTAGGACCTAAACATGTACATCTAAAATACATATATTATATATAACCAATATTAATAGTCATAAGACCATGGAATAAGGGTCCTAGGCAAATACTTTACAGAAGGTGTGCAGTTGTGCAAATAAGATGTTGAATTACAGAAAAAACAGACAGGATTGTGTAAAAATTTCTGTCAGTCAAGTTCCCCTGTAAGTTTTACTAGCATGTGCACACACATATATGTACAATTTAAGCAGAAACCAGAAACAGGGCAGTAAAAAATGATAAGAAACAACAAAAATAGAAGAAATCACACAATGCAAATAAAGCAAAGGAAATTGATCAATTGTGACTGACATACGTGTATTTTTAGTTACTAATTTTGCTTAACCCTACCGCTTATCTACAACCAACAACAGAAACATGAGCAGGCGAAGGTTTAATGTGTGTAAAACTGATTAACTCCAAGTTCTAATTACAAATGTGTTATAAAAAACAAATTCTATTGTGTATCAAAGCAATAAATCATGAGAACCAATTTTAGCGTAACCAATTTTACAAACCTCCTTAATGCTAAAACTGCATGCTTTGTTAGAGGTTTACTGTTCAGCTATCCTAATTTATGGTTTAACCTAGTAAACGTGTGCCACAGATTGGATACTCTGCAGGGAATTGGTATCGGCAATCTCTTTAACTATCACTCTAGTTAGTGAATTCTTCGATAAATCATAATGCTGGATAAAGAGTATTAACTAAAAGAACAACTTGTGCTGAATTCAGTCAAATCGATACAGCTTTTGCGTTGGTAATTTACTGATGGTATTAGTCATGGTGCTTTCTTTGCTTGTTAGGATAAGATGTCCAGTATTTACCTGAATGAATAATCCTCTGCTGTTGTCCACCCGGGCCGAGGCCTGAGGCTTCCGCGCCACCACAGTGGCCCTCCTACTCATCGATTATGGCCCCAAGGCTCTCTGTGCTCGGGACAGCCAGGTATGGGCCTGACGCTCCAGCACCATCCATTTTTCATCCATTTTCTTGATTCTCTCAATGGCCTTGCTATTACTAATCTCCAAGTACTCTTCAAGACAAAATGTCCTGCTTTTACTGATGAACAGGATTTTAATATTCCATGCCAGAGCTATCTGCACATACAGTCTGCATATAATAGAGCTTAGATACAGACAGTCTGCATTTGCATATGCAGATTCAGATAAAATATAATAATAAATCTTGCTTTTTACTAAAAATGTTTTTAATTTAAAAAAACTTTATTAAATAAGAAACTCTGTGCATAACTATATTTGTACGTAAATTAAAAACAAATACAATACATCTTCAATGCAGCATAAAAGAAATAAACAACTGAAATGGTCTTTTTGTGATTTGTGTTGAAATCTTTCACAAAGAATAAGATTTAGGATTTACACCAATCATTCTTTTTGTACCATCATTTCATCAAATGCAGGAATGTCACCATTAAACTTGCCACCAGGTGAATCTGCAAATTCTGTTTCACTTGTCACAGTGAGGCACATTTTATATACCCTGTGAGGCCTAACCACCCTCTTGTGCCAGTCACTGTTATTATTTATACTCTACCATGTTAGGTCAACTTTGGAGAAGCTATGTTCTTCAAAAAGCAGTACCATTTTCATTAGTGATCTGTTCTAGAGACCATGCGATCCTACCTCGTCCCAGCTCTTCAGTGTAGAGTTTCATCTTCACATCTGTGTGGTGACATACTAGAACAGTGTTTCTTAAAACGTCTGCTGATATACCTTCGGCCACCAGAGGGCGGTACAGGGTCTGTGCCCACTACTGCCACACAGCAATAGGTGGCAGGAAAAAGGACAGTTCCCATTCCACAATACTCAAGCACATTTTTGGAATTGTGCATTATTTCTATTCAGGAACATGTATTATGTTATTTAATTGAGCTCTACCAACAATTTCAGTTAACCTTACTGTTGAAAGGTTTAGAAGGACGCCAAACTTCTGGTCTTTTTCTCTTTCCGTTTGGTCTCCATTGAAATTTGTGCGTAAGATTTCCTTTACAGTCTGACGCTATAGCCAGAACTCACAGTGACAAACCGCAGTGCAAATCAGCTAAATGTAACTACACCTCCCTCGCTCAGGGAAAAGTAAATCTACCTGTGATTAGTGATAAATAAGAATGAGAGTAGCTTGTCTTTACAGGTTATATCCTGACAGACATAAATGCCTGGTCATGTAGTGATGCAACATTACCTCACAAAAATAATGACTACATTAGTTTCTGTATATGACAGACGTGTGTAAATGCAATTTAATGTCATTAAACAGTGACAAACAGGAAAGTTCCTTGTTTTGATGGGCTGTCATGGAGGTGGTTGCGGTTATAGCTGCATTTCACAAATACATTTCTTCAGTTGAACAGATCAAGAGAGTTCTTATGTAAAGCTTTGAGTAAAATGGGGATTTAACAATAACAGGCTAAAGTGCACTTGTATGCACTTGCATCGTTATGCATTTGAGAATGTTAGCTAGCTAGCTAAGTATTAGAAGGCTGATTAAACCTGCTTTAAGGAAACCAATGTATGTCTTGTGACTCAAGATTGAGTTTCTTCCTGAATGACTGTTCTGCTTAAACTCTGCACAGACATTTCGCTTTCCTGAAAACATCTTGTTTCACGACCCGTACTACTGCTTTAAGACTGACAAATAGTGTACGTTGACTGCTTAGTACTGTTTTTTAAATTTTTTTTTTTTTTTTTTGGTGTTCACTTGCATTACAGTATACAATATATTCACAGGCTAAAAGTAAGCATGGATGTGAACGAAGTTACACTGGGAATAACTACTCGCATAGAAAAAAATCACTGCCACCAAAGCCAACACTGACAAATATATTCAATTATATAATAGTGAGTAACAAATGTATTAAGTATAGAATAAATATATTCAATTTAGTCAATAAATATATAAAAACAGGGATAGCGCATAACACCCTAGCCTGGGGCTGGATCATTTACTAATACATCTCTGGCCACCAGAGGGAGATGCAGGACCACTTCTCAGTAACCAGGAGCAAATGAGCTTTTTGCTTGGCTACTTAACAGTAGCACACAAACACTCATTTGTTCAGTCCCTGTTAAGTGTTCTGCCAAAACACACGGCTGCTCTTTCAGGTCCAGCCCTCTAGAGCTGCCTCATGGCTCATTTTCTCTCCCCCTTTTCTCTCTTGAGCGTCTCTGCAGCCTTGAGTAGCACCTTTACTTGAGGGAGTTCAGTATCGCAATGCACAAACCCTGCAACTGCTGACGCGTTTCACATCATGTTAGTGAACACTCCACAGATGTGTTTTCCTCATATTAGACCATTGAACATTTTAAATCATAGAGCCCAGTAGTCGGCAACAGAAGTTCAAATTCTCATTACAGTGTTCAAAATTTCTGGTACAAAAATGTATACTTACAGTATCATGTTTGGATGACTAGAAAATTATGGGCAGCGTATACCTAAGAAAGAGATTTAATTAAATTTTTAAAGAAATTACTTTCAAAGTTTGTGATTGCCAGTGAATTTCAACTGAACTGAAACTAACAAGTTAAATTATTTCTGCCTGTATACATTGTCACACTTATTGAGCAAGGGAAGTCAAACTGCTGTTCTGGCTGACTATATTAACGCAGTGTTTATCACGCTGGATTCAATCACTGTACAACAGTGTGCTGATGATGAACACGCTCAGACTTTCTATACTGCATAAGAGGTTCATGTACATGTTTTAATCACGGGAGGCTTGAGGTTACGTGGTCAGGGTTATTTAGGGTTAGTGGTTAGGGTTAGTGGTTCACAGTCAACCACTGTATTCTCTGCACATGCTTCCATTTATAACAATATCCTTATTTAATCACATTTTAGTTTCCTTTATGCCTCAGACAGGCAGATCCATTTTTTGCTAGGTTTGCAACTTTGTGCAAGAGTGTTAGAACCTATCATACAACAATCTAGCACAGGTTGTTGTATGACAGCGGTTAATTAAATATAAGTGAGAGAAGGATGAAAATGAAATGAAGAGGTGTTTCAAGTGTATTTGAACATTTAGATATAAACAAATATATACAGGTGACAGGTGTTTTTACTTCAGGAGTGACCTAGGCCAACAAAACAAAGAGTCTGCACTACAGGTGGCCACCTAACACAAAACAGAGACAAACCCCAAACAAAACTGCAGTCACTCCCTACCACCATGATAATCACTACAAAGACTACCGACATGTATCTGTCCAAAGGAAATATATACACAGCAACTAGAACATCCAAGCAGAGAGTGAATGCATAAGCCAGGAGTGGAAATATACCCTGTACCCTGAACACATATCCTGTACCCTGAACACACACTCTGTACCCTGAACACACACTCTGTACCCTGAACACATATCCTGTACACTGAACACACACTCTGTACCCTGAACACATATCCTGTACCCTGAACACACACTCTGTACCCTGAACACATATCCTGTACCCTGGACACACACTCTGTACCCTGAACACATACCCTGTACCCTGGACACACACTCTGTACCCTGAACACATACCCTGTACCCTGAACACATATCCTGTACCCTGAACACACACTCTGTACCCTGAACACATACCCTGTACACTGAACACACACTCTGTACCCTGAACACATACCCTGTACACTGAACACACACTCTGTACCCTGAACACATATCCTGTACCCTGAACACATACCCTGTACCCTGAACACACACTCTGTACCCTGAACACATACCCTGTACCCTGAACACACACTCTGTACCCTGAACACATACCCTGTACCCTGAACACACACTCTGTACCCTGAACACATACCCTCACACAACCAGGGAACCCTATGGTGTAAATACTGTTTCCTTAGAATATTCCCATCTGATACCTCAACCTCCAATCTAATACCTCAATCTCACGGAAATTGTTGCAATTGATGTAGTCTAGAGTGTCATGTTTGCCACATAAGGTCATTCTCAGTGTACTCTCATATACTGCATGAGGATGTTTTAATTCTGGAAGGGTTATTTACATCTTCAAGAGATGCAATGTTCATAAATCATTGTGTTTACTGAGTCCTGCCCCTTTACACACTGGTTATTGGGTCCTCTGAGTCCTGCCCCTTTACACACTGGTTATTGGGCTGTGTGGCATAGCAGTAAGATTCTGTGATTGTGTTGCTGAAGACTTTATATCCGACTCCCTCTGTGTGTCTCAGTTCCCCCCTCCATTCTCTCAGACTCGGCTTGCTGGGAGAGGGAAGGAGTTCTGCACTGCATGTGCAGGGTGGAGGCGGAGCCAATTGCCAGCATCTCCTGGACCGTCGATGGAAGAAGTGCTGCTCTTCCACACTTCACCATGACTGATAACTATATTGAAAGAATAACAGTGTCACTGATAACAGGACTGCGGAGCCACAATATAACCTGTAAAGCATCAAACTACTTGGGCAGTGATACTTACCTGGTTTCTGTCCCTCGAGAACTTTCAGGAGGTACTTTCTGCATGTGTAATAAGAGAGGACAGATGCTGATGTTTGAAGTCCTTTTCTCCATTTTTCCCAGGGTCCTTTGGACTGCATTATCTGATCCTTCTGGCAGTTTCCATTTTTATTATCATGGGAACTGTAGTAGGAAGTGTTGTCATACGAAGACTAAAAAAGAGGTACTTTTTTTGGTATTAGTTTTGCCACTGTGGCCTGATAGGACAGTGATACCCTCATACTGATCATACTGATACCCTCATACTGATACCCTCATACTGATCATACTGATACCCTCATACTGATCATACTGATACCCTCATACTGATCATACTGATACCCTCATACTAATCATACTGATACCCTCATACTGATACCCTCATACTGATCATACTGATACCCTCATACTGATCATACTGATACCCTCAATCTCATGGGTATTATTTATCTGGTATCTCAGTATAGAACCAAAGTTAAAACCCATCAGCATCTTTTAACAGAGACATAAGAAGGAAGAACCAGCAGACCTTTATCATAAAACTTAAAAGTTCTTGTATGAATTAAAGCATTTTTCTTAGAGCTGTTTGTAGTTTTCATATCCCTTTGGTTATATAGCAAAATTAGCAGACCTTTTAAAACAGTAATATTTTTATCTTTAGTCTGTCATTTGAATCTGTTTTGTCCTGACCACTTTAGACTACAGTTCCAGGTAGACTTTTCTAAAATAAATGATTAACATTTTCATTCACATAGATGCAATGCAATTTAACATTTTTGTATTACAGTACATACTTGTAAAAATGTTCTATTTATTTATTTACTTATTTAAATTATGTGACAAAGAAGATCTTAAACGTCTCTAATGAATGCTAAATGTGTTTATTTAGGCATCACAGCGAATCAGCGTTAGGCAGCCTACAGAGTGGAACCCGGCAGGTGAAGATTGAAGACTTAAACAGTGATGTCAACATCTATGTGAATGATCCACTGGAAGAGAATATTTACAGTAACACATTGAGTGGACAGTGACCTGAGGTAGAAACAGCACACTGACACAGTGAAACTATAAATACCTGTTTTTTTCTCCACTGGTGGCCACTCATCATTCTCATTAATATGCTAGCATCCATGTTAATGCTTTAACCTGATGTTCCCTATCCTTTCGCACTTGTGAATGTAATCTCTCTGTGTAGTCTGAAATGTAAAGAACAGCTTCTGTGCAAGCCTATTCTTCGAAAACTAACCCTGACTTGCTCAGAGACCACAATGTAGTCTTATCAGAAAATGTTTAAACTACCATATTCTGGATGATTCATCCACAGTTCAGTGTTAAAATAGCACATGTAGTTCTACATGGATGATATTGTTATGGTCTGCTCTTGGGTCATCCACAGCAGAAAGGAGAAGTGAGACAACTGTTTAGTTTGTTGTTTATGCTTGTTCACTTAGCAGCAGTTTGAAATTTCTGCATACAAGAAGCCCCCCAAAAAAAGGTAGCTAGAGAGAGAGAGAGCCCATACTGTTACCATATGCTATTGGTGTACTTTAGCTTCATGTAATATTTTCACATGTCATTTGAATGAAAGCATCTGTTTAAGATCTTGACAAATTATTTACTTCAAATGAGTGTCATTACCTTCAAATATCTATCTGTTTGTGTCAAAACACCTGTCATAGTGTCAAATTTGCAAAGGTGATTATTGCAGTGATTTTGTTATGATGTCCTGCGTTGACAGAGCAAATGGGGAATGGCAATAATATTGGCCCCCTGATGGGTGGGAAAGTTTAGTTTAGCTCCTTTTCTTGTTTAATCTTCCATGTAGCTCCTTATATAAACAAAAGCCATCACATGTTCAGTGAAGATTGAGGAGCATCTCCTCTACACATACCCTGGTAAAAGCAGATGGCTTTTCTGGCTCATAAAAGTTAACCAGTGTTTACGACCTTCATCTGTTTGCCTTCATTACCAGGGATTGAAAGGACCATTGTATCGAAACATTACAGAGATAACTAAGGACACTGATATAATCAAAAACTGAATTACAAAGACAAGAAAGAGGATGGAGGATTAATATATAAAATATATAAAATAATGAAATTCTGTAGCAATGGACAAATAATTTATAAAAATGAATTCTGGATGATTTGGAGGCAGCAGTGCTGACAGAAAATTTATTGATCAATTTACAGTATGTTTTGAAGGTTAAAGGGTCACTCTCTGCAGTCAGTTAAAAAATTATACAGTTAGCTTTTAAAACTAGTGATGGATTGGCTAAGCCTGATGGGACTTTATAGGTAAAGGAAGGTTAAAATGAAGACAAAATAACACCTTATTTCTTCCTGTACCCTGAACACATACCCTGTACCCTGAACACATATCCTGTACCCTGAACACATACTCTGTACCCTGAACACATACCCTGTACCCTGAACACATATCCTCACACAACCAGGGAAGCCTGTGGTGTAAATAATGTTTTATAATGTTTTATTCCTTATAATGTTCCCATATTTGAAGATAATTATGTGGATCCTCATAAACAAAATATATGTCCTATGGGCTCACATACTCTAAATATTACTGAATCTTTGTGTAATGTTATGGAACATGAAGTGAAAACTACATGTGTCCTTTTTGAGTTCTTTGAAAGCATTCACTGAAAGCTTTACTGATACTTCAGACAGGTGACCTTCTCAACCTGTTTGTACTGTTGCTAACTTGAAACACCTTGGATTCTAAAAAGTAATCAGTTATTTTGAGGTGCAACACTACAGACACATTGTGTGTATCACTATGTTTTGTTGTTGCTAAGGTAGTAGATATAATCTCTTTTAAAGGGAAAAAGGTTAACAGGAAACTACAATTACACATTGAAACATAACATCCTGCTAAAAAATGAGAATCATTCAAAGTCTCACGCTCATTATACTGGGTGTGTTTTAAACCACATTGAGCACCAGTTGTCAGGAGGGTGTGGCCTATTCTTTCAAAAGATAAAAGTCATAGTACCTTCGATGGGAACAGGTTTACATGGACTTTATAAAGATTCAGAAGTCTATACTGTTTTTACTAGTACTGAACCTGTCAGCGTAACCTGTGTATACCTACATTATTAAGATTATTCTTTAGATTACAAATTTTTCACTTTTTAAGGCTAAAAGTGGCTATATGACAGGGACCTATTAACTACAATGTTTACTTGATGGAAAGAAGAAGAAGAAAAAGATGTTCTGAGATTTTTCCTTACTGGCATTAAATCTGTAAGTAGATAAAGTCTTTTTTCATAAGTATTTATTGATCAATTTACAGTATGTTTTGAAGGTTAAATGGTCACTCTGTCATCAGGTAAAAAAATGATACACTGTTAGCTTTTAAAACTAGTGATGGAATGGACGTTATAGTGAATGATGGAAATGATGGAAACATAATTTCCAGTGCAAGCTGGGAGTTTCCACAAGTTGAAAACCAATTACCAAAATTTACTTTGTTCAGCACTTTTTAATTACATTTAATTAAAATTAATCTATTTTGCTAATTCTTGTGTTTTCTTGTATCTAATCAATGCACAATTTCCAGTACAAATAATACTCATGGATATTTGTATGTTGGTAAGGAAGTATTATTTGTAATGTGGTTATTCATCTGAAATTATACAAACATCATGGAGGTTTCGAGGTAATGTATAAGCTGTGTTCTAGGTAGATTGGCAGTACAAAAGAATAAGCCCAGTGCTGTATTAATTTCAGTCTTCTTTAACGTCCAGCTGGACTTCAACATTGTAAGTGTTGACTCAACACTCTGAATGTAACTAACCAGGCGGAAGGCTTTACCAAAACCAATCAATGTTCTCACTTGAGAACTTTTAAATTTTCTTCCTGGTCTGAAACAAATAGGAAATGTGCTCAGCAAAAAGTCTGTATTTATAGGTGATGCGGTATTAGTGTTAGATTAAGAAGCCGTGAGTTTAGAGTAAGAAATAGAATGCATGTCACAATTCTATTACAATCCATTTCTACGTACAAAAGAACTACACTCTTCCTCTTTCTGTATTTCTTTGTGTATCTCAGATCTTCATGATAAATTGTGATACCCTTATATCATACACCTTGTACCTTATATTCTTGTCATCCACCAATGCAGAAAGAGCCACAAGTTAATGTTTGAGTAAGACAGAGTGGACTTTGTGGGCTGTAATTTGACTACAGTCCATAAATCAGCCTGTGCTACTGGTGTGCTCTGTCATGCACTGATGCCATCATCTCATTCTCATCCCTCCTTTATCCTACAGGTCCCAAAATGATAAAATGCTGGATTCTTCTCGCCACCTACATTGTGACCTTCCTAATCGGCCTGCCAGCCAACTGCCTGGCCATTTATGCTTTTATCCAAAAGCACATTGATAAGGCCACACCCACCAACATCCTGCTGCTCAACCTGACGACCTCTGACCTGATCTTCCTGCTCTTCCTACCGCTGAAGATGCACGAGGCGGCGTCTAGCATGCAGTGGAACCTGCCCCAAGTCCTTTGCTCCATCACCTCCTTTGTCTTTTTCACCACCATCTACACCAGCTCCCTGCTGCTGATGGCAATCAGCGTGGACCGTTACTTGGCCGCCGTGTTCCCTGTGGTCTACCGCTCGCCCCGCAGGGTTCTCTATGCCGCTGCTGCCAGCGCCCTCATCTGGCTGTGCAGCGGGGCGCACTGTAGTATCGTTTTCGTCATCGTGCACATGGACAGCAAGAACCACACTGCTCCTACCACATTCTGCTACAGCAACTTCACCACCAGCCAGGCGGAGGTCATCCTCCCAACTCGCCTTGAGTTCTTCATGGTGCTTTGTCTGCTGCCGCTCCTGATCTGCATGTTCTGCTACCTCAAATGCATCTTGGTCCTGTCCAGCAGGCCTGGTATTGCCAAAGGCAAGAAGCAGAGAGCCATTGGGATGGCGCTTGGCACCTTGACTGTCTTCTTGCTTTGCTTCCTGCCTTATAACATCTCACATGTGGTGGGCTACAATGAGCACTACAGCCCTGAGTGGAGGCACTACACCCTGCTGCTGAGCACTTTCAACACCTGCCTGGACCCCATCATCTTCTACTTTTCCTCCAACACCTATCGCAACACCACCAAACTCTCCTTCTTTAAACTAATATACTTTAGGCACCCACTATAGCTAGTTCGTCAAGACAGCAACATGAAAGGGAAACAACCATTGTTTAATGAAAATCTATAAAGTTAAGGAGCCAAAACAGGCTAGATATAATGGGAAGATAAACTCCTGAGTGGGAATGAAAGCAAGAGCAAAACAGTACACGACAACCAGCGCAGCATGGGAATACAGAACCCCACAACATAGCAAATGCCTCCCATTGCCACTCTGAGCTCTCAGGCTCTTTATCAGATAATCCGCCAATGCAGGACATAACCACAACCCTACCCCTGGTAGATGCCACATGCATTCCCACTACACATCACATGCCATATCTGCATCTCCGATCTAATTTGAAGATCTGATCTCCTTTTTTTCAAAATTGTTTCCTTTAACATAAGATCACTCCCAACATTTAAAGATGCCTCATTTGAATATTCATTTTGCTTTGTTGTTGTTGTTTTCTAAAACCTCTTTGTCAATTAAAACCTTTTTTTAACAATCAGTAGTCTCTCTATATTTCTCATCATGACTATTGAGTTCAGTACCGTATCGCTATGCAAGTTATAACAACTGCTCTATAGAACATCTGTCAATATCCTCAGAGAGGTCACCAATAAATTCTTCTACCGTAGCAGTCATACTTCTACCCTTCTACCACAGTTATCATAAACAAATAAGAGTGCTACTCATATAACTCAAATAAGAGTGCTACTCATATAACTCAAATGACTTGCTAATACGGCACTGTTTTAAATGTACAAAAAGTACCAAAAATAATATAACAAATACTCATCAAAATGCCTTAATACCTATCTATATCTACACTATGCAGTATGCAGTATACATAATACAGTATGCAGTATGTAATAGACTATTTACAATATAGCCACAATCTCTCTCCTCCTCTGAATCTCGCACACTGAAATTGATTGTGTGATGCACCACTGGGAAAACAGATGCTTAAACTTCAGAGTAACTGATTCTCATTTAACTAACACACAAAACTACATAAACGCTCTCACTAATATTCAGAGATTTACCAGGCTTGGTAAATGACCTTAAACCCCATCTTCATAAGTGCCTGAAATGCGTAGCCCCAACAGAGAACTAAATCTCCATTCGATATTACCTCAGAAATATAAGAATGAACACATGCCACAGTGCCCAGAAACTCATCACCTCTTTGGACCAGAGCAGAAAGGCTGATTTGTCCTCGTGCTTATAAATGTCAAGGTTTGTGTCAGGTCAGTTTGTGCAGGCAGCAAATAGGCGAAAGGCACGTGGACTTTACATCCCAGAGCTCAAAATGGCCGTGTGTGAGGTGGACTCAGCTGACAGGAGGACTGCTGTAATGGGAGCTATTTTAGCACAACATCCTGGTGATGCTTATCCAGTCTGAAATCTCATGACGCACACTGAATTGAAATTACGTTTGAGTAGCAGGAAAAATATCACATAAGCATTTATTTTCATTTGCTCTTTAATATTTTACTAAAGGGCATAGCAGCAGTAGCTAGTGGGACACTCCTGTTGTATTAAGTTGATGCGAAACTAGCTCTTAAAATCTGGTACACAAGCTTTATTTTGAGAACTTCCAGTGTTCATATATATATATATATATGACTTAAATGCAGAATTGATCAAATAGCAGAAGGTAAATGAAGTAGCAAAGGAGTTATTAAACAACTCCAATATTATGTCAATATATAGAAAAAAATACAAACATCAATCACACCCAATAAAGGAGATTTATGATCTGAAATTTTATTTGAAATTCTAACCAGACTAAATGCAATGTTTTAAACTGTTTGTAATTTTCACTTTTATTTCATTTAATTTATGACACTTTTATGTAATTCAAACTTTTCCACCAACAGTTTTGTGAGTAATCATGTAATCATATTTTGAAGCAAGATCTACAGAGGGACAAAAGCTGGGGTGCCCTTTATTTTGGGTCTCTTTACCCCCACTGACTCCCAGTAAACTACAAGACCTTTATTTTGGGTCTCTTTACCCCCACTGACTCCCAGTAAACTACAAGACCTTTATTTTGGTACTCTTTACCCCCACTGACTCCCAGTAAACTATGAGACTTTTATTTTGGTACTCTTTACCCCCACCGACTCTCAGTAAACTACAAGACTTTTGTTTTAGATCCTTTATCTCCAGTGTCTCCCATTAAACTATGAAACTCCACTAATGTCACTGACTGCTGTGCTGCTGACTAGAGACTGTTTCTTTTCTCTGTTCTTGTGAATGTTGATTGTCTCAATGTGTTTTTCTGTTAAGGCCCTCTAGCGTGTGCTGGCCACTCTCCTGCACTCCTGCATCCTGTGAGCACACATGTAAAATATCCCTGCAAAACAAAACACATGCTATCAAATGAGTTACTTTGCCACAAAGACCTTGCGAAAGCTGCTAATGTTTACCTACCTGCAAAAAAGGTCAAGAGCATGGCGACCCAGCCTAGAATGTACGACCAGGAGAAACGCCAGTCGCCGAAGCGCCGGCCCAGGAAGTTCACTGTCACCCCCGTGTAGACCGCCATCGCCAGTAAAACAAAGAGAGCTGCAGGGACGCAGCAGGTTAGCATGCGGCTCTGCTCTCCTCATTTGGATGCTGACATATAAAATTACATTCCTGCGCGGGTTTGGGAACGTAACTCTAGATTAACGGTAGCCTGGGGCAACGCACTTTAACTGCACATGTCAGCCTGTGTGCCGCATGTGCTTGTTTAAACAGCCACTTCACGCAGAACTGCAAAGACATGACTGACAACAAATGCCGTGTTATAAATGAATTACAGATATGGTAGTACTTGTGCCTTCTCTATTAGCAACCGTAACCATGTCAACTCACTTGAAACAAAAAACATGATCCCTGCAGCAAAGGAACGACTGAACCTCTCAAAAGCGGAGAAGTGTGTGAACGACAGGATGCCGGCGATGAGCCCTGCGAAACATGACATGGCTGACAGGATCATGAAGGCCCTGGTGGCATTCCAGTACGCTGAAGTGAGAGAGAGAGAGAAAGAGACAGAGAGAGAGACACACACAGGAGTGCAGCAGGGAAGGGAAGAGAGACATCAGTGCATTGTACCGTGGAGGATTTGATCTGAGGTTTTAAACCTCACAAAATGACTAATGAGTGTATGTACTCCTTTTATATTGTTCTTTTAAACAACAACAATGCTAACAGTTAGCAGATAAGTCAAATTAAACAGAATTAGAGTTTTAGTGTCACTTAGGGAGCCAGTCCTATCACCTGTGTTGACACGGTGCCTGTCTAAACATTAACCCAGTAATCACTCATGCCTGTGTTGCCACAGGGCCCAGCATTACCCACCAGCAGTGATAATCAGGTGGCAGGTTCTGTACTGACGTACCAATGCTGTCCGTCTGCATGTAGCACTTGTCAGATATACAATAGCGCCACAGGCCCTGGTGAGCGAAGCTGCCCGACAGACGGTACTGCATCCAGTATTCGGTAGCCGTGGACACCACCAGGAGGACGTTGCCCACAAAGGCACAGAAGAGGCCTCCTCCCATGAAGCTGTACATCGTGATGGGCGTGAGGGAAGCTGCCGGGTCCGAGGGTGCTGTGCGTGGATCAGAGCACAACATCAGCGCGCAGCGCGTCGGAGGCCTTGCGGCACAAGGCTCGTGTGGAATTTGCAGGTCCCTGGTAGTAAGTGGAAGCCATGTGCCAGTGGTGGATGCGGCAGTGTGTGGGCATGCATGTGTGTGTGTGTCTGTGTGTGCGTGACAGGAGTATGGTGAAGACTGTTAAAGGAATGCCTAAGAATAACAGGCTGTCAGTTTTGAAATCAATTTTGGATCATATAATCTGGACAGTTAAGATTTGGAACAAGATCAGCATTTGCCGATAAAATGAATCATAATTTGGAATAAGATCAGTTTTAATTTTGAGAGACTAGTGTGAACATAAGCAGAGTATGACACACAGCTCCACCTAAAGAAGTTAAAGTGACAATCACTGAGGGACATCAATTCTAATATTGTAAGTAGACTGTTAGTTGTTTGTTTTGGATCAGGGCTTTATAAACTCTCTAGGAAACCTCCTTTGGCTTACGTTCAACATTCCTCTTTTATTGGAATATACACCATAGAAAACTCCAGAACAAAGAAGCCTAGAGTACAATAGAGTTTTGTATTTACCAACTTTTAATGTGTAAACAGCTGATTGTGTCCTGTGTGACATCACTGAGTTTTGACACAACTGAGGAGTCACCACACTGTGTGCTGTGTTGGAGGAAGATAAGGTGGCTCTAAGTGCATCGTGACACATTGTTTTTGCAACAAATGACAATGAGAAGAAATGACCAAAAAGGACCTTCTCAACCTTCTTGAGCCTTTCTTAACAGGTCATTTAGCCCATGATGTTAAATTGGTTATTTGCCAAAAACAATAAAAGTTTTAGATTTGCTGAACGGTGAAACTGGTGCGTGGTCAGCTCATTTGAGTTCATTCATTAACTTTAGGTTCAGATATTTAAGATGTTGACATGAAATTTGGCTCATAACTGACATCAAATGATTTAATATTGATATTCATATCTGTTAAAACTCCTTTAAAGGCTAATTTTAAAATCATCTATTTAATGAACTGCAGGAATGGGCTTCTCTTCCTAGTATCGTTAAGCTGAGCTGACTGTTCCCTAGCCTGGTGGATTGTTGCCAGAGGGGTTGCCGTATTTGCTCGGTGTATCGGTCTGTTCAGATGGAACTGCTCTTCCTTGCTCCAACAGCAGCCAGTGTTGTAATATTTCGCATGATGGCACAGGCAAAGTGAATAAAATAACAGGGTATAATAAAATAACAAGAGCCTAAATGGGGGAAATAAGTTATGTTAGTATGAAGAGAGCTCCCCTGTTCAGGGTGAAAAATTATCTATGAAGTACCGACTTTCTCCATTCTGTTTTCTAGTAGGGTTAGATATAGAGCTTATACAGATTTTCCCCATAAACCTAAGTTTTGGGGATCTTTTTTGGTTTTAAAAACATTAGAAAATGTTTACCAGACATTACCACACATATTGTACATATTTAAAGTTAGAGCTTTTCTGTTTAGTTATTTTCATAAGGTGTCACATACAGTCATTTGTGGTAATTTATCATTTTTTGGTTGAAGACCATCCTAACTCCATCATTTACAAAGATGTGTTGTCTGTCAGTGGTTTGCCTTACATACTACCCATAAATCTGTAATATTTTTGCATTAAATATTACCAGTTCTTTGTCACTTCTAAGCTCAGTTCAGTGATTTGTCAGAACTCCCCAGTAATCATGTAGTTTGGAGGGTCCTTACCTGAGATAAAGAAACACTCTTCAGATATGAACCTTCCCACAGGAACAGAGAGGACAAGAGGAGAGCGGGCAGTCCACAGTGAGCAGAATGGCAAGAGGAACCCCTAGGCTGAATTCCAAAAAGTTATCCCCCTTGCTTTTCTGTTGATGGTGGCAAAATTCTTTAAACACACACATTGTTCAGACAGAAAAGAGGCACTTCAGCTCGCTGGGGCCTACGCCACGTGATCCATTCCCACTATGGTGAGTGTTTGGAATGGGGTCGTTATAGTATGTGAGGGCATCGTGGTGAGCCATTTTTTTTTCCATTGGGTGTTCTAGAACTATGTATGTGCAGAGGTTTGTTGTACTGAGTATTCTAGAACTGTGTATGTGCAAAGGTTTGTTGTTGAACTGGGTATTCTAGAACTTTGGCGATTCCATGATTTGTTGTACTATTGGGTGTTCTGTGGATAAGAAAACTGTGGATGTGTGGAGCTTGGTATTTGTTGCATTCGGTGTTCTAGAACTGTGGATGTGTGGAGCTTGGTATTTGTTGCATTCGGTGTTCTAGAACTGAGGATGTGTGGAGCTTGGTATTTGTTGTATTTGTTGTTATAGAACTGTGGATGTGCAGAGGTTTGCAGTAACAGTGCTCTGTAGTCAAAGCAACATGCTGAGGTTTACACTTCCTTTCAGTGTATGGTCTTCAGGCCAGGTGGTATACATGGGGACGCACTCACAGCACACATGACTGTACACACACACACACACACACACACACACACACACACACACACACACACACACACACACAGCAACTTTACCAGAAGGTGATGAAATTTAGGTCATTTATTATTCAGTTCACAGAATCCCACAAAGACATGTTAACCATAACACTTACAAATGAATACTCAATTAAGTATCTTGAACTTATATGCAAGAACTTAAGTATTTTGAACTTATATTAAACATATATGCAAGAGAAATACACTTGAGAAAAAAATGTAGATCAAAATAGAAGATTGTGCAGTTTTTGATTTAAAAGTAGGTAGAACATATGTTTGGTCTGGCTGTAATCAGAACTAATGTGCCCTGGATGTTTTGGTATCTGCAGAAAAAATGTAAAAAGTCTTTCATCTTTCCTTGAAGAGATGAGACTGATATGGCAAAAGCCTAGTTTTACAAAGCATTAATGTTGTTTACCAATAGTATTTACATGCTCACTGACTACTTTCAGGGAAGATCTCAACTGAAAATTAACAAGAGGACTAGATGTAATCTGTATGGAGGATGCACCAGGATCCAGATGGATCAACTGCATTAAGAAAACATTTAGCATGTGCTATGTTATGGCCAGAACCAACTCTCACCTGTGCACCTGTAACCACCAGCATAAGATGCATAGTGATCTCCCATTACTATTACTTATCTTCCAACTCAACTTCTTCAAGTGCGTCATCCTTGTTCCTATTCTCCCTCCTGTTTCCATGGAAATATAGAACACCACTTAATCAAGCTTCCTCAAAATACTTGTCATATTGTGATATGAATTATAACCTCACTAGATGGAATATTACAGTATTGAACCTATAAGAATACCATAAAAACATTTATAAGATAATATCAACATGTATTCCACGGGTGTAAAGGTTAATAATATGCTTCACAGAATCCATTTGCATTTTAGGTTGGCAAACAAGTGTGTCCACACCACTGCACGTGATAAAACCAGCCTAGCACCCAACATCATGACACCGTCACGGCAGGTCTGTGCCCAGAACAATCTACCAACCAAATGGCATCCAGAGAGGTTAAAAACCAACAGTGAATTTTGTGTTCATGAAAATAAGGACTTTCATTCGCCTTGCAATGCTTACATTTTTGGGTGAAGTTTAGTTTCAAACTGCATGTGGAAAATGGACCACTGGGGTGTATCTACCTTTTCCTGTGCATGCAGTAGAGAGCTGGGACAGTGGCGAGCACCAAGCCAACAGCTCCACACACTGCCGCTGTAGTTGAGGAGTCAGTCAAAGTCGAAGAGTCTGCAACAACAAACAGATGCTGTTCTGCTGGGAGTTGGATGTTACCCATAAGGTATCAATGATATGCATAAAATTGTTAATGATTACTGGCAAGCAGGAGAATTAGAGCATGTATCCTGAAATAATCTGAATGGTTCTACAGCACACTGGTGATACCGGTGGTCATTAGAGTAGCATAGATTTTGATTCACTGCATAAAATGGGAAAAGTGCAACACTGTAATGAATTGGCGTGAAAGGTGACTCAGGTGTTAAACTAAGGCTCATCTCAATGGGACACTTGGGGTATTCATTTATAACCAGCAGAATGTCACCTGCCAGCATGTTCACCTTATTTGAGTGTTATTTTTGCTAAACGTTGCTAACCGGGCAGTGTTGTGTAGGGCTGGAACAAAACGTAATTAAAAAACCTCACATGTGTCACTGAAGCAGCTCACTGTTCAAGTCATGGACACCTTGTGTTTGCACATTCGCTGTGCGCTGTCATATCTAATTACATCTCTCAATAAACTGAGTAGTTATGAAGTGGGTCAGAAAAAGGAAAGAACAACAACAACATGCAGAGACCTTCAGGACTAGGAAAGAGAGATCACTGTTAGATACAGGACACATCACTGTTAGATACAGGACACATCACTGTTAGGTACAGGACACATCACTTTTAGGTACAGGACACATCAGTGTTAAGGTAAAGGAGAAAGCAGACAGGCCTTTGAGCATCAACTGCAGGATGTGTCGTCCGTGCTCATTGGCAGCCTGGCAGAATATGGTGTGGTCTTGTCTTCTTCCTAAGCGCCCCCTCAGAGTGGACTTCAGGCTCCCGCGGGACTCTGTACTCACTATCTGCTTGGCCTGAACATCAGTCGCCACCCAGTTCATGGCAGCCGCTGGATAAGAGTCGGCCAGACACTCGCACCTCACCTCACCGTTTTCCAGCACACAGAAGGACTCTGGGGAGATGACTGGGGCAACTGGGAAACGAGACATGAGAGCAATAAAAAAAGTGTACAGAAGTACATGTTTCTCTATTTATGTGACATTGAGACCCTGTCTATACCTATGGATGATGTAATACTTCATATAATCGTTGAAACATTTTGTATTATTTAGAAGTTATGATGACAACTGTAAAAACTAGGTGAAGTGAGAACAAATACAGTGTGATATCAGAGTAGAAGGAAGCGGACATAGGAAAGAACTTCTGTTGTCCCACTTCTTCTCTCTTTCTACAGAATTTATATTTAGTCTGGCAGTTAAACCTGGTCAATGCAGTTAATATAAATAACTTATTAAATGAGTGTTCCCACTGCGAATGTTATGCTGAGTTACTTATGTTGCTGACTGCTTCTACCTAACGCACAGCCCTGCATCAGACAAACCTGGCAAACATTTTTGTGTTCTTGGTCACTGATCTAGAAACCCGAAAGTGCTCTGGAAGTGATCCGCCTGTGCGCTCCAACACTCACAGTCCACGTGAAGCAGAATGCTGGCCGAGCTGGTCTGGCCAACCTCGTTGTTGGCAGAGCAACGGTAGGGCCCCATCAGCCTGCCAGCGGCCACCAGGTGGAGCCGCTCTGACCGCTCGCTGAGCTGGACCTCTCCATCCCCCTGGATCCGGTACCAGCTGTAGGACTGCACCGCAGGAAAAGCACGGCACACGCAGGACAACGTGATGTACTGATCCTCCAGGATGTTGGCTGGATGTTGGATGATGGCCACGTCCAGAGGGCGCGCTGATGTCAGCGGTGCAGGGAAGCAGAAAGATGAAGCCTATTAGAATGAGCTTTGCTCCTTTTTGATACCATTTTGGAACCGCGTTTAATGTTTCTCAGTTGGTCACCAAACAAACAAGTGGTTTGCAGGGTGCAGAATACTTTAGTTAAGAAAACTAACCTTCTATTTATCTGCTGTCATTACAAATGAAGAGCAGTCAAATAACAGATATTTTAAGTGGAAGTAAATGGAAAGCAACTAAAGGGTAATTTTGGTCTAAGGTAACTTGCAGTAACAAAATAAGTACCACTGCCAAATCTGATAGTTTTAGTGTTGGATCTCCTACCTACGACCCTGTATGATTAAAGCAGAGGACAACTGCTGTACCCTTCAGGATCAGGGTGTGCTCCTGCTGTCCATGAATGCTGAAGGCACTGCACGTCACATTTGTGATCTGGAAAGTTCCATTAAAACGCAGTTTCCCGCTAAGCGTGTGGTTTTGCTGAACGCTGACTGCAGTAACATCGGTGAGGGTAAAGTGAGGATCTCTGCCATCCACCCTCCAGTCCATGGAGGCGCTGGGCCGGGCTTGGACCTTACACCAG
Source organism: Sternarchorhynchus goeldii (assembly GCA_028565775.1). Taxonomy (NCBI): domain Eukaryota; kingdom Metazoa; phylum Chordata; class Actinopteri; order Gymnotiformes; family Apteronotidae; genus Sternarchorhynchus; species Sternarchorhynchus goeldii. The sequence continues at coordinate 2,825,645 of JAOXYF010000028.1, forward strand.
CACCGCAGTTCTGGAGCATGGAGGATGCACCAGGATTCAGCCTGGATGGTCGGCGGATCTAGAAACAACACACCATACACAAATACAGCAGATCGTCAACGTTCTTAAATAAACTAACTTGGTAAGCATTGAGATACAATTAAAACACAATTTTGGTCTTTACAGTAATACACAGAGACCTGCATATCACTTGCATGTCACTGAAGCATTGAAGTGGTACTATTTATGTTGAACAATTTGTATCAGTTTGATTTGTGTTTTTTTCTTCACTGTACATCATTGATGAGTGTGCCCTCACTCTGACCACACAGTAAAGTCTGCAAAGCCACATGTTTTTGAACTCACACTCCGCAGTGATGATAAAAGGAGAGCTGGAGTTGGCCGCTCCGAGTGCGTTCTGTGCAGTGCAGTAGAAGTGGCTCTGATCGAGCGGCAGGTCAGTGATGGTGATGGTGTTCCCCCGGGTGGACAGCTCGAGCATGGACCCCTCCCTCTCAAGGTACCACAGGAACAAGGAGGCAGGGGGGCTGGCGTTGCTACGGCATTCTAGAGTCACTTTACCCCCGGCCTGGGCTATGCTATTCTCCCCAGAGACATGCACCGATTGTGGGGCATCTAAACAGAGAGGAGTTTTGTCATTACAAATAATGTTAGCACACTTTGGGTGAAATATTTCTGAATTCATAAATAAATAAATAAATGGATGAATAGACATTTTCTTGTTTAATCTTTCTTTACTGTAGCATAGCAGTATGACCCTTCTGCTCACTCAGTCTGGGTTTAATAAATGGAAATGTATAAAAGTTTTCCCACATCTGAGCATCCACATTTGAAATACATATGAAAACAAGATAAAAAAACGTTCTTTTTTAATACAACTGTACTGATCAGTCAGAATATTTTCATCTGTACAGTGGTTTAAGAGCCAAAGGTAGTGTGTGTGATACTCACAGCTCAGGTTAATCTCCACCCACTTGGGCACTGTGGGTCTTCTTGGACGGCTCACCCAGCAACCGACTGCCCGCCCCTGGTCACTGATTTGTGCAGGGAAGGTTATGGTGCTCAGCGTTCTCCAGTATCCCTGGCCCATGTTAGTCCAGGTAGTCTGGACGCTTCCATTCATGTTACCAAACGAAAGGGTCGGGAGAGATAAAGGGCAAGTGTGATTTACTGAACAAATAATACGAAGAGTGTCGCCTTCTTTGGGTGCTCCCTCAACAAACAGGTCAACTGCCGATGGGATTTCTGATATAAAACAAAGAGAATATTCAAAGTGAGCCAGGAATCTTTCACCTATCCAGTACTTTCTCATGTTTTATTTTAATCTCTTTAACAATGAACCAAAAAAAGTGACCACTCGCAGTGTAATGTAATTGTAACAACCATGTGCACAGTTTTGAAAAAAAGCACTGATCCCCATAACATGTAGAATGCAGTAAACAGTAATGGAATTACCTTGGACATTCAACATAACAGTTTTCAAATAGAATTTGTGGCTGACAGTGTCCGGATCGATCCAGGGATAAAGGTTGAATCCATTCATTGCTGGTACAACATTATTTATTTTCAGACTGCAGTTGCCTGACTTCACATCTCCAATGAGCTCCGTTCTACCATGGAATGGCTCAATAATCGCTTTGGAGTCCTTACTGTAGACCACGGGGTACTTGGTGCTGGAGTAGCTGTACCAGATGGTACCAGATGGCTTGTGGGAAGGCGGGTGGGTGAAGGAACAGGGGATGACCACGCAGGAACCGGACAGAGCGCTGATCTGAGTGGGAATGTCTACACGCCAGCATTGCACCTCCACCACTGCACAGGCCAGAAAGGACAGAGCCCAGAATCAGAGCACTCCCCTCACACTTCATTACAAACACCTAACTTTAATCTTTAAGGAGATTAAAATTATAATTGCCTGTGGCCACAAAGTAAGAGTACTGGTTGAGGTTCATCTTCTGCTCTATATGTTAGATAATACTGGTCTGATCATCAGCACCTGCTCTGGTTAATCCTGACGTGCTACTGGGTGCTAAGGTACTATTGGAAATGTCTTCCTGAATAGATCACATTAGTTCCCCATAAACCCTCATACTGTTATTTAGCACTTTTCATGCAGGTCAATGAAACCCGAACAACACTGAGAGTGGGATTAGGAACACTACCCTGTGTCTTACCTTGCAGGAGAAAGCAGAGGTGAACAGCTCGAAATCCCATTATGACTAAATCCGTGGACAAGGGAGCAAACTAATTTAAACTATTATTTAATCCAGGTGGGCATTTGCAGTACAAAACTTTCAGGAATTTGAAAAGTAACTTAATCAATTACAAACAATATAGATATTCAGATATTTTGAAAGTTAATACATTCAAATACATGAAATAAAAAATAATAATTAAGATCACTTTGAATACCCGTGTGATGCCTTCTGTGACTCTGGACACAATGTGAGAAATTAAGTAACACTGCAACCCACTTCTGGCTTGGTACTGCAACATAAGCACTTTTTCCGGAAACCACCAGAAATAAACTATGAAATACGATACTCACATCTTGATGGAAATGACAGTGCAACTGATTTTTTAATTCTTTAGTTTAAATCAATAATTTCAAAGTAAACATGTGGTTGAATACACCCAGAAGCAAAAAATATAAATAAATAAAAAAAAAATGAATCACACTCCACAAATTACACATTTAGAAACTTTTTAAAATGTTTTTATTTTACCAGTTGTGCATGCCATGCCCAGAATCACATATCCCTTGTCAGAGAGATTTACATATCAGTGGCACTAGCCATGTTAAAGATAGGCCAAATAAACAAAAATAAATAACTTACATAAAACATTCAAAGACTTTCTCAAACATTCAGTCCTTTTGCAATGTGAGAATAAAACCTTTTGAAAACCATTCAAACAGCTCAAACCACTGAAATGTTTTAGAAGTCAGACTCATGAAAGGGGTTAAAGAAAATAAAATGAGAGAAAATTAAAGAAAATAAAAATGAGAACAACTTTATAAAGATGTGATGCCACTGCTGAAAAAGCAGAAGTCCTTGATTTGGCAATGAGGAGGCAAAACAATCACCAAAAAAAACCCCAGAGGAAACCAAAGCAGCCTCAAATCTAATAAGAACATGATCTGGTCCAATTCAAAGCCACACAGACATTTGCTTGTCACACCGAACAGCCTCCAACTTTAAATGTGCTGACACTTAAAGTCCCCGTCTCGTTAGACATAGAATGATCCTCCCTGACTTGATTAACATACGTGTTCGTCTCAAACATTTAATATACATTTTATGTTATCTGTAATTAAGTTGCTTTATGTCCTACGTGAATTTGCCACAAAAAATAATGGTAGTTTTAGAGCAATGTGGAGGGTGTCTTGGTGTGAACACTCTGCATCAGATTTAGCTGTGTCTTCCAGACACCATTTCCCACTTACAAATATCCAACAATGCAAGTGACAGATAGCCCATGTAGGAAACATACCTAGCATTTAACAGGTGCACTTGCCCAGAGAGACTTACAACAGTGCTCCATTGCTCCATGGAAGAAAGCAGTTGTTCATTCCAACATTTCAACTTAATATGACTTATTATTTAATAATTATTTATTACTATTAAAAGTCACTCGCTGAATCTTTGGCAGGTGATGGGGAATGATGTGAGGTAGGTCTATACATTCCTGGGATCTGGAGATTTTCCATTTTTTCAAATTCCTTTACGAACTTGAAGCATTAAAGCATTATTTTAAATAGAGTGTTTAAACTCTAGACCATAGCCATTCTCATAGGACGGGTTGCTAATGGCAACAAACCTGCTCGCTCTGTTGGTTGTTACACTGTAGTAGCCATTCTCATAGGGTGGGTTGCTAATGGCAACAAACCTGCTCGCTCTGTTGTCACCTGAAAACCAAACAATGTGGGAAATGTTAGATTTTTCTTCTAAATGTTTCTGTCTTGATAAAAATAGTGTATGGTGAGTTATATGTCAAATTGAGAAGAAAGTCAAAGACAACACCTGGTGGTGGCGATGGTTGTAGTCAGGGGGCAATTTAAGTGCACTGGCCAGCAGTTTATGAGGTTTGGTCAAATCAGGATGACTGACCACAGCCTAAGGGAGAGCACATAAAAGTGGAGAAATCATGCAAAACCAGTAAATCAAAGTAAATAATTACCACAATCATGCAGGGCCCAGTTAGCAAGATAATTACGTAATTGGTCCTTGCCAGCTGCAATGAATTTATTAGCATAATTAGCATTTGTCAGGATTTTCTAGGCGATGAACTTGAACTTACCTTCTCCACTGCTCTTGATACAGGATATCTGGGATTTCGATCTGCTAAAACAAACAAATAATCAAAAACTTCTGAAAGCCCATCAAAGATCATAGTTAGGTGAGCACAGAGGTCACGCACCTTTCTTTTTATAGCAAAAGAAACCCAGGAGGACAAGGCCGGTGAGGAGGATCAGCAGGAGGATACCGCAAGGGATACCAGCAGCTAGGCCCACAACGGCAGCCACGCCGAGTCCTGCACCACACACATACACACACAGCACTGGATTAGTGCACGCTGGTCCAGTAACCATAACAACCACAACCACAACAACAACAACAACAACGTATCAAAGCACTGAACAACCTACCTTTACTTTCAATGCTGTTTGGAAAGAAGCCAGACTGAAATTACAGCAACTCCCCCCCCAAAATAATGGGAACTTTGTCTCAAGTTACTGGCCAAGTTAGCAATGAAAACACATCGACTTGCTCTGTTGTGTTTGCAAGCACAACAGACAACGTCATTATCACTGCCTCAGCACATAAGGACTGTGCAAAAGGGTTGGGCAATGTAAACATGAAACATTAAAGAGAATTCATACTCCCGAGGACACTGCAGACCAAGTTATAATATTTTAAGAACAAATGCACAGTGAAATGCCAATATAATTTGCATTTTATCTGAACCACGAGCAATACATGTTTTGTTCTGCTGAATTATCATTCTAGGAACTCTCATTTCATACCCCGCACGTCTATGACTACGTCCCTCTCGAGACGCACGTTGGTCTTCCAATTAACCAGCACACAGGTGTAAATGCCACTCTGGGTTGGCTGCACGTCCGTAAGCGCGATCGTTCCATTGGAGGAGGTGGGGAGGGAGTGGCCGTTATAAACCCAGGTGGCAGAAGGGGTGGGGGCTCCTCCAGCTCTGCAGGACAGGGAGAGAGTCTCTCCTGCAACAAAAGTGGCTTTTGTAGGGTTGACCTCCAAAAACGGCTGGTCTGGCCCATCTAAATGAAGCCAGAGGGGAAGAGAACAAAACAGAGCAGGGACAGAGCACGAAATGACTCATCGTTTAAAGGAACACTCAAACAATAAATATACAAATGAAATGAAAGTATGGTTCTTGGTTAATGAAAACTAGCAGGGAACAGGGATTATGAAACACAGAAAGTCATGTCACCAGTAGATTGCTGTTTGTCTATTTCAACAAGGAAAAATTAAGTTAATCTAAAACACTAAGGTAAAGTATTGAAATTATTATGAGAACAATAGTAACAATGTTACATTTTCATTATAATCTTTTAAATTAAATATGAATTAAGTAGGTGTTAAAGTCCACTTGCTGTCACTGTACTCAAACCCACCGGAAACTGTGTAACGAGGCTCTCTGAAGATACCAGTAAACCTGATGAGATATGTTACATGTTGCTCAATCTAAACTGTAGGAACACTGTCTTCCAGAAGGAGAGTGGGCCACCACAAAGCTACAGCCATCTGGCTCTGCAACTCCATTCCTAAAGGAACAGTGTTCTGCATGATTTAGTGTCTTGCCTGCTGTAGCATATTCAGTTAAACTAATCTACAGGCTTTAAGGAAAGTGTCAAAAAATAGTTTCTTCAAGACCACCTTGTCTAAAGCGGTGTTTACCAATCCAGTCCTTGCAAAAACCCCCGTATTTTGCTTCAACCCAGCTCCTAGCAGCGTGTACCAGATGGTTCTGGTTCTCATTTTTGCTTGGTCCAGGTCCATTAAAAGCAAAAAAAAATTATATGTTTTTAAGTGGAACAGCTAGAGGCTCCCAGGCACTGGAGTTGATGATTCTGATCTAAAGGACATAATATGAGCAAATCTCACATAACACCGTGATGTCCTTGTGCTGCGTCCCGGAGCTGAAGGGGTTGGTGAGGACGATGCTGTAGCGGCCCGTGTCGTTGCGGCCTGGCCTCTTTATCATCAGGCTCTTCTCCGTGATGGAGTACCGGGGACCGTCGGCCACAGGCAGCCCGTTAAAGTACCACTCGGAATGTGTGGCCTGCCCTGGCATGGAGTTGTAGAAAAGCATAAAGGCAGGGCCTCCCTCAACAGCATCTTGGATCCCAGTATCCATGGAAATGTCCCGGATGCTGTCTGTGAAGTCAGAAGGCGGAACGTCACTAGGGTGTATAACTCAACGTAAAGTCTTATGTGGCATAAAGCTTTACACTGCAGCGAAATTTCCGTCTCTGAGGCTTTCTGCCCCTGTGTTCTTTGTTGTCGCCACTGTACAATCCATGATGCTGACTCACCATATACCAAGAGGGTAAAGTTGACCGATACCTCATGGTACCCTGATTTCATCATCTGCACCGTGTATGTACCGCTGTAGTTGAGCGGAACATTCCAGAACATGAGCGACCCACTGTGATTCAGTGACAGCACCCCTCTGTGCACAGGAGCGATGTCGGCAGGGATGCCAGACCCTGGGATCCATATAGCCACTCTCACTGTCCCCATGTTCCACGTGATCAGAGGCTCAGACACTCCACTGTAGGACACACCGAGGGTCACGTTGGTACTGACGAAAGCATTGACAAGGGTGGGTCCAGTCGGCACCACGACTAAAGCACAACCATAGCCTGCCGTCAGAAAACAAATGTTTAAATTTAATCCAGAAAAGTAATGTCCCACACATATGCCGTAGTCATCCAATGTGCCGGATTACAACCTGTACGGGATTACCTTTTTACATTTGTGTACATCATGTTCTCCAAATGCAGGACAATACTGCAGGATAATTGAAATGGAAGGTTTGAACTAGGCCAGACAGTGCCACTGTAGACCACTGATATGCAATGAAGAGAACTCTGCTTAGTTACAGAAACCGGCTTACTTTAAAAAAAAAAGGCTGTAAAAAGTAAATGATTATAAGAATAGCAAACATTTCCCCTGTACTTTTTCGATGTTGTTTTTTATTATTATTATTCAAATAGGGACTGACCCAAACAAAGCGTCCAGTGCGAAGTGGGGAGATGTGATGAAGATATACCTGCTGTAAGGTGACTCTCAGCAACGCGACAGCTAGTAAAAGCTCAGTTAATTAATAGGCCAAGAAAATCTTGCCTTAGAATGTACGCTGTAAAGTGAACGTTAACGCTTTAGAGTCTATATAATTTTAATTTTTCAAATATATTCATAATGTCCCCAAAACAATGTGCCTCTATATAGTTTAAAGAGTTACTCAAACTTACCGATTCCGTAGCAAATCAGCAGAAGCGCCAAATTGGCGAGTTTACAAGGACACTTTTTCATGACTTTCTGGGCAAAGGCGCAGAGTCTTGTCTACTTCATCAGGATAACATTCAAAAATCTTGTCGACAACTCTCATCTCAACTTTCCCACGGATTTGCAGAGAAACGCTCAACAAACCCCACCCACACCGTCTCCAACGACCTTTCACAGAAAGGCCAGGTTGACGTACTGCTGAACCTGAGCAACAAATCTCGTCACCAAACTGTTGAGTCGTTACTTTGACAGATAAATTAAAAGCGTAACTTGACCTTTGCATTCAGAAATGCATTCAGTTTCATTCTAACGCAAGTTGATATGTATCGCAATAGCCTGACTCATTTAACTGCTCCATTCTATTAAAAAAACAAAAAACAAAAAAATGTTGCGCTTTTAAATTGCATCAAACGATAAATGTTCACACATTGCATTCTGCTTTTTGGATGCAGAAATTCTTAGAGCTGAGATTGGGATTTGCCACAGGCAACGAGCCAGAAAATGCAACGTGAGAACAAAACTGAAGAACCCGATAAGGATCATTAACTCTTCGCGAGATTACATAAAAACTCATAATATGGAGACTTGGCTGAACCTCCTCTTTGTTTAGGAGCAAACGAAATACAAAACATAAGTATTTGATATTCACATCGTGTTCTTTCTCAACAGGTTGGACAAGTTAAGAGCCGCCTGCATCGCTATATAAAAGTGACGCATGCTCACACTAAATGAAAACTGCAGAAATAGATGGCCATCCTCGAGAAAAATAGTATTCCTTTGTAAAGCGTAAGCACTCAAATAGTCAGTTTATCCTAATTCCTACTCTTTGGTCTTTCTTTAATTAAATTTATTAGATAGTAGACATGCTGAGAAATGCATTTCTAAATTTCATTAAATTACACCAGCCAATTTACTGTTTGATGTAGTGAGGGGATACTTGCCTTTGTGACCCTGTATACGATGCGGTAAATTAAAGCATAAGAATTAAATATGCGCAATGCTGTATACATCTGTAGAAGGTTTAATGCAACCTTTAATTAACTAATTAATTACCCTTTAATTAACCTTTAATTAATTCCTTCTTTTAATGCAGTCAATATAAGTAAACATGAAAAAAAACCCACTGTAATTCAAGTTTTGTTAGATATTAAACTTGAATGAATTCATTTGTATTATTGTATTATTTCTAGATTGACCACTATTACGGGCAATGGTAGATATTTGGAGAAGGTGAAACGACTGATCCTTTGCTACTCATCCCTTCAAAAGTCGGTTGAACTGTGGTCATATCCAACTATACAGAAAGCAAGAAATTTGTTCTCCAATATCATATGGACCCCTGACATCAACACTGAGATCTTATTAATGAGAGAAAACTAAATCATGATTAACATGATAATATATTCAAGCAATTACAGTGCAGTAGAGTGAACTGGAATAAATCTATACTGATGACTTTGGGTAAAATTGCCAGATTTTAACTTGGAGTCCATCATCATCATTAGCAAGTAGTTTTTATATGTTATGGAATTAAAAATCTGCTAAATGCTAAAAATGGCTAACTAAGACAGAAATGAATATGGACCAACAGAAAAGGTAGTAATGTACAAGTGTTTTTCTTTATTTTCAGTCAGATACTGTACAGTCAAAACTACCCAGAATTGCTGTGGTAAAAAAAAAAAAAGTTACTCTCTCCCCTTCCATGTTATGCTGAGAGACAGTGTCCAACTACAACAGTGAATCATCTAATCCACACAGCACAGAAGAGACAGAAACCAGTCCCTTTCCTCCACCAGGCTGAGAAGGCCTCTGCTAGTTCAAATCAGGTGGCTGGAGCCATCAAGTGAAAGACCTACTGAAGAAACAGGTGTTTGGTAATGTTCTAAGTTTCTTGCAAGACTCCATCCAGTAGACAGTGCAGTTTGTTCATTGGGGTAATAACCTGCTTGGTACTTATGAGCTGCTTACACGAAGATACTGACTTATCAATAAAACATTCAAGGATACGGGACCACCTATCATATAAACTGGCACATGTGCTGTTATAATCAAAATAAACATTAAAACAAGGCTTCTCTCACCCAGCCAGAGAAGCACAGTGACAGAATCACATGTTTATTAAGAGGTCCAGAGCAGAAGCACGAGTGCTGGATCAGATCTCAAATCCTCTTACTGCAAGGATAATGATCAAAGATATGTTTTCATAGCATGGAAGAAAGATAATACTATAATCCTATATCAGTGATCATAAGCATAAAAGCCCAAATCCCTGAGACTCATATAACTGTAATTATTATGAGAAAAAGCAAAAACTGATCCTAGATAAGTCCAAGACAAAATATGGGCCAGGGTCTGCCAGCCATCTTATTACAGTGGAAAAAATGCACAGGTCCAGCAACAGTACCTGCTGTTAACTGAGTTAATTGAGTGTAACTCTTACACTCAATATGCTGTAAGAGGCACATATGTTTTCTCAGGACCCTCACTGTGATGAACTGGTTGCATGTGTGCCAGTGTCTCTCAGCTCTACATGGACGGGGGGGTGGAGTCAGAACGTATGAAGCAGCATGTGCTGCCACCTCTGTCAAGGTCAAGGTACTGCACTGGACTGTGTGATCATAGATGAAGTTTGTTCTAGATTTTATACCACCGTTAAAAATAGATCTGGAAATTAAATGCATCCAATGCAAAATACGCCTGTGTGTCTGCTGTGTAAAATCATCAGTCCAGAAATGTTGTTTGTTTTTTATTTCGAAGTTGATTTGTTGCAAGGGTTTATGTATTATACCTCTAATAGAAGGAAAACGGTTAGAGTAGCACAGCACATATATGAACACAAGTTCCTCAGTGGGTGGTACTGCTCCTCTCTCACCACAGTGACCAGGTGTGTGTGCGCTGCTACTCCTGCCCCCGATGCCTCTATATCCTCCCTCCCTCTTTCAATTTGCTGACCAGATCCTCCACCGACTCTACTTTGACTCCAGCCTGCCTCTGCGGAGGATCATCCACCCGCAGGACCTCCACCCGAGAGGTCAGGTCCACGCCCAAGTCTCCGGCCTTCACGTTGGTGATCTTCTTTTTTTTGGCTTTCTGTGAGGACAGAACAGAATGTGTGACGGTTGAATGCAGGAAGTGATGTGTCTGGACATCACCAAGCCCATGAACAACAAGTCCGGATGAATGAAATCACTGCACCATGATGTTGGGCAGCGTGGCGTATCTGGGCGTGTTGAGGCGTAGGTCAGCTGTCACCACCGCTGGCATGTTGACCTTGATGGTTTCCAGCCCACCGTCAATCTCTCTCACCACCTTCACTTTGTCTCCTTCAAGTGTCACCTCTGAGGCAAAGGTCCCCTGTGGTGAGCAAAAGACAGTCGCCCCCTAGTGGTCAGACTACATCAAACAAGTCCACAGTGATCTCACTCAAACCGAACTGAAGGTCAAGACTACTAATGGAGTTCATATAATGTTAGATTACAGCATGTGCTTGACTGTGACCACAAATGAATGAAAGTATTGACTAAAATGAGAAGCAACACTCTCCAAACTCTTGACTCTCCTAATTTGTGAGATTATAGCCATTTTCCATCCTCAGGTAAATCTTGGCTCACACAACCATAAACAGACAAATTGCAGCAGGAGTTTCACAGAAGGCAAATGAGACATGTCAGGGCATGTGTGTGTGTGTGTGTGTGTGGTGAAAGTGGAAGCAACAGAACAAATAGAGGGCAAAGTCACACCTGTGGCCAATCCAGCAGTGCTGCTGTCATCTGACCAGTCTGATTACAGTCATCGTCAATAGCCTGTCAGACAGTAAACACACAATAGAAGGGCCTGTCAAACAGTAAACACACAATAGAACAGTTTTACATAAGCCTTGCATGATCTTGAAATATATTAATTCCTGGTAGAATTCATTTAAACCAGTGATTTACTGCAAATTCTTAGGACACATTTACCAACAAACAAAAACTCCTAATACTAAAGGCTGTGAGTAGCTTTTCTTTTTACCTTCAGGCTTAACATGCAAAACTGATAACCAGGCACTAAGAAAAAGCCTTCATGAAGTTCATGTGTGGAACAAAACAATCTCAGAGTTCATGCATCAGTCTTATACTTTTGCATTTTTTAAAGACTTTTGAAAACTTTCACTGCAGAATGTCCCTGTGAGCACAGAACCCAGCAAACAGCAGAACCCAACCTGTTTTCCAAGGATGATCAGGGATGCTTCTTCCTTCTTTGCCAGAGCCGCGAGAATCTTGGACACCTGCAGCGGGCCGAGGGAGTCGTAATCCTTCCCAGACACTTCCACGTGAATGCCACGGTCCGCACCCATCGCCAGCGCGGTGCGAATGGTCTCCTAAACTCAAACATGGCCACGTCAACCATTTCCTACTTGTTTCTGCTGAAATTAACATGGGCTGATATTCCTTTTAAATCTTACCAAGTGATGTGGTTTTTATGGAGCTAACGCTATATGCAGTCAAAAACTATCAGAACATAATAACAGTTTAACAGAACAAGGGGCCCTGCGCCTGACGCCATCGCAAAAAGCAGGTCCTTATACGTCATCACTCACTGGTGCAGAGCTACGATGCCATCTGCTGGTGACATCCACAGCCAGATCACTCGATGGCCCCTTACCTGCACCTGCTGTGGCCCACAGCTGACAGCGACAACCTCATTAACCAGCTTCTTCTCTTTGAGCCTGACAGCTTCTTCCACAGCAATTTCACAGAACGGATTCATGGAGTGTTTCACGCCATCTGTGACCACGCCGGTGTTATCGGGCTTGACGCGGACCTGATGGATTAAGAGGTCAGAACTTGCTATTGTGTGTGAGGTTGCAAAAACAAAAACGCTGCCAAAAGTAAAGGAACGGTGACAGTAAAATGTGATGTGAACAATAAAATATCTATATGGGTCTTCAAATACTGTGTGAAGATTTAAGTCACGCGGCAATTTTTGTAATAATGTCAGAGTTTTGAATATTGCTTCTGCCATTGTGTTGTGTTCAGTGAACATATATCTAAAGGTGTACAAGCCCTTGACCCAGATCCAGGTCATAATGTCTGCTGCGTTTAGACGTACTGGTAGTCTAAACTTACAAAATAGTTCCACCGTGTCTGAATTTGAGCCACATCAACTATTGTCAGGTCAATGATTCCTTGTTTATTTACTGTGCAGGCTGACATTGGTCCCTCTACGTTGAGGTAAAAAAAATAGGAGGTGGAAACAGATCCAGTAACAATGCAATGTACTTTGTAGGCAACCTGAATGCAAATTATAGAAGAACCTTTTCCCAGTGATCTGACATCAGTCGCTAGCAGCCTAGCCACATAATCAGTAATCAATGTTCCATATCAGTACTTGTGGTCCACTGTTATAGATAGCCAGCATAATCTATACGACCTACTTTGGAACTGCACCTACAAAATTATCCAGCATTAGCTACAAATATATTCGAATGCAATAGAGGGATGAATAAATGACTTAAGTTAGAAAAAGGTATATCCCGAGTCATATACTAGTTAAACGTTAGCAACAAGAAACAGCTAGCTAGCTAACTAGTTAGCTAGTTACTTTGCAGAAAAAGAAAAAAAAAAGACTGTGATTACGTTCGATCTGCTATCCCTTAATCGATAAATATAATTTAATCATATATTGGGGGGAATGTCCCCATGATCCCTGACCTTGATATGCAGTTCCAGTTATCTTGGCTAACCCTTTTTCCTACTAGCACAGGCGAGCTAACGTCAGTTTGTATGGAGAACCGCGACTAAGAAGATCCTTTTTATTTGTTTATCTTTCACAGAAAAATGTTGCGAGGCTGCGTTTGACCAAAGTTCAATGACATGTACCTTGACGGCGTAGTCAATTACTCTCTTAACTCCAACAAGGACCCTGGCAGTCATTGTAGCAGCTCTGCAGATCTCTAGGAACGTATGAAATCAGAAGCCAAGCGTTTTGAATAAGTCCGGAGGAATATTAGTGTGATACCAGAAGGGCGGGATATGATGAACACGCCTATTGCTGAAGCCAATGAACTCCTACAAAACAGATAACGGCCAATCAAGTTGTCAAGCTGAGACCAATCGTGTATTGCATGCATTGCCAAAATTGCAGTCCGAGTAAAACAACGGTTCTAATTCTGGTTCCGTTTCTGATAACTAGGTCAAAGGTTTTGCGAAACGAGGGCGTGACTTGTGGAGTCTGTCATTGGTAACACCTAACGTCAAAACGCAACACCCGTTTGTACACAAAATATTGACATGTAACATCATTATGCAGTGCTTTGTACAGTGATACAAAAAGTCCCACATCTGTACACTTTACATGGGGAATATGGTTGCACATTATTAAACACAAAATAAAAAACTAAACAAAGAAAATAAGTAACTTTCGAGAATACACTTTACTCAGCCTCCAACATTCAGTACGTAAAGACAAGAGAAAAAACATCCAAGCGTCACGCACACACACCACACATTTTGTTTAGAATGTGGATAAATTCCTGAGGTTTGAATACCAACTCTGTAGTGTGAAACTTGTGAAAATTTTTAGTTTGTGTTAGGACCAAATTTACATACACCCCACACATAGCGATACAACCTCAAAGTCGATTGGATAAGAGCCTTTTCAGTTTTTACAATACAGAATTTACTGTGCTGCCCTAGATTTAGGCAGTTTAGCCTCTTGCTTTATTCCGAATGCGTTTAGAGTAAAATTAAATTAAAAAGACCATTTCGCAGAGAACAACTACCAGCCTTCTTGTTCTGAGTCGTGATAAATCACGTGGATATAAACTGGAGATTCACATGACTTGAGTGTTTGTTCCCGTGATCAACATTTCCATACCGTGTCACTGTCCGATTAACACAGTACTGAAGTTGAACGTAGATGGATGCTCTGGAACAAACTTTGGACACTTCATCCAGGTAAACATTTACAGCTTCAGAGCTTCACTGCATTCAATGAGCTTCACTAGTCAGTTTCTTTTAAGATAGCTCCAAAATGAATGCATTAATTTACCCGTGTAGTTTCGCGTGTTTTGACATCTTTAAGAAAAGTAGCTACAAATAGAACGAGGTTATAATTTTCCCGTTGTAAATTTAGCTAGACAGCTGTGCTAAATAAATAAACTTGAATAAATTGTGGATGAGATATGGATAAGAAGCTAACAAGGTGCATGATCTGCTCGAGTGTATATGTATGGTTTGCTGTTGTTTTTTCTTTCCCACGGTTTTAATAAACAAGCTAACAGTGTCTTCCTGAAAGTACATAAAATATGTACAATCAGTGTCGAATGACAATTTATTATTGTTTAATTTTTCACAGATCAATAAGTGTCACTTTTACTGCAACAGAACAGGTTTGTTTTGTTTATAATGATCATAATTGCATGTTTGGTTTCCAGGCACGAGAAACAAGAGGAGGATATTGAACAAATATCTGAAGGTACTGGCCAGTTGTTTGTTAGAGCAGTCATTAATTTAGCATTCTCGATGTTCACTTTACCTACTTACAGTTTGCACCGGTTAGGATACTCGCTGTTGAAATGAGTTTCTTTAGATCCAGTCTATGTAGCATCTGGTAATTTGTTGGTCATCTGTTCCACTTTGTAAAGGAGTAAACTCAACAGGAGGCAAGGCAGGTGTGATTCCTGTAGCTTGCGTTCCACACACTTTATCCCATGTGGACAACAACATCCACTATCAGTTTTGCACAGGCAGCAGCAGTGCACAGGTGAGCTTTCATCTTCGGTCAGTGGATGAGCAGACGTTAGTTATAATATAGAAATGATAGGAAAAACATTGAGCGGAAGATCAGTAAAATTAAGTAGCTCTTGTTGTTTTATGACTAATTATTATTATTTGTTGTGTTATTATTAATGTAATAAACAGCCGTCACTGCAAATCTAACGAAAGCTTGATTTCACTGAACAAATATTAACTGTTAAGTCTAAAGAATAAAACTGTAATGAATATTATAAAATAAGTAATTAGAATTAATAAGTGTTATTAACATATTTTACATCTGTAAGATGCTGAAGGATGTAGTTGTATTTTAATCTGAACGCACTATTTCCTGCCAGCACTGTTAGTATGACCAGTCAGGTGATCCTGCTCCCTCACTGAGATTGGCACTGAGCCTGAGTCACATGTCAGTCAGGAGGGGAGTCATATGATGGTAGAGGTTGGGGGTGGAGGGACTATAATTTTCTTATTCTCTGTCATGACCTGCTGGTGCTCTTCTTGGGCCCTGATCTAAATTTGATTACGCCCAGTTTTCTGCATGGGTACCGTTAAGAAATGAGGACAATTCACAGTATTGAAAGGTGGATGTTTTGCATGCTGCTAGTTTCAGGAGAAGCTTTTTAATGTGAACTTAACTTCTCCATTAATCCTCAGGATCTTATTTGCATCTTACCTCTGTCCTTTCATTAATGACTTGTTAAATCTTCAGGTAAATAACAAGGTGGAGCAAAAATGTCTGCATTTTCCAAGAAAAAACAACATTTAATTGAGTTTAATTTAATCCAAGACTTGGCTTCATTTGTATTGGGTTTGTTTCATCATTATTAATCTGCAGATATTCGTGAGAATACAGCTGTCAGAAAATTTAAAGGGTCGTTTGGAAGATGATATCCTGAAGGTCACATTTCCATTTCTCTCAGGTGACTTATCGAGTTGTCCAAGTAACTGACCAGCCATTGGTGGGTGGACAGACAGGGAGGGAAGGAGTGGGTGTGGTTTCCACGGCAGCGTTCACTGTGACTCCACAGGTACAATGCCAACGAATATTGCAAGCGGTTTTCCTTCAGCACAGCTCTACAGTGTAACTGGCCACAATTTCTCTCAGTTTTAGGATGTCTATCAAAGGCTACATTGTTCTCAGCTTTTCTTTCAAAGTCTGTGTCACCCAATTTCAGTCTCTGCTCTTAACTAAAGGCTTCTAACTAATTAGTAGTGCAGGGCAATGGAGCAGATGCCCCTGGACTGACCCTTAGTGGATTCAGCAGATTCCATCAGATAATGCTTCATTTGCAGACAATTGTTTCATGACTATGACTCACAGGCCATACGGTTCATCTGAGAGCTAATGTATGTACTGATGGAATAATGAGCAGATGCTCAGGGCTTGCATTAACAGAGCCTCTTGGAGGAAGTGCTGATCTAACACTGAATTTGTTTACACCGTGTCCAGTCTTAGACAGACCTCTGAAACATAGATACCTTCTGTATGCTGGATCAAGTGTCGTGTGTGTGTGTGTGTGCGTGCGTGTGTGTGTGTGTGCGTGCGTGTGTGTGTGCATGTGCGTGCGTGCGTGTGTGTGTGTGTGTGTGTGTGTGTGTGTGTGTGTGTGTGTGTGCGTGTGTGTGTGTGCATGCTTGTTTACAGGCTGTGATTCAGAGCCCTTGCAGTAATGAGGGCGGTCGGCGTTCAGAGCCGGTCGCCTGCCTTCCAGTGGCTGCTGTAACCGAGGCACCAGCCACAGGAGTGTCTGTGCAGCCCTGCGACCCCTCACACCCACACACACACGGTGGGTCAGAGTCTACGAACCGCACAGTTACAAACCACTGGCTGAAGACTTGCCATCCCACCCAAAAGCTTGTACACAGATTCATCCATGTGCAAGAGATCTAACACTGATATGTCGAACAGCTCTGATGCCGCAGTTTGTTCTCAGAATGGTACAGCGTAGTTGCCACTTTAGGAGAATGGAAGCATTTATTTCACTACTGTTGCTTCAGACTGGGTGCCTGGCCTGAGAATAATTAATACTGAAAGAGCCTAGCCTCTCTCTCTCTCTCTCTCTCTCTCTCTCTCTCTCTCTCTCTCTCTCTCTCTCTCTCAAACTCAGGTCAGTTCTATGTGATGATGACCTCTCCTGATGTTCTCCAGCTGGGTGCCCCACGCACCTTGGCTCCACACCCTCACCCTTATTCACAGTGAGTACCAGCTACAAGCAGGCTCTAAAGAGGGCCGTCGCTTTAATTCCATTTTTGTAGGGAATTTCCTTTCCAGCATGCAATGATGGAAGGGCTGTTTTATAGAGGAAAAAGTTCTGAACATGGGAGCAAGGAGAGTGATGTATTTGGTCAGGGACGTCTCCCATGTTTTTTTGCAGCCGGCTTCGTGGTGGGTGGATGGGCTTGTGGTTGATTGTGTTGTACTTCTCTCTATGCTGCAAGACTGCTGCAAGAACTGAGGAAGGAGTGCTCGGGATGCTTGCACTTACCAGGTCGTGTGATGTGAAAGAGCTGCAACTCACATACTTGTTTGTGCTTTAGTTTCAAGGTGTTACTTTCACAATGCAAAAACGAGCTCAAAACGAATGGTAGTGCCAGCATTTGCCCTTACTGTTGTTCTTAAATAAGTTTAGTGAATTTCATATTATGCATATGTGATGTACTGCATGGATAAGCTTCACTGTCTGAGGATTAACTGGAGATTTAGGTTTTGCTAACCGCTTTAGTTAAACCTCTTATAGGTGCATTTTACATATTGTGCAGTTACAGACTGTAGCCTTTCTGTTGCTGTGGACACTGTGTTTGTCACGGCTTTATCTGACTCTAGTCTGTTTGTGATTACTGAGTATCTGCTGGTTCAGTATTATTTGGATGATGGACCATTCTCAGTACATCAGTAACACTGCCATAATGGTGGAGTGGTGTTGTGTTTGGACGAGTGTTGCACACGCAGCTGGACTGTTGTGTGAAAGTCTCACTGCTGGATTCAGCCCACCATCCAGAAATATCCAGCCATCAGTGGCTCAGTGGTGAGAAGCTGATTAAGAGTGATGGGAATGGTTACAGATGGACTGCAGTTTTTGTCTTTCCACATGAAAGCCAAGTAAAATAAATGTTTTATGTAAAGTGGGTGGTGAGTATATTTGGATAGTTTTTTCCCCTTCGCTTTCAGTTATCCATTTAAATAAAAGTAAATACTTATTGAGCAGGCAAAAGTAGATTTGGCATGATGCCACGATTGTTTGGTTGATCGCATCGTTTTTTTATGCAATTCATGATATTTCATTTCTCGATTTTTCGTATGGGTTATAATCAGTGATTGTCTGGAGCAAGGCGGCTGGCCCCTGTCGATCCAACAGTGACGTGTTAAAACTCCTTTACCTAAAAAAAACTCATGCGATCAACCAAACATCATGGCAACCAGTTAGGCCTTCTATTAGAACATCATCTTGACATTCGGATATCGTTCCTAACGACTAAACATTGGACCAAACTTTATATTTTGCTCAAGGCACTGCACTCATTGGTTAATTACAAGCTCAGTGAAAGTGTCTGAAAGCCCATTTTCCCTCTGCATGCAGGAATGATCATGACACACTGCGACACGAAGGTTTAAATTGGTGAGAAGAGCATTTCCTCTCCCTTACACCCAATAAATCAATTCACCCTGTCAGTGTGTAGCAGAGAGCAGTGCCTCTCTATAATCGTTAATGAAAAACTTTCACTGGAAAATCATTTTTAATTTTAGCCTCAATTCTCTAGCATTGATATGCTGAGAGAGAACTATTCTGATCTGCTGCATATTTACTTAGAGAGAAAGCTTGCTGTGTTTTATCTGAGAGCATGACTTTTAATTCAAATTTCCTTGTGTGTTTACCTCATTACTACTGTGTTTCCCTCTGGGTTCATATGACAGCAGGTTTTCCCCAGTATCTGACTGTTATGACATATTGATGTTTATCTCTCTGCATTTATCTATGGCCTGGGTTTACCCCTTTTTATACTGATATATTTTTTACTCGTTACCTTTAAGAACTTTTCCAAACCCTTTGGGTATTAAAGCATGAATGTAATATCCAAAGCATTATTGAAGTCCTAACCTGCTTTGGCCAGGGTGCCATGAAAAGCATCGACTCACCTTTCCCTATGTGACCTGTCCTCTGTCCCACACACACACACACACACACACACACTCGCCACACCCCCCAGAAATGTGGTTTCATTAAAAGGATACCTTTGGGAAAATTATGCACCGAAGAACAGTGCTCTTCTGGGAAGGTATCCGGCCCGTGGCTCTGCAGTTTTCAGGGGGCGGGTTTAGTGCCAGCCGGATGGGCACGGCCACCTGGCGCCACTCTTTGCCACCCTGGCGCTAAGCCTGCATCGCTCCGGGCTGGCACCTCGTCTGGTCTACACAGTGCTTCCCGTGGAGCCCTCAGATCAAGTGCTCCTTTAAAACAAACACCTCATGGATCTTCAGTGGGGCGCAGGTCTTTAAAACCCCAGTTGAGAGTCAGGCTGTGTGGGATTCTGAGCGCCACTGTGTAGCAACAGAAAAGGGGTGAATAGCTCGGCCCTGCTTTTTGTATTCCACTGTAGTCTTACACACTGGAGCTACTATGAATACAAGGTCAGAGTGTTGAATGGTGGTGAACGGCTGACTTTTTTATCACCTCTTGCCGTCGTAGGAGGGCAGACGGGCCGCGTGCCCCGAGGGACGAACGGAGGAGGACGCAGCACAACGAAGGTGAGCGGGCGGCTCGTGGGTGGATGCCGGGCGGAGCACTTCTGCTTCACATTCGCAGCATCTGAAAAATGAGGTCATGCTAAATATGTGTTCATTCCAAAAACATCAAGGGAGTAAAATGCTTTTTGAAGTCTTGATGGCAGTGCAGCCAGTCTACCACTAGAGGGAGATGTGAATTGATGAATATTTTGGAGGGTTTTTTTTTTTTTTTCAAGTATTTGGCAGTGGCCAGTTTGGCCTGTTTGCCGTTATCGTGTTTGTAATGTTTATGGTGTTGCCTGCAGTGGAGAGGCGTAGGAGAGACAAGATCAACAACTGGATCGTGATGCTGTCAACAATCATCCCTGACTGCAGTCTGGACAGCAGGAAGACTGGAGGGGTGAGCTGCACCAGCACAGATGAACACAAACGCAAAGCGCGAGCCTCGTTTTACACGATTCCCAGTGCGTGATGTCATCACGTTTACGTGCTCTTGTCAGCAGCACACGCTCTTGCCACCTCTTTCCTGGTGCAAGCTGTCATTCATGGTTTGTGTTGTCATCACCCAGTTGTCAGTCATTACCAAGCATACTGCCGTTGTCCAATACATTATCAAGAAGGCATCAAGGGAGTAAAATGGATTCACTGCTAGCAGTGAATTTTGCCAGACTGTTGCCAAAATTACCACCAATAAAGCTACCTATATTTAGCTACCTGTATTTACAACGGAGCTTGTGTCTGGCTCTTTGTGTCAGAGTAAAGGGGGAATCCTGTCGAAGGCATGCGATTACATTGAAGAGCTACGGCAGACAAACCACACCCTTCAGGAAAGTCTTAAAGAAGTGAAGAGAGTGCAACTGGATAACAAGATCCTCCGGCAACAGGTACACCTGACTACCATTAATGCAACTCTGCCAAAACATAAACGCTAAAGAAAACACTGAAAACACTAAAGAAACAAATGCTTGAGGGGTGCAGAATGGTCTGTTGGTGGGGGTGAGAGAGTCTGAGAGTCTGTCTGTGAGGGTGAGACAGTCTGCTGGTGGGGAGAGAGATTCTGCTGATCAAGAACTCCAGAGCCTCTTGTTCTATTTCAGGTAGAGGAGCTGAAGAAGGAGAACATCCTCCTCCGAGCTCAGGTGCATCAGAGCGGGTCTGGGAGCATCCTGGACGTTGTGGCCCACTGAACCGGTGCATGACACGACCTGTACCTTCTCGAACTGAGACCGGAGAGAGGCTGCAGCCAGCCGAACGAGACGGAAGCCGTGTTTGTTTTTTTCCATGCATCTTTTTGCTGGTTGTCCGTGTGGACTGAATGAGAACTCTCGCGCAGTGGCTGGGCTACAGCTGCCTGCCGTATTGCCCACAAGGGTAACAGCAACCAACTTGACTGCACCAAAGCTGAGGGAATGGACAGCCTGCTCCAGAAGCAGGACCTGCCCATCCACTCTTCTTACTTATCGACTCATGGATTGTGACAGTGGACTGTATTGTTCCATGTATTTATTTGTTACCACTGTTTGTGTTTAGCTTGTCTTTTTTGGCTTGTATTTTTATCGTGTTTAGTTTGTTTCCTAGTTTGTGTTTCTTAATTGTATTTTTTTAAAGGCTATCCATGCTTTTTCAGCATTGATTTCTTACTTAGTGCATAGTTTTATCAAAATCCTGTCAGGGGCTAAAGAAGTTAGAAAATAAACAGAGCCAAAACACCCGCGCTTGGCCATCTGGAAGGGTGCGGTGTTGACGGAAAACGAGCCCAGTGGGTGAGTGTTTGCTTTTTATCACACCTCGCCTTGCGAGGACCACCACCACGATGCACGATTCGCCCAGAGCTGAGCATCGGAACTCATCCGCTCAGCATAACGGAATAAAAACGCTGGTGTGTCTCAGAACACTGAGCGTGGTGCTAGGGCCAAACAATCAGTTTACAGTCACAAAACACATGTTGGACAAGCCTGCCTTGTTACATATGTGCATTTTGTACAGGGAAAGTAGGACATTTTAGGATATTTGCATAATGTGGGAATTAACAAAGTATTTCTTTTCTGTACAGTTTCCTTGTTTACAGTTGAGGACATTGTGTTTGATTTTGCTTCACTGGACCCAGTGCAGACGTTATCTATAATATTTCTCAATGGTCAGCCTTCGACCAATCAGAGTTGTTCTTGGTAGCATAAAGAGCTTCCCTTTAGAACTTTTGAACTCTGAGCCTCTTTGAGCAGTGCAAAAATAACCATATACAAGCAGATTATTTGTTGAAATTGACATTTAAAATGCTTGTTAAAATATAAATATGTGAAAAAAGTAAAACCTGGCTGATAATGACTTGTCATGCTTGACAGTATAAATTTTGTTCGAAAAAATCCCCCCAAGCGGAGGATTTAAATCAGTTTCTCATTTTTTTGTTCCTTGTAAGCACAGCCTTTTAACCACGTTAGCAGTGAACACTTATATTGTACACGACTTTAATTAATTTATCACTCATTCTGTTTTCCTGATTTTACAAGGTGCTTTCTGCAGTGCTACCTTCAGCAATAATAATAATGCTCATTATAGTGAACATCACACAGAAGGCCATGGTGGAGCAGTTTATGCTAGCACAGCTGCATTTACAGAAAATCGCTATTTTAAGAAAATGTGCTTTTTAGGCCCGTGTCTGTCTTCAGTACATCCTCGTCAGTGTACCTGTACCTGTACAGTTCACTAATTGCACTTGTGAGATATGTTAACAATACATTACTTGCCACTTCAATGTATCCACTGTGACTTTAACAAGCTCTAGCTTTTCATTCTCACTTGTATTGGATCCTAATGAGGCTGGAATTACTGTTTTTGTTTTACCACATTGTTAAAAAGTACTGGCAAATACCTTTGCTTTAGTAAATACTACTCACTGTCCATTGTTTTCTCATCAGATATATTGAATTGCTGAAATGAATTGCACATAAATTTCTCATGAATGACCTTGATGTGATTCTGGTGGAAGTCCTTGTTTTTAACGTAAGGTAACGGGAGCAGAGTCAGGGAGAGACCAGGACAGCAGGGAGAGACTGGGACAGCAGGGAGAGACCGGGACAGCAGGGAGAGACCGGGACAGCAGGGAGAGACCGGGACAGCACAGCACTTCAGTCTAGTTTTCTTCTCGCTGCATGGCTGTTGTGCACTTGTCCGTCGTGACTCTGTCCTGTCCCGTCCACTGCCTGCGAGTCGTTCTACCTGCTCTGACCTTATGAGGCACTGTTTTCCGGTGCGCTGGGTTGACTGCGATTGACTCACTGATGCATCACCTTCACCTTGACTCACAAACCTGTTTTCCTCCTGCTGCTCTTTTGACACATTCGTCAACCGCCAATCAGACAGGCAAGCGCACACACACACACACACACAATCACACAGGCTGTGCAGGCAGCCTGGCGTCTGTGAGTCCCTTGTGCTGTTTGACTGATCTCTGAACCTCTGCTCCCTTCCCCTGGGCCTTTACACTGGAGTTTGTCATGAGTGTTTTATCACCACAGGGTTACTGCCACTGCCGAGATTCAGGATTCGTCCCTCTCCATTGTGGGTTCACCTGGATAAGGTGAATTTTTAAGTAGGGTTTGCAGACTGAAAGAAACAATGAAGGGGAAAAAAGAAAACTGTATCTTATCTGTAGTTTTTTAATTAATGTTTTATAGAAATGATAAGACACAGAACAGATATTTTATACTGTAACTATATGGAACCATTTAGAATAATTAAAGATAGGGCGCTGTTAATCTGACAGCTTTTCCAGTGTTTAACACCTAGCCACGAAGAAGCTCCTGAAAAATGAATAAGATGAAGAGTAGCCCCAACAGACCTTCACGTTTGAATAGTGAAAGAAGGTTGAAACTTGGTAAATTTGTTGCCACACTTCCTTTTCCTGTTCAGTTAATCAGAATTAAGTTGAAATTCTACCAAGGCCATTATATCTGATGTCCCTGTTTTTTGGTGTTGACCTTCTTGGTCGAGCAGTAGCATAGCATCTCTTTGCATACTGATGACTACTGCAAATGCCAGTATGTGGCTTTTATTTATTCCTGCTGGTCTGTGCCTCGTCAGTTTTAGCGATCACTGAACAGCACTGCGCCTCCTTCCCCTGTCCTCAACAAAAGGGCACCTTCTCACCTTACCGAACAGGCAAGTGGATTGGAACAGGAAGTGATGCTCCCCAGGGAGCAAAGTGCCATGCAGCAGGCATACACAAGTGAGGCCAAGGAAGCTTCTGCCATGGTGCCATGGGAGTGATGACCAGGAGGCTGGAATTGGGTATTCCAGAGAGGACAGGTCCTGTGGCCTGGTAGACCTAGAACTGAGGAATCTAGGCTTTTCATTAGACCTATGGTTAGAGAGAGTCGGGTGGGAAGCTGAGTCTAAGGCTTCGGGCAGGGTTGGTGTGTTGGTTGGCCCAACACTCAGGAGAGTGTTGGTTGGTTCATCTGGCTCCCAGGGCTTGTAACAGGGTTGGCTGATTGGAGTAGTAATTGGACCCCAGCCCAAGAACATACCTTCCATTATTGTCAGGCATCTATCGGTGAGGAGTATCCACTATTGTTTAAGGCTTTGTTTATTTTTGTAATACCTGTGCTTCTCTCCTCTTGTTGAATGCCACAGCTGTGATGATCACACAAGTCTCCTTTTTTAGAGATCAAGTAAAGTAAAAAACTACAACCCATACTGCAGTTCTATATAATTCAGTCTGCACCTGCATCTGAAAAAGGTTGTTACATTGTAGATTAATAAGAAACAGTATTAAAAAACATGGTTCCATAAGAACATGTCATGTTGGGGCTTCAGGTGTCCAGTCTAACGTTTTGAAATAGAAGTAAATTTTACTTTGGGGGGGGGGGCGGGACGGGACTTACAGACAACGAAAGGAGGAAAACGGAGAGTGAAACTTTCAGGAACAATACTGAGATCAGGAATGCTAAAGTGAGTAGCAGTGAGTGAACAGGGAGATAAAAGGTCATTGGCCCAGACCAAAAGAGTGGTGGCATGGCGCCTGGTAGAGTGACGCTGTGCGTCGTACTGGAGCCTGCATCTGTTTGACTAGAAGATCCTCTCTGATAGTACTGGCGTCCCTCTTGCATGGACACACACATGTCCACAGAAAGACACACATATACCACACACACAAACATGGAGAAACACAGCTTTAGGAACAAGTACAGAAAACATTCACACAGACACATCGACGCACACGTCTGTACACAATCAGTTTATAGGCTCTTTAAAAACATTTTCCTCACTACAATAACACAAAAACATCAGCACATGCATGACATTTGTTAACCTGTCTGTATTGGCAAACTCCACCAAGCTGACAATAAATTAGTAGCACTCAGACTACCGCTTCAGTCTATCGTGCAGTTAGCAACTCAGTCCTATAAAAAACATTGTTTCTGTAATAGGTCTCTCTCATGTCATCACTTGGCATATACAGAGCAGTGAGACTAACAACGTTCATGGTTGGTTCGTGTTGGTCTGAGCTCAGCTTAGGCGTCCTGTGGCAGTATTTCAGATGCAGATGCAGATGGTAACAGCTCAGTGCAACGATCACTAGCACCTTTCCTCAGAAATCACCCTCACACACCGGCCATTCTGCCGTTAGAACAGTTTTAGAAGGCAGTTCTGAGTGAATGTGCGATTTTGAGACTATCGACATAATGAAACGTGCCGTGGGTTCATCTGATGATCGTTTTGTCTGTGACTCAATATCACATGTCAAATCCAACAAGAAGTCATTCATGGTTATATTTATTGACTCTGACCTGTCAGCTACTCAAAGTCAATCTGTATTGGCAAAAGGTTATCAGTGAATGAGACAGCCTGACGACTAGTGTTGCCTCCTGACTGCAGCTTCGTGCAAACTTTAATACTAATGTTATATGAATGTTCTTATGTATGACTCAGCATTCTTCACTAAATTCTTTGTAAAGAGATTCATGAACATTTAAGTTCAGTTTTTTATTACCATTCTTAATTACATATTTATTAATTGTATATTGTATGTAATGTTGTCTAGCCTAATGTTTTACTGTATACTGTCTTAGATTGCCCAGTTTACAAACACATTGTAAATGTTTATTTTCGGAATGCAAAAAGACTTATTTTTGTTTGTTGGTTTTGTTTAATGGGAAGTGTTTTTCTTTTTGATTTCTCAAAGAAAAGTCTGATTTGTCACCATTTTAAAATAATTTACATGGCACATTACATTAGTGTAATAGATTATGACTCAAAGTACCAACAACAAAGACATACATTCCAGATTTTCTCTTTTTAAGTGATCTACATATGTGCTGCATAGATTACTTATATACAAACAGGGGCAATACTGTAATTTGAGTTTTGAATGGATTAATGGTCTCTTTATAAAAAATCCTAAATATAATTCTTTTTCTAGAATCTCCACTGGACCTTCTTACTGGTGAGCCCTTTCTCTAGCAGAAAAAGGACAATTATTTAGTTCAGTTAAGATCTTATTTACTGATTGAGTCTGATAGCATCAATAAGACGTTATTGTTATAAATTTTGTCGTATTAAAAGTGAAATTCGGGAATTTCCATGTGGCTATAAGAGATGAGAATTTCCCTGGATTTGTTGGGTAATATCTGGCGGGAACAGGTTGGCCAAGTTCAAGGGGGCGTGGAAGGCTCAAAGTAGCCATAAATAGTCGTGGGGCGCGCAGTTTGTATGTAGAGTTCAGAAGAATAAGGAGTCAGGAAAAAATACCAAACAGATTTTTCTTCAGCTTTAAAGAAGGGCTTTCTGAGAGAAAAACATCCGCTATTGAAAAGTCATTAGTTCTGCGTTTTCATCAGTCGACTTTTAAAGGACAACTGCTAGGCTGTCCGCCAAAGAACTGCAGAAAATGAAGCCCATACGTATTGCGTTTGCTGTCACAGTCATCGTTGCTTGCGTTTGCATCTTTCAGAGTTCAGCTCTTCCCTTCTCGGAGTCTGAGGTAAGTTTCCTTTAGCTCAATATCTGACCAAAAACATTTTATTAAGAACTTAGTGTGACTGCTGTCGAATGCATTTTTGCCCGTCGTAAGCAGTTCTCTCCTGTTGTTCGTCACCTTCAGCCGCGAGCCGAGGAGCAGATGGAAAGTGAAGTTCCTCCACAGGAGGAGCAATGGACCGCGTCTTCAGCGGAGGAGACGAGTCCTGAGGTATGTCGCTACTCGCGAACACTCACTCAGCTGTCTTATCAGGACGCAATTAACGATGGCAAAGACTTATTGTGTCGAATGAACTTTTACAGCGATTTCATTTGCGGGTTAATCTGTATGCATGAAAGTCTAGCTAAATAAGTTTCAAATGGTAACGAGAGACTAATAGTTTCGCCCTTTCCAGGTGCTGTTCAGAACAAAGCGAACAAGTCATCTATCCCTGTGCCGATTCTGCTGCAAATGCTGTCGCAATAAAGGATGTGGATTCTGCTGTAGGTTCTAAGGTGGACCACCTTCACATACTATCACGCTCCTAGGGAAGGCGAACTAGAGACATTAACTTATTTGTTCTACTGGACCGATGTCATTCCAGCCTGACACCCTGCTCCTTGGATATCTTGAATTAGAGAATGGGTTCCATGATACAGGTCTGATTGTTGAAGGTTCCTGCCATAGTGGACCGCAAGCTTTTCCCAGAAGTGCAGTGTAGTTACAAACCATATACTTTACTGAATGTAGCTGCTACTTATCAAAGCTGTTACGTAGAGAAAGTAGTTTAATTACAGGTACTCGTGCTGTATAATTACGTACTGCATGGTTTCAAAGTTAGATTGTTTATACTGTTGATGCTGCCCTACATGGAGTTTTCTAGTGGCTGTCAAGAGAAGCTTAGTGTAATATGTACAGATCTACTGACAGCCAGCCCAATATTGAACACAAAGATACAGCTATTACCAATGAATATATCTCCGCACCTCGCTGTGTAAAAAAACATTTAAAACAGAAAGGTTTGTTCTACATTTTAATTGTTTAACTGTTTTCTACGCTTACTTTCTTACTTTTTTTCTATATTTTTTACACATCTTGTACATGTTACACCTGTGATTATTGATGGATTTGTGACGGTATGTTTTTAATAAAACATGTTTCATACGATTTGCCCTCTGGTGTGTTGTTATGCTGTGGGGTACGTATCTAGAGGAGTCCCTAGGGGGAGCTCCATTCAGTTCCAATGATGCACTGCAGGGCCGCAGCCACTATTTGTACAGTTACATTCAGTCCAATGCTTATAGGCTACTGACTATGCACAGTCACGCCTACAAACTAAAAGACGTTCATATGCAGATGCCGGCATATACATATAAGGGGTAGGCCTAAATGATTTTCCCTGAAGCCACTCGAGTCTTTTCTTACATTAGCAGGCTCTTCATCTATCACGTTTTCAGCATTTGCATTTAAATCAGATCTGAGGTAAAACCGTGTGGCCCACCTTGTGTAAGTCGATACACTTCCTAAAAGTACTAAGGAGAATAGATGAGGGCTGTAAATGAAGTCAAAGCCGCAACACAAACAGGCCGCTCGGCCATTCCTTCTGTCTGCTGTTCCTTCTGGTGGTTTCAGGCAGCATCTGGAGTCGTTAGTATAAATTAGTACAAGGGAGTGTTGCTTTCTCTTCGCCTCCTCGATTTCTCTCAACCGTGCTCCTCCGCTGATTGCTGTGCATCTTTTACGGCCCACTGTAAAAAAAAAGACCACACCGAGCTACCTCTTCTAAATACACGATAATTAATGAGTGAATATATGAACAAATGAACAAAATAATGAATGAATACGTAAACGAAGGTCAGTTCCAGCTTTGGGCAACAGCAGTGGCTTTATCATCACACGTCAGGTGTTTTGAAAGCAAGATATTTAGTGCCAATTTTTAACGGTCTGTGCTGCAGTGTATTATCCTACTATCTCGCCGCAACGTACCAGAGACCCGCTTCAGGTCAAAACCTCCTGCTGTCTTTATCACATTTAATATTCCAAACTCTATTTGAAGTTCCTTTGAAACATCCAGCTGCGCGGGCCTGCAGGTACATTGCCTTCAGAAAGGCTGGGTTCTGTTCACCACCAAAAGCTAACCTTACTTATTCAGACTTCATGAGATCAAAAAGGGCCCGCTCTTCCACACGCTTGCCCTGTTTTCGAATCCCAGACAGACACACCCCATCGGTTTCATTTGTATGCTAAGTCTTATCTCTGTTTCGGTGGCTGGAAATTTCGGAGGCTTTTGCAGCCTACTTAATTCCTGAGCAAACCGTGGCCATATCTGCCGTGTGAATTTATTTTGTGGGCCGTCTCCTCTGTCTCTCGCTCGTGCACGTGTGCCTTCTCTCTTCACGCCAAGATATCACCGGGGTGTAAATATTGTAACAATCGTGGTCGTTCCATACCATCAGACTTTTGATGTGCACGCGTCCAGCCCGATATTCTGCCCACAATTGAATTCAGTGTCGTAGGTGTGAGTTGAAGAGATAGCGCCCACTTTCGTGAAGCTGCTGGAGCGAAGTCTCTGCAGGGGCTTCTGGATGAAATGCGTCTTGTGTCCTCATGGATAATTTCGCAACTTTCGTATGGTTTGTGCACATAAATCTTGGCACCTGGTATTTAGGCTGTTGCTAAGGCTGTTGTAGTTGACCACAGCGATATACCAAGGTTCGTTCTTATTTCATACGGTAGGTCTACATGCATCACGTTCTGCTCTGGGCAAGTTAACGAACATTTACTCAACATATTTGTGAACCTGCTGGAGCATGGTGTTATGGTTCTGGCTCAGTGGACAACGGCCTGCCGTGTCTCTCAGATGTATGAATTCGTTATTGTCATTCTTCTTCTACTTCTTGTCATAGATGTTGTTGCTGTTGTCATCGTTATTGTTAAAGTCAACAAAGGGGGGCGACGATGGTAATGATGTTGACATACCATGTTGTCAGAGACATAGCGATAAACACCGATAAGCCTGTGTTCATTATTTTGGTTACAAATTGTGAATTTCCACTGAAATTCACAATCTTTCATTCATTGATGGATGGTATTATAAAAAAATGAAATGGCCTGTTTTTTTCTGTTTTCATTGCTCTACTGTGTGTCTTATATTGTCTCTTGTGCCCACTGTATGTCGTATATTGTTCTAGCAAACTGTCACAGTCCAAGATACACTTAAGATTCAGTGTGTGCGTTGACAGGAGACTTTTCACACCTCATGGAATACAGTTTCAATCCTCGAGCTACCTCTGTATTTCCAACTTGTCATCTGATGTTCATCATTCGTCATGCCGAATCAATCACGTGACCACTCGAGATGAATGGAACATGCAAATATGGTAGCCACCTTACTCACAGTGCAGGTGTGTGATTTATAGCGAACGATTTTACAACATGCAGATTTGTCCCCTCCTCCCCCATCTCTGAGGCTGCACGTCTACCCTTCCACTTCCCCGAGTGTTATTTCATTACCGCTCAGTCAGACGAGCAGTTGGGGGCTCAGATTGCGTAATGAATCGAGAGGATTAGCGGGATGTCCGCGTGCTACACCTGCGCGACTCGCGGCGTCACACGAGGGCAGGGCGGGCGCTTTGATAGCGTGGAGGCGTTCCCTGGAGATTTCTCGGAGTCCTGCTGACTACACCGTTTTTTCCCGGGGTGAAGTGTGGCGCGCGGTTCCCTGCCGCAGTAGCTGCGGAAATAACCTTCCGCAGAGCTTCAGAAGCAAAACGGGCTACCGCATCATCCGTGCTGTGTTTTAACCCTTTATACCCCAAAGACCTCCTGCTGGGTGCAGACTCTCACTCCTCTCTCTTGTAACACCTTTCATATGAATGGCAGTAGAGTTCCTGAATAATTCACAGCACTTACTGCTTAATTTGTCATAAGATTAATAATAAAACCCTCCTGGAATTTAGTAGGTTAACTCACTATTTTGCTCTCAGTCTTCATCTACTCTCTCTCTCTCTCTCTCTTTCTCTCTCTCTCTCTGTCTGACATGCAGACTGTCCTCAGGTTCTGCCAAGCCTCCTTTACCATTCAAATAGGCATAATCTTTAGCATAAACACATGTGCATGCATAATCTTTAGCCTACTCATATGTTCAGTGGTGTGATGCAGTAAATGGCAATTCTCTCTGGCACATAAGGGAAACGCAATGCATCGAGGAGTGATTCATGCTACTAAATATACTTAAAGGAGCACAGACGAGAACTTCGAAAGGAAAGCTGGGAAGACTAATGAACAGCTTTATAAGGATGCAAATAAAGCTACAATGATTTATGCGCAGGCGGCCAGATATCAGTAAGCAGAGGTTTACAACAAAGAACTTCTCCCAGCCGACGTACACACCTCTGCTGCCGTGTACAAAAGGGCCGTGGCCTCATTACAAGCCCTTTCTGTGTTTTGCATTCATTCTCTGCTGTGTTCTTTCGCTCACGGACTGCCACGCACTACATCCTATTATGTAAGTCTCTTCAAAGTGAAGGAAAACCGATCTGATGCCACGTCAACGGCAGTGCAACAGTGAGAACGATGCAGTAAGCGTTCTTCTCCGGGAACGGCTGCCCTCCACCACGCCGTCCACCACTGACCCACATAGCAGCATCCAGGATGACTCGGTGCTGATTGGTGGAAGGTTTACTGGGAGCCGAGAGCTGCATCAGTCTGTTTTTGGAGTTTTGTTAGTGGCACAATCTGTACCATTTCTCTCCCCTTCAGACCCAAATAAGAGCTTCCTTATTAAGAAGTTGGTGCATGAAGTGGAGTTTGGGCAGAATGAAACCAAATGCTGAATACTTTTTTTCCCCACACACGCAAATGCTGACTCAGCTCCCTGGCAGTATACTGTTATAGGTGGCAGGATCTGTGTTCCCTGCTCCCTCTGCCTTTTACTTCCTCCTCTTCTTCCTGTTCCTCATGCCATTTAGCCCCTGCTCTCTCCATGCCAGCATGCCAGTCCCTGAGGCTCTGGCTGACAGCAGCAGCTGCTGTCTGTCTCCGCCCTTCCGCCACCGCTGTGCCGGTCTTGCCTGCTCCCGCTGCAGCAGTCAGTGCCCACGTGGTCACTCCGAGCAACTCCATGCTCCACCCCACCCCCCCAACCTGTGTTTGGATCCCTCTGGCTGTGCTCGATGCACCGTGACAGGCTTGCTGGATGGGAACCGCACAACATGGGCCTCTGGGAGCAAACGCCATTCCCAGCTGTGCTACACGGCCCATGGAGAGAGCTGGGCACTCATCCGCTCCAGTTTAACAGAGCTCACTGCTACCGGAGTCACTGGATCATCAGCACCATGGACAGCAGCCCACCTGGGATCTGGTGTTGACTTTGCACCTCTCGCTTTTATGAAGGTCTCAGCTGAAACAGAAACAGAAATATCAGTCTGATCACATAATGTACTGGTAGAATGATCAAAATGCAGGCCACGGGTCATAGTCACCAAAAAACGAGGTCTTTTCTCTGTTCAGATAGTTAAAAAAGGAAATACTTTGAAGGATTTTGTTGTAGGCTACTATTGTTTTTCGGAAATATACACAGGATCGTATCGATGGCTACCTGAAATAAATGATGCTTTGCTTACATAAAATACAGGTAAACTTTCATTTCACACATAACAGTGGTCAGTTTCAGTTATATACAGCATTTTTTACTGGACACAATGTAGCACAGAGCCCTGCTACTGTCAGCAAAACACAAAGGGAAGCTTTAACGTGAGTCCTTTTGTATTCTGCAACCACTCCAGCTTTAGTGGATTTTACAAAGAGCTTCATTTTCAAAGAATGCTTTCTCCCTCACTCTCTCTCGCTGTCTCTCTCTCTCTCGCTCTCTCTCTCTCTTTCTCTCTCTCAAATGTTTCTCTTTCTCTCCACCAATCTCATCCTGCATTCAGAACCTCTCTAAGATCTCAGATCCGCTCTTGACGGCACGCTCCATGGCCCTGACCGCCTCAGTCGTCTCTCAGATTAAGACGGAGAGATCCGAGCCCCTAGACGACACTTTCTCCTTACGCCGCATCGATTTGCAAACTGATTAGAGCGTAGCGTCGGCGGAAGCAGCCCCAGCCGTGTCAGGGCTCTCTCTGAGAGGTATGTAACATAGAGGCGCTGACTTGGAGGGGGGTATGACAGACAAGATCAGGAAGGAAGAATGGAAAGTGTAATTCAATTGAGGCTGATTGTTAGGGAACGATTGGAGGAGTTCAAACAGGAAAGAGAAAACAGGGTCAAGCCCAGCAGATATTGTGTTGTGCTGAGGAGAAGTGGAGAGTGAACAGCTAGCGTGACTAAGGAGAGCAAAAGGAAATATGATAAATAAGAATCATAGCACTCGTGCATGATGGGATACGAGCCACAGTGCAGTGTACATGAGGCATTAGCATATCAGTGTGCAGATCACCTGAGACACACTAGGCTGCAGTTACAAATGGTTACAGCTACAGGTCCATTGATACTGGGTAATTCTGCCAAAGAAAGCCAGGGGGAGACATAAAGCTCTCTGTCCTCCCAGGCAAAGGAGCAATCCCCCTGGTCTGTTTAGAGAGGCTGCCAGGCATGCGGGGAAAAGATGGATGGGGCCTCTCCCCCTAAGCTGTCTGCTTCTGATCTTGCCAGCACTCAAGGTCAGCCAGCAAAGAGTGGGGGCAGAGGGGGAGGGGTGG
>JAOXYF010000028.1:2859430-2870073 GCA_028565775.1 Sternarchorhynchus goeldii
CCCTAAGCTGTCTGCTTCTGATCTTGCCAGCACTCAAGGTCAGCCAGCAAAGAGTGGGGGCAGAGGGGGAGGGGTGGAGGAGGGGGGTCGGGGTAGAGGAGGGGGGGTTTTTGGATCAGAGGTGTGCTTGGGCTGGGATCTCCGTGGCGACAGAGCTGGGGCGGAGGACCGAGTTAAAGTGCTCATGTACCTTATATCTTTGGATGCCGATTTGCTAAAGGTACAACGACAGTCTGATCGGAGGAACAGGTGAACACAAACACCTGCTGAACTTTCCTAAAGGGGCCTCACACTACGTGGTGAGCAGAAGTTCGTTAACTACTTGTGCCCGAGTTTCAATGCAACCACTTCTTATTGGCTTTGGGCGAAGGGGAGTTAACACCAATCCAAAAACAACAGCTGTGATTGATGTGCAGTGCAGAGAGCATAGCTAGTGATTTTGATGTGATGTATATAGATCACTTTATTATTCCCTCAGGGAAACTCACACTTTACATAAGCACAAAAAAAAACCCAATTAGTAAACTTATATAATTAACATAGAGATATAAAATACAGTAAGTATGCAAATGAACTACAGAATAATACAAAGATGAATAGTAGGAATGTGAGTAGGGTACCAGTATGAGATAAGCTTGTGAAACGTGTGGACAAAAAGCTGTATCAAAACACACAGGTCCAGCAGTATCAGATGGCCAGAGGGGTGAAGATAAGACTATTGAAAAGGTGGAAGCTTCTTGATTACTCTGCTGTATACATCTCTGTTGACAGTGGCCACCCTACATTTATCTATACCTCACCTCTTTAGTTCTCTCTCTCTCTCTCTCTCTTTCCCTTTCCCCAGTTTTATTCTCACTCACTGTCTTTCACCCTCAATATCTTTTTCTCTCCTTTCTTGGTCTCTGATTCTTGTTCCTACTCCAGTTCTCTACGTTCAATACTCTTTCTCTATCTAATTCTCTCTGCCTCTCTCTTTTCTTCTCTCTTCCTCCCTCTTTCTCTATCTCTCCCTTGCACTCTCCTCCCCGTCATTCCCCCTCTCCCTCTGTTCAATCTCGATACTGTCAGTCTGCTGCTTTGCTTCCCTTTCTCACCGCCATTGATCACAGCGGCAGCGGTAGTGTGTGCGCGTGTCGTGTGGAGATGTGTGTCTCAGCGGGGAGGCAGGCGGATCAAACACTTTAATTACACACAAGCTTGTAGGTGGCACTGGCTACTGAGACAGGTAGGGGAGAGGACTGGGGCGAGACTGAAGGTGAATGCAAAACATGAATGTGTGAATATTTGTACACACCGACAAATGCGCGTGCGCAAACACACAATGACCTAGACACGCCCATCAATATTTACTCATGTTTACATTCAGACCCACATGCAGCATTTTGCTTGCGTAATGTCCATTATGCAATGAATGCAGGAGTACATTAGCGAAACATATGTCTGTGGGCCTGTGAAACATGCATATGCTTTGCTCATGTTTACAAATGACTGGCATTTACTGGCTCGTAAGACTACAATGATGCAAATGATGTCTTTCATGCACAGATGCCAGACATGTACATCCATCCCAAACCATCTTTATATACTGTATCTGCCGGGAAAAAGAGAAACAGCTGTGCAGCTTCTCACAGGAAAAAATGTTACATTTACCACCAGTTACGTTTACCACCAGTTACGTTTACCACCAGTTACATTTACCACCAGCCAGTACCACAGAGCTGGCAGAGGTTGACACATCTCCGCGCTTTGACCCACCACCGCTACAGAATGTCAGGATGCTATGAGACTAGGCTCTTCTTGACTGATTAAACACACGCACCACATGCCAGCCGGAACATCTCTGTCCTTCACACTGAGAAATAAGCTGAGTGGGTTTGTATGTGTGCTTCTCCCAGCATGCCCTCTGTCCACATGATCTCTCAGGCCTTGCATGCAGCAGAATAAGAAAACGACCTGTCTGCTATAAAGAGTCTATGAACTGCATGAAGGGGTAGAAATTAAACAGAATGTGTTTTATTGGTCTCGTGGGTTAACAATAATAAAGAAAGATATTATTTGATTTTGTAGTCATTATGAGGGAAAAGTGAAAAAATAAAGTGATGTTGAAGGATAAACAAAGATTCAAGCCCTTGTGAGGGTTAGGGTGAGGGTTAGGCTTACAGCCCTCAGAGCTGTCCTGTGCTTAAAAATATTCTGCACTCAAAAATGGCCATTCTAGCCCTTCGTAATCTTATCGGGGTGATGATCCGTGTTCATCACTTCCATCCATCAGCAGCAATAGTGCTTATGTGAGCAGAATGTCTCTTCCACAGTTTCATATGCAACCGCAGCAATGCAATCTGGGAAAACATGGGAAAGGCGGGGAGAGCAAAGAAAAGAAATGAAAAGAAAGAAAGGAAGGAACAGATGGAGATGGAGGTAGAGATGATGAGGAGAGGAGAGTCAATATTTATATCCCCTAATGCTCACCGCATGACAGATTCTGTATTATGTCTGAATGCTGTGGCAAATATCAACCGTGGGGAAAGTGTTGGCGAACCACTGAAGGCGGGTTTGGGATAACAGTGAGGAGACAGAGAGCTGAAAGGAAGTTCTGAAGAAGACGAGACAGACAAACAGAGAGAACAAAAGTAAGATGTAGGGGATAAGGCCAGTGAACAAAGTACGGAGTTTGAGAAACGAGATAGCAAACGAACAAATATAGATGATAGTGAACATTCAAAAAGAAAAAGATGAGGTGAGATAATTACACGACCAAATTAAATATTGATCATAAAATTAAAGAGCGCGCAGAGAAAAGACTGAGAGAATCGAAAACATGCAGAATTACAACAATCACTGAGAGATTTTGGAAGAACAGAGTACAGGAATACTAAGAAACAGAGTCAGATAGGGGAAGCTTTGAGAGAAGAACAAGGACAGAGACGGGGAGAAGGAGAGAGAACTAGTGAGATAGAGACAGAGAGAGAGAGAGACAGAGAGAGAGAGAGAGAAAGAGAGAGTGCCAGGAGCAATGGATGAGTTTGTGAGAGGCATGAAATGGGGAGGCCAGAGTTGGCTGACTGTGTCGGAGGTCAGGAGGAGAGTTGTACTGCAGAAGAGGGGGAGGGGGCTCAGTGCTGCACTGGGGGACAGGGGCCATTAACTGTGAGATAGCACCTAACCGCTGAGTCTGGAGAGACTCACAACACAGGGCGCCCGCTCTCTCGCTGTTCCAGTGGGTGGCGATCCACTAAAACTGTGAATTTAATTTATAATGAATCCTATCTGAATCATACAGCTGCTAGTGCAGTTTTGACCAGATGAGCACGGGTAAAGTGTATCTGTGCATATGCCATACAGCGACTCAGAGGATTGGAACACGATTAAGGTGTTTGTCCTGCCATTTTGGCTGTCGCTTTGGGTGCTTTAAACTAGGGCAGTAGTGCAGGGTGATGTGTGCATGCCTTAGCTTCAGTGTGGGGAGTGATGAACCATGATAGGACATTCAACCTGCTAATCAGTGCTGGACCAAGTGTCTGTCAGGCTTCTCCTAAACACAGAGAGACAGGGACACGAAAGACTGTGCCAAGACAGAGAGCTTTGACCAGATTGGGTCAGGGAGGGGACAGGACTGATCCCAGTTCAGCTCCTGCTCACTCCCAATGGCCACTTCGGTTTAGCCATGATGCTAGGGGGGTGCACTGGTTGGGGCACCTGCTGGTTCAGTGGAAGTCGGCACCACAGAGGTAGACTTTGAAAATACGTCCAGTCAGCCATGCTGCTCCGGTACATGTCACTCCCACAGCACAGGCTTTTGCTAGTGAAGGGGTGAAGGGGAAGTGAACAAAGGCTGAAATGGGACATTCCCATTTTGTAGGAGGGCTCGAGTGACAATAAGGGAAGGACCGGGTGGAGGAGTGGGCATATGCCAAGCTGTGGGTGGTTACCACTGAGACTCCAAACCCCCGCTTTGAGTGTCATCTGCCGTCAGCGGGTGGGTGAGGATGATGAGGAGGTGGGGGAGGAAAGACAAGCTCCATTAAAGGAGTGTGAGGCTCCGAACCGACGGGAGGATCAGGGAGAAGTCGTACATCCGCGTCCAGCGGTGCGGATCCGTCCCTGACCCAAAGGTGGGAGGGCTTCCCTGTCACAAGTTGTGGGGGTGTGGGGGTGTGTGTGGGGGGGCACGTAGAGCTTTAAGTGGGCCGTCTGGCAGATGTATTGTCCATATGGGAGACCACAGCAGCTCAAGCGACCTCAGCTCTAATCATCCAGTAACAGAGATGTTGTTCTGCCAAGAACTTACAGTCTTCTTTACACCATGAATACACTACCATACTTATTACTCACTGTGGAGATATCTTCAGTGTATAATTTTTTTTTTATTAGCATATATATAAATATATGTGCCGCTGTGTGTGCATCTGTGTGTGTGGTACAATAGATAGTATTTATCCGATAATGGATCACCCCAACTGCCACCCTAATAACTCGAGATCAGCCAAATCAGTGGAAGATTAGCTGAAAACATTACCAGTGTGCTTCTGAATACATTTCTGCTTGGTCTCTATGGCAGCTGAACGTAAGCCACAGCCTGCTGCCTACGTGCCTGCTAACCGGACGTGAGTCAGAAGAGACTCTTTCCCGCGTGTTAAAGCACGGACCTTATAGCACACGGGGGAATAAAGCCGTCTCATTAGCAGCGAGGAATCGTGCCCTGTTGCACACACGAGATGGGATGTCTGAATGGGCAGGTTCTGGCATGTTCTGGCATCTTTAGCTTTTAATAATTCAAAGCTTAGCTGCAGCTCCACCTGCATTTTGGTCTCACACAGAACAAGATCACAACCTACCCACTGACAAGTTTCCTTCTCACAAGCATGTAAACATCCACTGCTGTTGTTGTGATCCAACTCAAGTCTCCGAGTGCCATAATGGTGTTGCAATTGTATTGCTGGTATTGCTAGTAACTCTGGACGAGCGTTTGGCTGGCCTTTACATAAACTGGACCAATAACAACCCACTTATTTCTAACTCAAATGACCTACAAACCACTACAATAGTGAAACACTGTCAAAACATTTTACTGATAATAACAAGGTAATAAAACAAAGGATATTTTGTTATATATTGGATTTTCTAGCACTTATCTAATAGACAACAAAAGTAGACAATAAAACTTGTATTATTTATAACTGCTGTTTTATATTGGGGGGGGGAGCAACTGAAAAGAAATTAAGGAAATGAGGACAATGGGTCAATAGCAACTAAAAGTGTGTTAAGTGCCTGAGATATTTGACTGCATGCAAGGACTCTCAGCCTGCAAATAAGACTCTGTTCAGACAAGAGGAAGGAAAGCTAGTGATATTGGTTCAATTAAATTCAGAGGATGTGAGGGGGCATATCTGACCCAGGGAGAAATGGGACGGTGTGACTGCGAGACGGTGTGACTGCGAGACGGTGTGACTGCGGGATGGTGTGACTGTGGGACGGTGTGACTGCAGGATATTGTGAAGCAGGGCGATGTGACTGTGGGATGGTGTGACTGTTGGATGGTCTTGCCATGCAAGCCACAAACACGCTCACTCAGTGTACAATCACTACTGTGTTCCATTTCTCAAAACTTTTGAATTTTTTCCTTGTCCAGGGGCAGATATATGTGTATGGAATGTATACCATGACTGTAGAGACAGGCCTGAGGGCTCAGGGCCTTGACTGGGATCTGGAATGAAAGTCACGTTAAAAAAAAAACTCCAGCTGGTCTTATATAAATACTACAGGTGTTAACAGTGCACATGGGATTTCACAGTAAAGGCAGAATGTGTGTTCTCCTCCGCCTACGAATGCACTTACATGAAGGAAGTAATCTTGAAAAGCAAAAACTACAACACTAAGAATCATCTCAGTCAAGCTCCTATAGAAACTCTGGCAGTAGGATGGTGTGAAACTAAACTAACCG
Source organism: Sternarchorhynchus goeldii (assembly GCA_028565775.1). Taxonomy (NCBI): domain Eukaryota; kingdom Metazoa; phylum Chordata; class Actinopteri; order Gymnotiformes; family Apteronotidae; genus Sternarchorhynchus; species Sternarchorhynchus goeldii. The sequence continues at coordinate 2,865,372 of JAOXYF010000028.1, forward strand.
AACGTTAAAAAAAATCACTCGACTCTCTGAACATAGAGCTGCTTAATGCCGCTTTGACAGCTGGTTGAAGTGTTACTTTCCCACCCTTTTGCTCACCTGTCTTAGCAATAAAGCGATTGGTTGAACGTGCACTGTAAGTTTTGTAATGTAAGTGCACCAGGACTCCTTAAAAAAACACTTATTTAATGCAACACAAATCACTGCTGTTGTTCCTAAGAATTCTTTCAAAAGTCTGACCCCAGGGTGTCTTGTGTTGATCCTGAACAACAAAAAATGTAAAACAAACAAACAAACAAACAAAAAGGCTACAAGCATAAAGGACTGTGATGGCAGTAATCAAGTACACTGAGATCCCGCACTCTCCCAAAGTGTAGGAGATGTAGAGGAGCAAAGGACATCTGTGCCTGCACAGGAGTGGGCCTCATCCCTGGCCTGCGGAGTCCGCGACAGCTCATCCACGCACTCCCTGGCATGTCAGGCCTCTTATGGCTCCAGCTGGCCACTCGCTCCGGCTCAGAAGGGGTTTACAGTGTGCTGCACATCATGTGGGTCCTAATTGGGTATGACTGGACAGATCTTTGCCGACCTGGACGTCTGCTCTGCGGGACGAAGCCAGTTCACCGCACGCTACCTACAGCTGCTGCCAAAGCCCAGAAAATGCTGCTTAGAGCCGCTTGGGTACGAATGGGTTTTGGTGCGTGGGGTGGAGAGTCCAAATTTATGGTGAGATGTGACAGGCCCATATCCAGTGCCTCACAGGGACTGAGAGAGAGGGTGTAACGTGTAGGGAGAAGGCCCTGGAAGATTGGAGCTTGGAGAGTCTGCACTGTAAGAGCAACAACAAAAACAGCTTCTTCTCAGTATTTGAGCACAGCAGCACTGTGGGCTCGAGCAGGTGGGTGGGCGGCCTGCTGTGGACTAGCGCTGATGAGAACAACAGCAGAACCTTCTGACGACCGCACGATTTCTGATGTTTGAAACGAAGAGGAAATGTGATGAGAATACCGCATAGCTACACAGGAACGATGTCCAAAAGGACTACAGAAAATGCCAGAGAAACATAAACAGACTGGAGCCAGTGTGCTTTTATTTGTTCACTGCTCTCACAAACTATTTGGGTATCAGGTAGTATTAGAGTATTAAGGTTATATTTTGAGAAAGAAGGTCTAAGATACTCCTGAGGATTTCTTGCTGCTTTCTGTGCTATACAATGTTTGCATTAATCAGTGTGAGAGTGAGATGTACAGACTCTATCTAGGTCATTACCTCATAGGAGTCAAGTATCTCTGGCTTTTGCATGAACAAACAAATGAGCATTTTGTGTATAAAGAGGACAGCAGTAGTAAGTGCACAGCAAAATATTTCTGCCAAAAAAAAACCCATTGATGTATATTGGTGACATATGACTTGAATGTAAAATTCTGGATATTTAAATTCTGGATATTTAAAGTAAAAGTACGTTTTTTTATTTATTTGATTTTTTTATTGACTGGATCTTTACCATATTCATGAGCATTTAGCACATCATCCGTTTTTCATCCGCCTCGTTCCTGACATTTCTCTGGCTTGCTTTTGATCTGAAGACTAAACTCTGCTATAAGCTGCACGTCCCTTACTTGGAACAGTCCATTCTTTGAAGCGTTTTTTGTCAGGTACGTCTGTCTCCACCCAATGTAAGGTGGATTTTTTTCCTGTCACACTGAGGATTTGTTCTGCCCATTCCCCTAACCTCCCTCCCCCCACATCCTCCAGCCCCCGGACCGGGTGATTCTGTTGGGGGACGGCGCGAGTATTGCGTCAGATGGCTTGTAATAAAAAGTGCCAGGAGGCGCAGTTCAGAGCAGCACGTCTGTGCAGACACACCAGTCCTTTCTCTGCCGCCATGTGCCAGTAAGAGCCTGTGTCTCAGACAGCTCCCAGAGGCTCTTGGGTACAACAGAAAGACCTTGGACATTCTCTCTACACCATCCTCCTGCTGCCATTCAGAAAAAATGCCCCTACACTTATATTCTTTGTGTGAACTTGTATTTTTTTTTAAACGGTAATACATGACTACTGTACATTTATGAAATAATCCTTTAAGACTCTGTTCTTATTCAGTCTGTGCCCTGGAAGAACGAAGGGTCACTCAGTGGAGCCTTTCTCTTCATGTTATGTTGGATTTACTATTGCCACATCCTGCACAAAGTTAGAGAAAACGTGTATCTACTGAAAAATCAAACAGTTAATCACATCAAAAACTATTACTTTCGCTCTGGGAATGTTTGGCGCACTTTCCAGGCACTTTCAGCACAGGAAAACTGACTTACTTGAGATCATTCCAGCATTTTGGTCTTCATAAAGCAGGCACCCACATTTCACAGAGTGGAGGTTGGAGAAGTGGTTCCCAACCTAGGAAGGAGAGACGTTATAGCCACAGGGGCCCAGACTTGGGGCCCGTTAGTTTCGCCATGGTGTACCATAGCTAAACGGTAGACCAACAGTAGGTAAACGACATATTACTCCCTCTGCAAGGACATCCAGAGGTCACAAAGCCCATTCACGAAACAATTTACATTGATCAGCTCCCGTCAACGGCACTTGTATCATTTATTTGCCCACACGGACCACCTATAAATCATCTCCCATTGCCTGATCCTGGGTGTAGAATGAAGTAAAACAGCTCTCATGGGGTAAAGGAGGGGGCGGGGGGAGGTTGGGTCAATGGCAAATACATACATTTTGTTTTCTGTTCATATCTTCAGTAAATTTAATATGTGGCATTTTTTTTATTATATAATCCATTTATATAATAAAAAAAGTATAATCCGGTCAATTGAAATCCCATCGGATGTGTATTTGTTCTCTGTAGCCAGACTGCTTGTTTTTGCTTGGTCTGATTCTGGTGGATTTAATGGGTAAAATGTGGGTAAGTGGCACCTTAATTAAGCCTCACCTCCACTTGTGATTGTATGGGCAGCATGTGTGTGTTTTCTGCCTCAGAGATGAACCAAATTCATTCACTATTGTGTTTGTGTGTATGTGGGGTGGGGGCTAGTGTGTGTGTGTGTGTGTGTGTGTGTGTGTGTGTGTTTAAGAGAGAGAGAGAGAGAGAGAGAGAGAAACTGTGGTGAATGATTTGAGTCCAGCTGGTTCCACTGTTCAGGTTCTCTGCCTCCCAGGTGGCCTGGCAGGACGTACCTGTTTCAGAACCTGGCCTCAGTACGCCTCCAGACATAACGAAGCGAAGCCAGAGCTCGACGGAACTCGAGGCTGTGAAGCCATGCTAACGAGTGCCATGCTGGGCTGCAAAATGGGTTCACTCCGCAAAATGTGCCGAACTGCGTGGCCAGACAGGGAGCAGAGTTCCAGGAAAACAACCTGTTTGACTGCAGAGATGCTGAGAGTGCTGGACTCTCCAAGCCTCTCAGAACCTGGTTCTGGCTCCCACCATATGCTTAACCATGAACAAGAGAGAGAGGGGGACAGAGTAGGAGCAGGACTGAAACAGAGGGAGAGTATAGGCCTAACTCCTAACTCCTAACCCCTAACTCCTAACTCCTAACCCCTAACTCCTAACCCCTAACCCCTAACTCCTAACTCCTAACCCCTAACTCCTAACTCCTAACCCCTAACTCCTAACTCCTAACCCCTAACTCCTAACCCCTAACCCCTAACTCCTATGCCTTTGTCTGACCATGAAAACCAATTCACATATTAAAAATTAAAATGGCTTTTGTTTTATTTTTCATTGCATAACAGGGAGACTGAAAAGAAACAGACACACAGGAGTGAATCAGACAGAGAGAAACAGACACACAGGAGTGAATCAGACAGAGAGAAACAGACACACAGGAGTGAATCAGACAGAGAGAAACAGACGCACAGGAGTGAATTAGACAGAGAGAAACAGACGCACAGGAGTGAATCAGACAGAGAGAAACAGACGCACAGGAGTGAATTAGACAGAGAGAAACAGACGCACAGGAGTGAATCAGACAGAGAGAAACAGACGCACAGGAGTGAATCAGACAGAGAGAAACAGACACACAGGAGTGAATCAGACAGAGAGAAACAGACACACAGGAGTGAATCAGACAGACACAGTGAGACAGACACATAGAGAAACAAACAGAGTGAGACAGACAGAGAAACAAACACACAGTGAGACAGAATAGAGAAACAAACACAGTCAGACAGACACATAGAGAAACAAACATAATGAGACAGACAGAGAAACAAACCCACATAAAAAAACAGACACACACAGGGACACGGAAACCCAAACTGTATGAGATAGAATAATCCGTTTTACTTTGAACACTGACTTAAAGACTAAAATTTAAATGAGAGAAAAGGAGGGAAGGAGGGACATAAAAAGAGAGAATGACAGAAAGAAATCCAGATGGTAAAAGGGGCGGAGCCACACATTGATTGGCACTGCAGATGCTCTTGGCCAGGACCAAGTCAGCACTAACGAGTTTGATTTCACACGCATCGACTGGCAGGCCTCCCCACAGCCAAGAAGTGGCAAGTCCACATTTAATTACTGACCAAGAAAGAAACATGTCTGTTAAAGAGTTCAGCAGGAAAGTAGAGGAGCAAGCAGATGAAGGTGCCAAACCTTTGTCTGTGAATTCTGAAGTCGAGCGAGAGAGAGAGAGAGAGAGAGAGAGAGAGAGAGAGAGAGAGAGAGAGAGAGAGAGAGAGAGAGAGAGAGAGA
>JAOXYF010000028.1:2870173-2884975 GCA_028565775.1 Sternarchorhynchus goeldii
AGAGAGAGAGAGAGAGAGAGAGAGAGAGAGAGCAAGAGAGAGAGAGAGAGAGAGAGAGAGAGAGAGAGAGAAAAAGAGAAATCTAGGGTACAATCAATAAATAAATTGAACTGGTGTGATAACAGCAATGATCACAGAGATGTTAATGACTATACCGATTGTGCCACTAATGGTACACCGTGTAGACTGAGTGAGCTGTGGATGTAGTTACTCGTGCGTCACGGCTCTAAACCCTGTCCCCTCCACGACTGTGGGAGACTTTTCTACTTCACGCTGCCCAGGATCTACACTGTGGCTGTTTTGGAACAAATGACAAAACAGTTCGTTCAAAATCAGCAGGAGAGAACGCGTGCAGGGCAGCAGGAAATCAGGCTGTTAATCACATGAGCCATCCCTCTGACTTCTGCAGCCGAATAAAAATCAACGCTTGAGCCGTTAAATAAACATGCCTGTATCGAATTTACTCAGACGTTCTCTAGCAAGGTTTGCCTCTTCTTCACTTCACGTTGCATCCGCACTGCCTGCTCTCAGAGGAAAACCATGTCTCTCTATCCTCTCTCTTAAGTGCCTTTTGGAGACTCTCAAGGCCACCCAAACAGCAGATCCATCCCTTTAGGTGTGAGATCTGACTATGATTGATAGACGTTTGCAGTGGGGACAGCCTCTGTCTGGTTTCAAAATATTTTGGAACATCGTTTTCTGTCCCACCTACACGCTCGTTATTTCCATTAGCTCTCAGAGCAGCCGCTGCCTACAACTTTGGACTGGGCACATCACCTTAATCTAGATATTGACATCTAATATTCAACTTTATTTTTGCTTCCGGACAAACGGTGTGTTGCTGGCTGCAAGCTCCGATGCTGGAGGTAGATGACTCATATTGAATGGGTGTAGTGGCGAGCAGATCTCCTGTCTGTCCCCTGCTCAGCCGCTGCCCACTGTGCCCTTGGTGAACCCTCCTCTCTCATTGCACCATCCATCATACACTTCACCCCAGCGCGACCTCCTCGGGGTGGCTCGGACTCTCTTCTGGCCCGTCCTGCGAATGACCGCCGGGCCCTGGAGCCTGTCCAGACAGAGGTCCCGGACAGGGCACAGGATGCCATCGCCAATAAACCTTGTATCTGCTAGTGAACGTTTTTTGCAAAGCATGATCCGCCAGCTCATTCCTCCTGCAGAATTGCCCGGGTACACATCCTGCCACATATTATGAGTGGCTGATACATGCAGCCGATGGGAAATTCCACTTTATATGATAAAATGCGCCAGGGCTTCGGTGTTCCATCTCCATTGGCTCAAGTCTTTGTTGTGGAGCTCCTGGGAAAGGCTTGGAAAAGAGAGAGGGAAGGAAGGAGGGCCATTCTAAATGAGTTACAGCAGACTGGAGGAAGAGAGAGAGATGGGCAGAGATAGAGATGGATGGAGGAGGGGGCACAAGCAGTTGTGTAGACGATAAGAGATGCTGGAATCAATTCCGTCCAAAATGAGCTCAATTGATTTGGGACTGTAACAAAGAGAGCAGCAATCAAAACGGTGGATGGTAGGTGTGGCGGAAAGGGAGATGGGACAGACTTTGACTTTTAAAATACCTTTAAGGCATCCACTTACTATTTTAGAAATACAGAAGTTCAGAGACAGGGTCTAACCATGAGCGGCCCATGAAGGGACATCTGTACTGCTCTCCACCACAAATGTCCTGTCCCTGTAGGTGAAGGACAGGGACAGAGAAAGACAGACAGACACAGAGAGAAGGCATAAATCTGCCCTAGCTTTCAGTTACTGCAAGCGTTTGTGTGGCCGAGATCAAGGAAAGGGAAGATGGGCCAGAATATGAATGATCCACTTCAGACGAGAAGATGCTAACTGCCTGATCACAGTAAGACGCAGCACATGAACATTGGAAAACTTGGAACTGAAGAAACATGTACATGAAGAAAAAGGGGCAAACAGCAGGACCTTCTGGGCCACCTACAAATCCATCACAGCACTAAAGGTGGAGCTGGAAGATAAGCTCCTGAAAAGACTGAGTAATCACAGTTGGATTCTGTGTATGTTCTGTGTCATGACATTTTTATGTTTCTTCGTCCAGCTGCTTTTGAAATGGCATGGTAACGGATGTTAACAACTGACCCTTTTGTAAATGGCTCCCCAACTATCTTCCAACTATCTTCAGTCCAAAAATGTCCCTCCTCTGTGTCTTTAAGGATCAGTGCATGACGTCAGCGACACCCTTGCTGTCTGTGTGCAGCTCTGTCACTGGCTAGGACCCTGGACTCACCCCCCCCTCTCTCTTTCTCTCGCTCCCCCTGTCTCGCTTTAGGTCCACACCAAGGTCATCATTCCTAATTAGAGTCCTGGTTTAGCCATGTTAACCTGCGGCATGTTTCCTCCTCACGTTATGGTGGTGTTAGGGTCACGTGACTCTCCACTGGACACGTGGTGGACACGGCTGAAGAGCAGGAGTGCAGGGAGAATCACCTGAAGGCATGATGTGACCTTTGGTGTTGTTAATCTGTGTATGCAACTATGTTAATAGGTAGAGATGTTAAGGAGAGGGAGAGAGAAAGAGGAGAAAAGAGAGGAGAGAGGAGAGGAAAAAGGGGGAAAGAGGAGAGGGGAGGTGGTGATGGAGGAGAGGAAAGAAGAGAAGAGAGGAAGAGGGGAGCAGAGCGGCAGATGAAGAGAGGGTTCAATGTGAAACGCACAGAGACATTGTAAAAGACAGGCATAAGTGAGCATTTAACCATGAAATACAAGGGGTCACTGAACTACACTTCATCATTAACGCTTCTAACAACAGGCCTCAGTAAAGCCGGAGTGATAAGACCTAACACTCTCCACCTCAAGCCCACTCCACCTGACCTCTGGGCAGTTCGTGCAGCTGTGTTCGTGGCAGGGTCTGAGCGTGGAGCACGGGTAAACGCTGAGTGCACACGCACACCAGGCTCCTCGCGTTGCACCACTGTGGACAAGAACGGGGCGTGTCAGCACATTTCATCAATTTGATCCAATTGTGTTTGTATTTTTTTCTTTGCACAGCACTGGAGGTGAAGCAGCTCTTCGTGATATATGCCATATGCTGAAACCAAACACCCACCAGAGCTGCATCATTAGAATGGCAAGGGAGCAAAGCTTAGCCCTAGACAGGGGCGTGGCCAGAGTCCAGGGGCGGGGCCGAATGCAGGGGGTTGGTCAAGATGCCACCGAAAGCATGTGGCTCAGCACAGCACAAAAGAGAATACAGTTAGGATGTGTATATGACAGGATATGAGAGAGTGAAACTTGTACAAGAGTGAGAAAGAGATGGACAGACTTATGGACAGAAACATGAAACAGAAACAGGTTTAAGATATGATTAAATCAGTATATCTGTTAGTTATATCTGTCAGCTTTAATCTAGCTTTAAGGCTGCTATCTCAAGGATGAATACATGTCTCTCTTTAAAGCTGAATTTCTTCTGGCTGTTTCATCGTTCTGCTAATATCAATAATTTGCTGCGTCCTTTAGGAGAAACAAAATTAAATATATATTGGTTTATGGGTTTAAAAAAAATTAAAAACAGGAGCAGTGATAAAGGGCTAGGACAAAAAAAAACGCAAAATCGATTCTGTCTTTGAAACTGGAGTCCTCCCCACTTCTGTCTCTGTCTGTCTTTCCCTTCATCTCTCTCATACCCACCATCTTTTTCCCTCATTTGAACTGTTTCCTTTCATAGTATTTGTCTTTGTGGATTTGGCTTCAGTTTTTCAATTTCAGGCCACGTTAATGGCATGCCACGCTGCTACGGCAATCAACAAAAACAATTGTGATAACAAACCAGACACAATGACATATTAAATCGTGGCCGTGGTAACAGTAGTCATGGCATCAGCTCTTAAAGTGAACAAGATTAACACTGAGTAAATTGTTCCTCTGTTGTAAATACCCCTGCCCCACGCCACCGCCCCCTCCTACCTTAGAGCTGTTTACTTCACACAGTTTGGAGAGAGTGTTTACAAAAGCAACTAGAAGTGTGTAAAAATGTCAAACACAGGCCTGTGCTCCGAGCTGTGCTCAAGTGTCCTGCTCTTCAGGTTACCACTGTCTGCCTCCCTCATTCCCATGAGAGTATGAGAGACAGAGCTGAAAAGGCCCCAAGGCTTAGTCCTTCAGCTCTTCCTTTTCCCCCAGTCTTCACATACATCCCCCCCAACACACACACACACACACACACACACACACATATTTCTGTCCTGTCCCCTGCCCATGTTATCCATTCAGTATCCAGACTGGATGACTTCACTGGCTTAAGAAGTTCTTCTCTGTCTCTCTGTCTCCTTCTTTCATCCTCTTCTGTCTTCTCTCTCTCTCTCTCTCTCTCTCTCTCTCTCTCTCTCTCTCTCTCTCACTCGTTCACTTCCCTTACCTCCCTCACGGTCTTCCTCTCTCGCTTTCCCTCTCTTAGGGATGGTGATTACAAGTGAGTGTCGGCTGCCTCTGCCAAGCCAATTAATAAGAAGGGTTTAAGGACTGTGTGGAGAAGAGAGACAGAAAGGAGAAGAGAGACAGACAGAAAGAGAGAGCGTGAGGGAGAGACAGTGGCGACACCATCTCCATACATTATCATACTAAACAGTGTGAGCTCTTCTCCCTCTCTGTACCTTCTCTCTCTCTCTTGCTCTCTCTCTCACTCTTTCTCTCTCTTGTTCTCTCTCTCTCTATCTCTGCTATACACTCCTCCCTAAGTGAAACTTGGCCCAAGTTATCAACCTTTGGGACCTGTACGCATTTAAGAACATACTGTACTTGCATTACGCAACCTCACGTGTCTCTGCTCTCCAGTCTCAGGTCCCTATCCGTTAAAATGGGGGAAGAAAAAAGTCACACCAATGTTAATTACGTGAATATTTCATGTATAACTAAACTCCAGGGAACACCGATCACTTTTTAAAAAAGAAATAAAGAAATAAGTATAACATGTTCTTTGCAAAGTCTGAAAGCTGCTAACCAGTGTAGGCTCTTTTAGCTGTATTTTCAAACTAAGCAGAATTTGAATTATGCAAATTAACCCAACATTGGATAATTAGACAAATATTTAACGAAGGCAGATCACTCTTTGATTTGAATAGAACAAATGGATTTCATTTTCCCTTTTTCTCACAATACACCTGTCATTTTGGATACCTTTAACACATGCTCTAATGGATTATACTGTAGCTCTAATGGATGATACTGCAGCTCTAATGGATGATACTGCAGCTCTAATGGATGATACTGCAGCTCTAATGGACATTACTGTAGCTCTAATAGATAATACTGCAGCTCTAATGGATGATACTGTAGCTCTACTGTACTACTGTAGCAGATAATACTGTAGCTCTACTGTACTACTGTAATACTGTAGCAGATAATACTGTAGCTCTAATGGATAATATTTTTGACTTTTGATATATTGCCCGTCTTTCTTAGTTACAGGAGTGCAGTTCTATCCAGTATCTACATTTGTCTTTTCTACTGGTAATAACATTACATGCCCTTAAGCCATATCATGTGAATGGCAAACACCACTTTTATTAGATTGAAACCTGAACACATGGAACTATGAGATTTGTACTTTTCATAGCCACTCAGTTGGAGTTCTCAGCATACGCTTTATGTAGATTTGGAAGTATTAACCACATTCCTCACAAGGTCCGAATGATGAGACGACAGAGGAGAAATTTGGGAGATGAGACAATGACGAGAAAATAGTATATAAAAGACTGACTGGAACTAAGAGGTTCTAATATCTTTATCCTTCCACTGTGGCCCTGAGTTGATTAAAAAAATGAATCATGAATGAACAATAAATCATTAACTATGAAATTTCAGAAGCTTCGTTGGTTTGATTGAAGCTCTTTGGTGGCAGACAAACTTATTAGATGTTCCGTGTAGATTCCTCTCTGACAGAATTCCACCAAACACCAAACGGGAATCTCCTACAGGTGTCAAACGAAAACCCTGGGCCTGCTCTGCCTGGAGCTGTTTTAATAACGTGCAAGACTTTTATTCCTTTCTAACTCTAGGATCCCAGCATACCCACGACTCATTCAAACATGGACTTACACATGAGAAATTAAGAGTGTTACTATAACATTAGTAAAACATCTTTTTTGGTTAAATTCTTTGTGGAGCCTTTCTTTTGGCTTTGATGAGGTGTCTGGTGGCTGACTAGACTAGCTGGGTGTCAGTGAGTGTAAGATACTTAATGGAGAATTCAGCACGATCAAGTTAAATTTCAGTACTGGAAACGGTGGCAAAAGGACAGGTGGATGCTTCAAAAGGCACTTCTATGTTGGATATTCAGCCTCTCTCAAAGCTGTTTGGGAAGATTACATAGCACTGCAGAAGCACAGGGAACACTGGATCAAATGTGGAGGAGACTCTGAAGTTAGAAGGCAGCTCTGATGAAAACTTCTGGAAACCTTTCTGAAATTATCCTAATGTAAGGAGGGGGGGGGGGGGCACGAACACAAGTGTGTTGTAAATAAACGCAAACAGCACAAAGAGAAAAGCTGGGCTATTTTTTACAAGGGTAAAAGTACAAAAATGAAAACAATTCCATAACATCTATTAAAAGAATAGATTAAAATAGATTTAAAAAACAGTTTCAAATGAACAGGAACAGTTTGTGGCGTTGAGTGCAGTGTGTCCTTTGCAGGAACTTCAGAAGTCTGTTGGTTTGCTCAGGACTAGATTAACCAGCACTGTGCTACAAAGATTCAGCCCCAGGGTCGTGCATATGCAGTACTGCCACTTTCAATGGGACATGCACTATCTCGAAAATAACTAATGCACATCGCATTCTCTACGAAGTGCTCTGTAAACAAGACCCATCCCTGAGCGCTTTTATCTATTGTGCAGAACATCTGCATAAGCGTGATAGGTGTCATTCATGATTCTCTTATTAACATTCAGAACTTGTTCCAACTTCCTGCTCTTCGTTCACGTTGTCATCACTCCGTGGAGACAGGCAGCTCGAGGCCAGCTAGAGCAACGTCCTCGCGAGCGATTGACCTTGTACATACACGGCCAGGCTACTGTCAGACATTAACTACAAACAAAATGACGGCAGGCTCTAATCTCAGTTTATTATCATTTCGTTTATGCCTTATACACGGGGAAATTTAAGTAATTCACTATGGGTGGCGTTTTATGAAAGTACGAGGTGTTTGGGAAATCCAGCTCTCTGAGCAATTTCTAGTCCTCTTCAGCTGCATCACGACTTAGGTCTCAGAAGAATAGGCTACTACGGGCTACTAACGCGCTTGAACCCGGGATACACTGTTTCAGGAATACCGCAGTATACCGAGCTTGCTATAAATCACGTTATATTATCACCGCGCTGTTCTCGCCTCTTTTTTTCCATCCCGCCCACTCTGCAACTTCGATTGGCCAAACCGCTTCTCTTCCTACCCGCCCCCTTATTTGACGTGCGGGATTGGTGGAGTTGTTCTCTCCTTGAGCCGCCAATCAAAGTTCTTGTGGGCTCCGCTTCAGATACTCTGTTAACGATGCACATAGTGTTGATCCAGGGATCGCGCCGCATACCAAAAGAAAACGGGAAAAGAACCCGTTAGCAGGACGGAACAGCCGAGCGCACATATTTCGCTTGTCTGGCCTTCTCTGTGATATGTTTTCCTTCATCACTTAAACTGTTTTTCGCCTTTCTTGTCATCACTGCGGTTCTGGGATGCTCTTTGCGTGAACGTCGGATTGTGTGTAGGGATATTTGTGCTTTCTTTTGCGCTAGGATTAATGTGTCCTTTGGCAGACGCTAAACGTTTCTGAACTACTCTCTTTCTTCTCCGTTGGTTTTCTCACGAGGGTCACTTGAGGGGATAAGCACGAGGAGAATCCCATCTTGTCTGAACCACTCTTAAGACATTTGGAAGATTTGTTTATTCCTACAGCACGTAGAAAAGAAGACAGAAGAGGAACACGTGCGGTCTATGCGTTTTTTTTCTCTTAAAACAAACAAACAAACAAACAAGCAAACAGTTAAATAAGAACTACTGAATTGCATTACGAGGACGACACGGGAAACAGTAACTGACACTCGAAAAATGAGTTGCGCAGTCTTGCGAAGCACGTTTGCTGGTTTACTGCTGGCCTTGTTCTCCAAAGGTAAGTTGGAATAATGTGCTGTACTGCTAAACCGTCTCTGGAGTGGCTGGACGCGCTCATCTCGCTTCGTTCTCTGTTGGGCTGCTCGAGTCGAATACTAATGCGGCGCTGCTCACGCGCTGGAGGTCTACCTGCCAATGAATCATGCGTGTCTGCGCAGAGGTTTTGTTTTGCTCGGTAGCGCGTGCGTGTGCAGAAGGGTGATAGTAGGCTACGCGGAATGCGAGCGCACCTCGTTCCGATCCGTTCTAACCACAGTGGTTCGTGCATTCCGCAACGCATGAGTGGTACATATCAAGACTTTTAAGACCCCCCCTTCCCGTTTCTCTGCAACAAGTCAGTGTGTCCAATTAGGCTACTGTTATCTACATATTCGCGCGAAGGTGCCTGATATCACGTGTAATGCTTAAGTGGAATTCTGTCACTGAATGGTTCTATGCTATGCAGAAGCTTCAGTCCTCTGTGCACCTATATACCACAGATGAAATGGATGACAGGGTTATTATCGCATTCTGACACGTAGTGTAACTGCCGAAGGAAAACACTTTTTCTTTGCAATTCCCAGAAAATTGCGCTTGCGACTCATCTTACCAGCGCGCAAACACCTCATCAGCACACAAAACGACGACACTGCTCGTTGTCGCGTATTACAACATTCTAAACGTCTAGTATCCGTCTGGTCCAGACAGCTGCAAAGGCTCACATGGTTTGCGAACATTGTTCATTATTAATCTCACGAAGTGTTCGGACGCACTGGCAATTGGACAAACAACACGAACGTACTGCAGAGGGCAGAAAACTTGCGCTGGCATAACGTTTGATTCCACTGTTTGAGCTGGCAGGCGGCAGTCCGCGATGAGCATGAGAATTTAATCATTTTTGCCCTGCGGGACAATTTTGTTTTTCACGCACAGCCGAAATCAGTCTGACGAAGGACCCGGAGTGTGATGTCTTGCCTTTAACGTCTCCTGTGCCCGTTACTTTGGACACTTCCATCGTTTAACATCCGTTAGATTAATTGGATGTCGCTAGATGAAATCAGGGTTTGAATAAATAAATCGCCATTTAATTACCGTGTTTCTATTAATCATTAGGGATGATTAATGTGTACCTAATGTAAACAAGAGATATTAGTGTTCTGTTTAGACATTGAACATCAAGTGGGTAATGATACGTTTCAGTCGATTTTATATCGATTATAAAATGTATAAGGTCATTTCAGGACACATTGGATTTTTATGGAGGAAGCGTTTAAAAACCGACTTTTATAGTTTTTTTTATTTATTTTTTTTACTGAGACAGCATATACTGTGTGTTATGAGAAGAAACGAGTCACGCAACAGACTAAGAATTCAGCAGCTCATTCCAAAGGACACGGATTCACGTCTCCGACGGCTTTATATGTCTATCATACAGAAGCATAAATTATAAATGTTTGGAATCATTTGAAGTGTACTCTACGTCTTCAAAAAAGCTGTAGATTTAATTTTAGAATTGGTATGGTCATTGGTAACTGTCATGTTGGGTGTCCTTAATTCATATATGCAATTCTTCAAAATAGAAGAAGGGTGTTTGTGTTTATGTTAGGTTTGTTTGTTTAGTTGATATCTCAGGGGAAGAAAGGATGAAAAGAGATAGCCATCCAACTACGAGTCACGTGCAGTGATCTCCCACTCACATCCGAAAAGAATGCAAGAGCAAGAAATTGTGTGTGTGTGTGTGTGTGTGTGTGTGTGTGTGAGAGAGAGAGAGAGAGAAAGAGAGAGAAAGAGAGAGAGAACGAACTGTATGTCTAGGTTGGAATACTTTGGTACTGCTTTTTTTTTGGCGATGAATGCTAATTACAACAGAAATCCACAGACAGCCGTGAACAGTGCCCAAGGACGAGTGCACTCATCAACAACACCTTCATCTGCTCCACAGCACCTTCTCTTCCATCTAATTACAGTCAAAATCATTAATTAGGTCAAAAAGTCTGCTTGCATTAGTCTCGCAGTGTTTCTCACCAAACCAAGTCAATCATGAGTTCAAGAGTCACGTAAGAGACTGGACACAGAGACGCACTGAGAGCTGCTCTAACACCTCTGTCACCATGACGCTGCCAAGCAGTCCAACAGCAGCCATTCAAGCCTGCAGATTCCCCGAAGCCATTTCTCTGGGGACTTACTGATGCCGTTATCTAAGCTGTCTGCTGGCAGCACCTACGCCCTGGGCAAAAACACTGAAAGGGGTTGGGTGCTTGGATGGGGGGAGGGGGTGGGTGGAACCATTTTAAGGTACTAGAAATGGTTCCACCTGTCATTTCAGGCAAACTCTATGTGTCAGTGGTTTTATATAGAACCATGAAGAAATTGTTCTGCCTATAAGTAAAGGCCTCTATAAAGCCCAGACTCACAAAGGAACCGTTAACATGTATGATCTTTCCATCACTACAGAACATGCCTTGCCTTCACTGCTATCACACCAAGAATTCCCTTAAATGTGTATTAGTGATACTGGTTTCACATGGCGTTTAGATATCACTACAGATTTTTCTTTTTGTGAGTATTTAGAACTTGACAATAGTAACAAATCCATCCCCACATGGATATCAGAGTGCAGGTGAACATGTACTTTGACATGTCAGCAGTGAAACACCTTGTTTTTAACATATGGAAGGTCTCATGTGGTATGTGTATGTCAGCCTGTAGCCCATTTGTGGGCTTCTAACTGGAAATTGGAACCATGGCTTTGGCCTGTGGATAAACAGTGGAAGGAGGAGGTTGCTTCCTGCCAAGCCCGGCAGATGCCTCCTCAGTGAAACCTGCAGGACCCCCTGCACATCCCCTGTCGAATCCCTGCTCCCCGAGCCAGGGCGCTGACAGTGCCCGGCTGGCACAGGATTCCCACCTTCCCGCCTCTGCATTCAGAGCACATGGCCGACCCTCGACTTTTCCTGCACACTGCTTCAGGAGAGGGGGACGGGTGTCTTGTGGAAGAAAGGTGGGGCTAGCTGACATCATCACATGGGCAGAGCGCAGCACAGTGGTGGGGGCGGATTGGTGGGAGCGGTGCCCGGAGCTCCACCTGTTTGCTGCACCTGCTGGATGGAGGACTGACAGATTGTACTGTACCCTGACCGCAGTGGTGCTGTGAGGCCTCATCAATGAGAGCGGCAGCATCGTCATGGAGAGTAGCAGGATCGTCATGGAGACTGGAGGCACCACCACGGCATTGTCACGGCATTGAACAAGGCATTGTCATAGAGAGCGAGGCATCGCCATGGAGAGTGGGGGTTTCACAGTGGAGAGCGGAGACATCATCATGGAGAGCAAGGACAGGCAAACGTCTTTGTTTTAAGCAGCACATCATGTGCACAGAGGGACATCTTAGAGATGAAACAGTGACACTTATGTGACCTGCCTTTTATGAGGGAATCTTGACTGGCTCAGAGGTCATTGGGGTCAAATAGCATCTCAGAGCACATGATCATGTGATGGAGGGAAAATCACCTTTTGACCTTCAGATATCTCTTATGCTAGCAAGCAAGACACACTAATCTCACTGTCCATAGATCAAGACTCCTCATCTGTGACTACATCCAGAA
The DNA here is from genome assembly GCA_028565775.1 of Sternarchorhynchus goeldii. Taxonomy (NCBI): domain Eukaryota; kingdom Metazoa; phylum Chordata; class Actinopteri; order Gymnotiformes; family Apteronotidae; genus Sternarchorhynchus; species Sternarchorhynchus goeldii. The sequence continues at coordinate 2,881,905 of JAOXYF010000028.1, forward strand.
TAATAAGTGGGAATAGTAGAACGATGATTATTCATTACTCTAATTATAGTCATTATATAAGTCTATGGAGTTGAGAGAAATGAATTTGGGTCGTTTGTGGCACAAGACTGGTTCTTTCACCATGTTTAATTACTGTAATAGTAGCCACATCCTCCCATCAACTCCTACTCCCAGTACCTCCTGCATGAGTGTGTCTGTGAGCATGTGGCAGAGGAAGAGAGATTGTTCAAGTAATGACAGAGTGAAGAACATGCACAAACAAGTGAGGGTGAGACACATTCTCTCTCACTCTCTCTCACTCTCACACACACATACACACACAATCATCCATCATCCCCACACAGGTTAAAATATGCATGAATACCGGCACATAAACAGCACACACCTACGCATACATCACAAGCATGCAGACTCACACACGCAAGCATTCGCATGCATCTGCACACACATACATACACACACACACACACACACACATTTCTGCAGCACCTCTCATTCAAGCTTCCAGCAAGATGAATTTAAACTGTACCAGCAAAGGTACTCAGAGTGAGTCAATGAAAGAGTCAAGAGACCCCAGTCCTGAGAGGGGATATGTAGTCATATGACACCACAGGAACGGGGAAGCTGTAAATAACACTCATTGATCTCTTATCGATACAGTCATATAGGGAGAACCTAAAGTCTTAGAGACATGAAAAATAATGCTTTCTCCTGTTTTTTAAGATACAGAGGCAGTGGATTGAACTGTTAAAAAGAGTTGTTATGCTCTGGAGGCTGTTTGTGTGTGTGTGTGTGTGTGTGTGTGTGTGTGTGTGTGTTTAGGAGAGAGAGAAAGAGAGAGAGAGAGAGAGAGAGAGAGAGAAGGAAAGAAAGAGAGATTGAGTGTGTGTCTGTGGCCAGTAGGTAAGATTGGAGTGAATTCTTAGCACAAAAAAAGAGTTCTTTGTTTTCTGCGTGCCCTTGTTATGGTAGACATGGTGTTCATGTGAACACAGGTGTGAATGCCAGCCAATCACCAGCAATCATGTGGGCATGTGCCAGCCACAGCCAATCACTCGCCATCGTGTGGGCACATACCAGCCACAGCCAATCATTGGCCATCATGTGTTCATGTGTACTTGCGCATGTGATGAAAATGTCAAGGCTTTTAGGTAGAAGCGATGTATTGATTTATGAACACGTGCATGAAATTTCAGGTCCACTCCTGTGAACAACACTTGTTTAGAGAGCTTGTCAAAATCAGAGCAACACATAAACTGTTCTCTTACAATCGTGTCATAATCTTACGTTAATAGTAAGGAACCTATGCTAACGTTATAAAAAGTCAGAGCAAACTGGCTTCGTTGTAAAACACCAATTAAATTAGTTTACTGATAGCATTAATATCAGCTTTCATTTTCTAGCAATTGATTTTCATGTCTGCATGTGATCAATCACATCTTGGGTTTCTAAATCTGCTTCCTCAAGATAACCACTTGTGTTGCACTTCAAAGTAAGTTAGTTCAGTGGTTGATTTCAGTGACCTTGTTTCAAGGTTTTAGCTGTGATAAATGGCATATACATTGAAGTTCTACACTTTCAGTGGATTTCGCATGCAGTGAAGTGCTGTAGTGGACATTCCTGTGATTAACTCTGCTCCTGATCCTCCTAACGCCCATCTGCCCTCTCTCCTCCCTCTCAGCCCTGTTTCACTTTTCTCCTTTCTTTCTCTTCCTCTCTTTCCTGTCTCGCTTTTCTCCTTCCTGTCTCGCTTCTCTCCTTTCTGTCTCCTCTTCTCCTTCCTGTCTTCTCCTCTCCTCCCTTCCCTCCTCTTTCTTCTGCCCTCTGTCTTCTCAACCTCCTTTCCATATCTGAAGCCCATCCTCTCCTCTCCTCTCCTCTCCTCTCCAGGCAGCTGTCAGTTTCACCGCTGTTCTTCTATTCATCCTCATTGAATCAGCTCCCTGTTGCTCTATGAAACCTGATAATGAGCTTTAGCTGTAATGCTTTATGTACTGGAAAGCTGTACAATGTGTCCTGTAAAACTCTACGGCCTCATAACAGCAATGCAAAGAAGAGCTAAATACAGACCATGGCACCTTTGCTCACCTTTCAATTTAAACACCCAGATTTATTTTTAAACTATGACTCATAGTTTAGTTAGTTACAGAAAACAATGGCTTTGGCCGTTTTGAGCTGTTTCCAAGGAGAATAAACAAAATAAAAATCTAGTAGATAATGCACTCTAATACGAGTCTTCCCTCGACCTTTGACCTGGTCCCATGTTCTTTAATGCTTCCACTTAAACACAAGTGCCAAAAACTCCACTTTCCCATAATGCTATAGAATCAGGAAAGTCACCATCAGATTCGTCTCATCGAGAAGATTTCAGAGACGTCATTTTAGTTGATTAAAATCCATCCAAATATGTTCATATTACCTCCATCACCTGGTCTGAACCATTTAACCATAGTGCCATCAAATGGAGGAGAAAGAACCAGAGCATCAGCAACTTTATCACTCTGTGTGGAAGGAGTTAAACATACTTTTGGTTAGGAACTGGACAATTTACACTGCCGTTAAGTTCCTGTTGGGTCATTTTGTTTATGAATTATTTGTTGGTAACAGCATGTTGTTTACCAACCTCACCTCCGTGTTAATTACAGTTAAATCTGTACTTAATTTAGATTATCACACCAAGTAGTTTTGGGAAGAAAATGTAACCATATGCAATAAAGCATTTTTTACTTCCAGGTTGAAGTCATATTAGTAGAATAATAGTACAGAAAAGCAATGTTAATCGGGGGAAATTAGTCTAGGTGTGATCTCTTGTTAGGCCTTGAAGTAATTACTTCAGAATGCATGCAGTATGGTTTTGTGTATTCTTTGTTTGTTTTGTTCTTTTTGTTTTGGTCTTTATTGTTTTATTATGCAGGACCAAGGCTGTTTTCTATTGTGATCAAATTTGCTCTATAGATTCTCATTACAGTGTTGCTGAGCAAAGTTTTATCCGGTAATAGTGGGGCGCTACTCAGTATCAGTGTGGTCCGTGTGTGTGTGTGGGGGGGGGGGGGGGGGGCAACATGCTGTAA
>JAOXYF010000028.1:2885075-2900075 GCA_028565775.1 Sternarchorhynchus goeldii
CCCCCCCCCCCCCCCCCCCCCCCCCCCCCCCCCCCCCCCCCCCCCCCCCCCATCAGGCTGGCATGCTGATACTATCTGTGATTATGTGCTCCTACATTCTTTAGCTTTTCCACCTGAAACCCCTGGAAGTGGCCAAGCCACAAGGAGATGGGTAAAATTTAATAAATATTCATTAGTAGTAGACGAATTGGCTAACAGGAAAGGCAGAGGCTCCACCTCCAAAATTTTGTATAAATAAATTTCTCAGAACAAAGGAAAAGAAATAAGAGTTCTTGGTTCTGATGTTGCACAAAAACTAAGTTTTTGCCAGGCTTTCTACACTAAAATAATCTCAAAATTTTAGTCATCTTTTGCCGTTGATTGAGTTGAAATTCCGTTTTGGCCATTCAGCAAGCAGTTCTCAAGTCTGCGTGGGAGAAATTGACACACCGTCTAATTCAACCTCACGTGACTATGGCGAGTCGTCCCAGAAATACCTTCGATTATGACACAAGGGCCACCTTGAGTAACTCCGTTGTTCCAGGACTGGTCAGGATTGGACATGAATCTCTCAAAACATGAAAGGGAGGAGCTGGAGGCATGGTATGAGCAGATGGAGACACACCGCGTCTCCATCACAATGTCCAAGTCCAACAGCGTAGACGCTGAATGGAAGGCAGCTATAAATATCCACCTCGCGAGGTTCTTCATAGGGGTTCTAGTGTCTGTAAACAACTTAGGCTTCCCCCATTTAGGCTTAAAAGGGGATATATGTTACATAGATTTACATTACGAACCCACAGGTGCTAAGATAAAAAGATTAAGGCCCATGTGGAACCTAAGACTTTTAACAATGCAGATCAATTATGCTTAACAGCAGTGTGGAGGAACGATGAGGTGCTCAGATGCCAAGTAATGGTTTGCTGTAGCAGGTTTTGGTCGACTCTGTGTCTGTGACAGGGAGCAGGGGTAGTGACGGAGGGCAGGAGGGACTGGGGAAAATACACAAGCCTGAAGAAAACAGATCAATAAATATTTCAGCAGCTGCTCACTTCATACACACACACACACACACACACACACACACACACACACACAACCCAAATGGGAGAAAGAAAGGAGGAAGGGAAGAGAGCAAGACTGAATTTTAGAGTGAGGGTGATGGAAATGGACAGAGAAAAAAGATGAGGGGAGAGGGCTGTATGGAGAATAACTGGAAGAGAGAGCAAGAGGCAAAGCCGAGTTTGTTAACGTGTTCACCAATTCGATGCACTCTGCTGGGATCAGAACTGAGAAATGCGTGGAATGAGGAGAGCATTTCAGCAGCACGTTTCTGCACACAGATACTCCAATACTCAATTTCCCACAGTTCCTGTCATCCATTTGCTGTGTGGTGAAGCACACCTTAGCCTGCATGGCAGTTGATGTCAAATCTGTATTTTTAGGTGTATTCGTCTTGTGGGTAGTGGAGGAGAGCTGATGCAGGCCAGCTGGACTAATGCTAACACAACCCATGCTAATGGTGCCCGCTAGCATTCATGTGCCAATAGTTGTGTTAGCACTGAGGAGTAAACAGAGAAAAAAAAGCATAGAGAAAGAGCGGATTTGGATGAGAGGTGGGGAGAGAAACAGAAACAGAGAGACAGAGAGTACAAAATTGTGGCAGTGACTAGAATTCTACAGAAAAATTAGTTTTTGGATTGGCAAGTAGAGGAGAGACAGATGGCGAGTGGGAGAGGTAGAGAGAGAGAGAGAGAGAGAGAGAGAGAGAGAGAGAGAGAGAGAGAGAAGGACAGGGATAGAGAGAGAGAGAGGGTGTAGGATAAATTGATAAGAAGGTAAAGTCACTGTAACAACCATAGCCAACAGGTTCCACCAACCAGTAAGAGAAGCATTCCTAACTGCATGTGGGTGTATCTGTGTGTGGGAGGGCCTTAGATTTGCACTACCTGCATGTCAGGGCTTACCGTAAATGTTTCACTGGTCACTCACAACACCCCGTCAAAGCAGTAGCAGGAACTGCAGTGAGAAGTGGTAGTTGGCCTCGTTAGTTCACCATTTCAGGGGGAGGTGCCACAACGATGCCGTTATCCCAGCGCAGCCTTGCTAATGAAAAAAAAGGTCCTTTTTTATATATATCTGTGTGGTCCACGGACAAAGTCCCTGGCTTTGCACAGGACTGCTGGTGCTGGATCCAGCCGTTGTCAGTGGCACCCCATTATTTTGGGAGACAGCTAATTTGCAAGTCCAGCAGAATGCCCAGTAATAAACAGCTAGCGAGCCTGGGAAGCCCCTGGTCGCCCAAGCCTGTCTCACAGTGCTTCGCCACAGAGAGAACTGCTGCAATTTACTTGTCACTTCTTCTGTGTGGCACACGGCACACGTTCCGGCTGCGAAGGGACCGATAAAATTTCCCTGCCAATAAAGGCCCGATATTAACACCGCATCCGCGCGGTAAGGAACCCGGGCAGGCGGAAATTTTGCTGAGGATTAAAGAATGACAGCAGGCTAAAAGAGTTAGCGCCCTCGGCTGCTGCTTTGCAGTGAAGAGATTGCAGAGCTCATTGTGATGGCATATTCCAGCTAATCGGTGGGGAGCTTCACTGCTCCTATTGTTATGTCTCACTGAAGGACGTGGTGGGGGAGGGGAGAGGATGGGTGCGATTACTTCACTAATCGAGAGTAGGGTGAGAGTTTCACGACTTAACCGAGTAACGATACGAGTCTAATTAGGCTTACACTCAGACGGCACACTGTTGTGGTAGGATACACCACTAATGTGATATGTGCGTGTGAGGGGGCGGTTCTTAATAAGAACTGTGGACCCGATAAGATAGAGTGTACCCCAAAGGGACCAGAAGGAGATGAAGAGAATGTGAATGATTCTGGTATTATGCCAGCATTTGTATGCATCTACGGGCAGTTCAGAAAGAAGGTTATTGCTTGCCCTAAAAATCAACCCCACTTTTCCAGTTCCAGTGTCACTATTTAAGTGCTTAGTTCCAGACTCCTTCCAAAAATCTGTCAGTCACAACAGTTTGATTAACATCACACATCTAATTGGCTACTTTTTCATACAACATCCACAACTGCATCTGCAATTTACATAATATATAATTTACAACTGATAAAATGTATTTCAGTAGTGTATGACATGCGGTGTTTATATTAAAATGGCTGCCATTCCCCACCCACCAGCCCCTCTCATTTTTCGATAAGCATACATCACAGATAAGGTGTCTCCACTACTCCACTCAACAATCAGCCAATTTCCTCTTGGCTTTTAATCTCTTGCCTCCCCAGTGAAACAAGCGCAAAACTCATAACAACAACCAGTTTACAGAGTGCCGGTGACTTTGCATGCTCCTCTCTCTTACATCAGATCACACACTAATGAAAACTTTATGGTGGTCAATTAACTGCCTGATGTTGGGCAGTGTTGTTACAATACTCCCCTGTTCCGGCTGGCAAACCAATATCCAATGAGGGACAGTGCGCCAGGCCACACTGACCTATGTGCTGGAACTCAGCTATCCATGCTCTCATCTGCTATTTTTATTTTTTATACATTTATTTATTTGTTTATTTGTTTGTTTGGTGCCTGCGATGTGGGCTAACAGTCTCATTCCTATGCTATACGTGCAGCATGTCCATCAAACTTTCGATGAAAATTGATCTGTTTACCACAGGGCCCTTAATTCAGATGTGACCATGGCAACAGCGGTAAACGTGCAGCACTTTGCAGGCGGAGCCGGGAGATAAAGTCTGCGAGATCCATCACAGTCAGTTCACATCGATGAGAAAGACGTTATGATGCCCAGACTTGGGAAGAGTAGCCGAAAAACTATACACATATAAAAGTGCTTGGTTAAAATAATTATTACTCAAGTGGAAGGATTTTTTTATGATCCATGTTTCATTCTGAATTAAATGTCTCTCTCTAGTTAGACTATCTGGCGGTCGAGTTGTCCCCAGCCCAAGTGGCTTCTATCTTCTAGACTGTCCTTCAGCTTTAAGCTCAACACTGAGGTTAGGCAAGCCCAAGCCAGAACATCATCTCTACATCTTATCTGTGGAAGCCACTTCTTCGAATTTCTCACCCCATAATCAAGACCAATAATTTACTTGTTGATTCTACTTTAGACCAAACATTTTACTCCACACCAACACTCTCCTCTTCCACATCATTATTTTCTTGTATTTAAACTTACTACATTGTTAATAAATGTTAGAGCATATGACAGCTGTGTGTTGTGAATTTGTTCTCCAAGATCCGAGGGCTGAACATCTGGTCGAACTCTGAGGATATTCAGTCGTACTGAGCAGAGGCTAAAACCTAACAAAAAGTAGTTATTTCAATTATAGTTTAAGGTAAGAAAATATCTTGTAAAAAGACTCTGCATTTGCATCTGATTCGAAATAGAAATGCAAAATCACAACCTGTACTGGCAACACACATAAATACCAAATCAGCATGTCCAAAAAATTCCATGTGCCTTCTGTTCAACTGATTTTCTATTCTGAAAAGAAAGCAGAAAAGGGAAATGAACTTTTCTGAAAATTGTCAAACTGAAAAACATTCCAGTTTGACAATTTTCAAAGTGAAACGCCTTACCAGAGGCAAAAGAGATTATTTAACAAGCTCTGTATTCTTATTTACATTTTCATCTCTTGCGAGCTTGAATTTGTAACCCGGAAGTAAAAAGAACATGATTATCCCACTAGTGGCAAAAGGTTTTAATCACAATGGATCGCTAACTCTCTTGCATCCTTTTCAACGACGTAAAAAAAATGATCCCTCACGGGGGCACTCTAAAACACTTAATGTGGGTTAATGTACTAAAACATACCTAGGAGCACCAGGCTCCTCTCACTTACTACTGGCCATGAATACTCATACTGACTACTTTGCTCTGCCAAAAGAATTAACCTCTAACCTAAGAATAAAGAAGTAATAGCTTAATCATACTACCCCTCTCATTAAAAGCCCATTAAAACAGTATAACGTGAAATCGTTTACTAAAATGATGTAAATATTACGTTACTCTTCGCTTTTCATGCAAATTTGCAATCCATGAACAATTCATGAAAATTCAGAAAACACCTTATTAAAACACATGCGCTTTGTAGACTCAGAAAATACGTGGAACGCAGCACATACAGTCACAAAACAACGGAAGTGTTGTTTCCGCAGGAAACGGAGAGGGAAAGGACTATTTTGAGGAAGTTTGTCGGAAGCGTCGACTGAAAAAATGAAAAATACATTTTGCGATTAGCACGGTTTTTTTTTTTTTTTATCATGGATAGCTTTATAATACATGCTTAAACACTGAAGTTGTGTTTTTGAAGCTACATACATTATCTGAATTTGCTCCTAGTTTCCCAAAAGTAGCGCATTATCGACTATTTCAATAAAGTGTTTTCTAAATTTGTAAAGCGTTCAGGAATGTGTTTGGCGTCTGTGAAACGTAGGCGCGTGTTGCCACTGTTTTGAATAAGTCTCGTGCATTTGCAGCGAGATGGGTCCTTCCGGCTACTGTAAACATCGCTTGAACAGAAGGTAGATGTTACCAAAACAAGGCTTCTCTTGAAATTAATTATAATGCAACTGTCTACCAACTTCATATGTTGTGCCATCTCATTTAAGGTACATTAAATTCATTTAACACATAAGGTTTGAAGGTTCTGCATGTGGTTATGATAACGTTGTTTAAGGATGATTTGCTCACAGTGGCAAAGGGATGTCATCCAATTTCTTCTGAATTGGACGGAATCCAAGAGTGGTTTTGGTCGCGTTATTATTCAACCAATAGCGGGACATGCGACTAGTTAGCTAATTTACTATGCGTAGCTGGAACAGGTTATTGATATCAGCAAGATCAGCATAATATTCTGGAGGTCTTGCCAAAGGTAAATATTGCTTTTTGTGGCTCGCTAGCGTGCGTTGCTTGGCTGAACAAGTCTGACTATAGGTGGGCGAAAGAAATATCAATATGTAAAATCAAGAAAAGAAAAAAAAAAAAAACAATCCTTAAAACATTAATTAATGTTCTGTTGAGAAAATGCCCCAGCACATAGAATGCATTTCCAGACTTTTTTGCAACTTCATTTGCTCGCTACTTTTTTCCTGTGGGAATAATTTTATAGCTACATAGCTGTTGTCTTTCTATTAAAACATCCTTAATGTTCCAGGATTACAGCACTTTAATCTCACTAAGGCACATTAACAGAAACAACTGACTTTCTGCACAGATATGTGAGCTTTAGAGAAGAGAATATAGATACTTTAAATACATTTTTTTTATCTTGCACCATAATGAAGGACTCCCTTCTTTTTTGTTCGAAGTTCGGTCTACTTGATGAAGCAAAGTGGTGCCATTTAGTGGTCATCTTTAGATCTGCATTAAATAAAACTTATTTATGAATATGAAATGAATATAACAGCTTTAAAGTATATTTTTGACATTTCAAATGTGCTCGATTACTGAAGTATAAAGTAAACGCTTTAAAAACAACTCTTACGATGTATCAAATGTGTCCCGTCACTTCCAGTAACTGTAACGAATTAAATGTGTGTTCCTATCCACGTCTCTGATGAGAGCCTTCTTTTTAAGGGAACATAAAGCTCAGTCTGTGTAGTGAAGTCAGAGTACAAGCAAAAAGAGATTGGCCTTAAAAACAACTAGAGACTCTTTATGTGCTCGAAATGAACATGCAGATACAGCAACTGAACTGAAAAAAAACCTGTAATATAGAAACTCCAATAAATGGTGGATCCTGAAGGCCTTATATCTGTTTATCCTTTAAAGGAGTCTTAACAGCATTTGTGGGTGGGGTGGGTGGTGCTGTGGTCATCTAGTATGAAGTTAGAGCAGACGGTTGGAGCTATTGATTTATGTTCGGTATGATTAAAATCTGCTCTCGTGCTCTATTTGGGATCAATTTCTTTAAACAGTAAATAATTTATTGCTGAGTTCAACATTCTTTATTTTTTTTGTGCATCAACTTATTTGATTAATGCTGGACACTGCATGCATTTTTAATGTTTCTTTGCCTGTCCACTGGGTGACATCAGGTCCAGTCAATACAGCTTGCCAGAGACTGCAGCTGCAGAATGACCTGTGGTAAACATGGTGTACTGTCAGTACAGAACAACTGCAAGGTGAGGACATCGCTGCTGAGGAATCGTCCCTTTTATTTAAACAGCAGGGCCTTTAAAAAAGACTCAGACCAGTAAACAAGCAGAAAAGGTCACAAACAGGGAAAATGGGGAGGGGGTTAATAACGAACAGACACAGCACGAAGATGGTCGACACATTTTAAACACGCTAATTAAGAAAAGAAAAAAACATGGCCAGACACTAAACACACACACACACACACACACAAATAAACTATATACAACACTGAAACTTTAAACTAAATAAAGTCAGCAGAGAGGAACACAGTATTCTGGGTAATCCTACCATGCTCCTCTCCGTTCTCCAGACTGGCCCACCCAAACCCATGCCTGCCTCTGCCCCTCTGCAGATTCGCACCTCTTGCAGTGCAGCCACTCGGTAGTCTCTGTCTGCCCACTGTGCTGGAGAGCCAGTGCGGTGAGGCTCCTTCACTCCTCAACAGCGGCCAATCCCTATTTGGTTTAATTTTAACCGGGGCTGAATAGCTACCTGCTCTCTAGTCATCACCATTGAAATTACAAGATGTGCAGGAGGATCAAACCACTTTTGCGTTTGAGCTAGGGGGGTGGGGGCGGGGGGCGGAAGTCAAAAGGAGACCACATACAGATAAACTTATCATGGAAGACACTGCCATTGTTTCTACACCAGAGATTTTTAAATATAGAAACACAAATCAATATATTTCCAAGGCTATTAGAGGACGCTGTTTAGTCAGGTCCACCATTACCTGCTGTCAAGACACCCCTGCAAACCTTGGCAAGAGTGGCAGTGCGAGTTCGCCATTTTTAGCAAATGCTGGCGTCGCCCTGATGTTTCTGGCAGGCTGAAATACGGCACGAAGGTGGTAGTGGAGCTCCTTGGCATACCCCGCTACAGGTGCACCCTGCCACCCTGGCGGGCAGCCAAACACAAGCTCTGTGGGCATCCTGAGCTCACAGCTGAACATCAGCTGGACCGAGCCCAGTTGTCTCTTGCATGGCAGAGTGGCATGCAGGTGGCACCGGGGGTGGATGGCGGACCCAGTCATGCAGATGTTGTGGGGTGACGATAGTGAGTTGAGTGGTGAGCGTCCAGTTGAAACGCTCCATAAGGCCCTCACTATGTGGATGGAGTGCCGTAATCAGTCTTTTGGATGCCCAGCTAGTTGCAGACCTCGGGCATGAATGCCAACTCGAAGTTGCCCTCATGGTTGCTGTGGACCTCTGGCACACCAAATCAGCACAAGAACTCCTCAACTAACTGTTCCGGTTGTGGTATCCTGCACCCTTTGGCACAATGCTCATATTTGCTCCGTAGATTAAGCGAAACAAACCACGTAGAGCTGATGAGCTGACCCATGTCATCATCAAACAGGTATGAGTCAGGCTGTTGTAACACCACTGAGTCATCTGGAACCCATGAAGAAGCAAATGCCGTCACTTCTCGTTGACCTGTCCGGTCCAGGTTCTGTTTGATGGTTTGATGATTCCTAAGGTCATCAGTTCCTTAACTTCTTGCACTGCATCCTTTTAGCCCAAACGAGGTGGTGGGGACAGAGATGATTCAGTGCTGGACCACCTGTGCTGATGCTGTGCTGTTGACGCATTCGATCTATGTTCAGTCCTTCTCTAAGATAACGACATAGACGCCTCCATAGCTGCTGTTTCTGCTCTCCCCCCATGAAAAACCAGGATGCCTTAGACCTGACACCGTGCCCCAAGCCCCGGAGATCCACCAACCAGTTCGGATGCTGCATACTGAGCTCCCTCAGAACTGACGGTTCCACCCACGCAGAGGTGAGAGCAACACTGCCATTGAGCAGCTCTCTATCTCTGCTCCAACACTGACACATTGACTTGTCTCCTTTGTATGTTCAGTGTTTCCTCCCTGGGGTTGAGCATGACTCTGGCTGCCGCGAGGAAATCCAAACCAAGTATGCATAAGCCAGATCTGTATAAGCACAAGCCAGAACTCTTGCACTCAGCTCAGATACCTACCATGACTAGAAGCCCCAGTTGCTGGTGACCTACTTAAGTTAGATGGTCATCACTTCCCAGTTGACAAGTATTCCATTTGTGATGTGAGAAAGCATGGCTGGTCATAGCAGTAACACCAAGAAGCCAGTGTCAATGAAGGTGTTCAGCTGTATTTTTAGGGATGGTGTTGACACTGAGTGTTATTTTTTCTGGTGGCTGTTCAACCCTCACTACGAAGCTCCCCTCCCTCATTTCCTGGTCAGGTTCAAGGCATTGATTTGCATGGGATCCTCTTTTTCTGCACTGCCAGCAAACTAGTCACTTCACCATAATTTATCTGGCAGTTGCTTGGTACATTCTCTCTTTGTGGAGTTTCTCCTCCAGGTAGCACTGTGTTGTACTGAATGCTAAGAGTGAGCTCTGCTCTTTCAGAAAGCCCATGAGAGCTTCTGTATGATTTTATGTTGAAGGACAAATTGCTGTGTAAAGATCCTATTCAGCCCAGTCAGCAGAAAGACAGGTCATGTATATCATGTATATAATTTTTTTAATTTAACAACCTGGTTTGGAAATAATGGTGGAGTTTATATTTACTCATTTGGACATAATGGTGGGAATCCCTAAGGACTAGGAGGAGATTACGAAGAAGATGTTGCGTAAGTGACCATGAAGGATGAGTATGAAAGTTTGAGTCTTTTCTCTGTTAGTCAGTTATTCTCCGAACAAATGCCTCACTTGTAACTTTTCACGTTAATAAAAAAGACTGGCTTTTCTCTTCAACTGATTCAAGAGTCTGAATCTTTTTTTTTTTTTTAAGTATTATTTGGCTAACAACATTAAAATGTGGGGAATTTAGGAACCAGAGTTAACTCTATTTATCCACTCTGCTTTCGGTGTCCACCTTTCTGGAAGCAACTGCTTGATTAATAATGCCTCCAGTATTTGTTTGAAGCGTTGCAAGAGGGCTGTTTTCAATATCGCTATAAGTTGTGTTGTCCAGGCAGCAGATTGCACCCTCCAGCACTGAGCGTAGTTGCGATGCCGTGATGGACGTCATTCATGCTTGCAGCTGGGTAGCCGTTTCCAGTTGTGCAGAGCATGCTTCCCAAGAGCCTTTGCAGATGTAGGGTGGAAGGTCTCAGCCGTTGCCATGCGCTGCATCAGCGCTGATCTCATGCTGTCTGCTTCCATCTGCTGCCGTCTCTCACCAGGCTCCTGCTGCCTGCTAAGCTTCGCAGTGTCTGCCTCCTCGCCATCTTCCTCAGTTTGATGCCTCACTTTTGGTTGGGCTCACTGGCAGGGGGCAGGTCTAACACTCGGTACTCCCTTTCTCTGGACTGGTCTTCGTCGGTGTCCACCTTCGAGTTTGTTGATGCAAAGCTTGATTTCTTGACACCAGTGCAGCATCAGTGCAGAAGAAGAACAAGGTGAAGACATTTCTGCAGAAGAAAGAAGAAGAAATCTGTGTTATATAAGTCCAAGAGATTCCATGCAGTGCCAGTATTAAAAACAAGGCTTGCATTAGTGTTCTTCCAGCTGGTGTACAATTTAGTACGCAGACTAAGTTTTTGTGTTTTGTGTTTGCAGCCTGCAGCACTATCAACACAGATTATAATTTAGTACTGCCAGACAGCACATGACCATAAAGGATCAATTTCATATTTATAAACAAATTGTGGCATTGTCTGCCGTCCCCATTGACTTTAGCTTCTACTCAATATACCTGCATTTTAAACCTTTTTAATATAAGAGTACACTTTTATAATAGCTTCAAATGACTAGCTGAAATAGCCAACTCTTTATCCAATGTGATCTGTACTTCTTGTATTCATGAATAATAATAAAAAAAATCTTTTGGTTGACAGCTGACAGGTTTCTGATACACCTTGAATCAATGTGAGCTCACTGGGCATTCTGTCTGTCTGTCTGTCTGTCTGTCTCTCTCTAAAATGTCAAAGTCAGCCACTTTGAGCACTTTGGGTCATACTGTGAAGTGAAATGTTCAAATCATGTAAGATAAGGGTGGTCATTTGACAAAATTCCTTGTCCTGTTTCTAATGACAGACAGGCTGAACATCTAAATTAAGGCTGATGGAGGTGACGCAGATGGTCAGATGTTTAAAAAAATTGAAAAAGTTCAGTTGGGTGACCTCCATTTGAGAGGTAAGCAAGGCTACACCTCCCTTTGCATTATCACCCAGCTAGTCAAGTAGTGGTCTATGTAAAATATCACTCTAGACTCTAATAATGCTCCTATATGCCAATAAGGACACGTGTGCTGCCACAGTTCATGCCCGTACACGCAGATTTTAACATTCACTGATAGGGTTCATTTAAATATAGCACAGAAATGACAGGCATGCTTATTCCATCCAGTTAGTGTCAGCACCGTCTTCTACTTAATGTCAGCTCCGTACTGCGATACAGTCAGCGTTCGCCGGAGTGGCAGGTTTAATCACAGCAGAATCTCATTACTCCCTGGTCAAAGCACTTCCATGTGCTAGATTGGGTCATACTTTTCCACCTAGTTTAATGTACTCAGGACTGTGGTGTTCAGGGGCCGTCATTACATGTATGACCACTGGGTGGCCATGTGTTCAGTGTGGTAGAGCCCTGTACTGTTTGGTTTGCTTTCCCTGTAGCATGAGAGATGTGTAGGTGTCATCAATGACAATGAAATGCAAAACACACTCGTAGGAATGCAAGGATGGTTTTATGGGGGGAGCAACAACCAAACACACATCCCACTCAGTGAAAGGAGCAAACATTGAGTCAAGATGTGCTGTGTGCATAAGTCCAAACTCTCACTTAGTCTCTCTCACTCTCCCATGTACTCAAAGCCCATGTACGCACACTCTTCACGTACGCGCACTCTTCACGTACGCGCACTCTTCATGTACGCACCCTCTTCATGTACGCACCCTCTTCATGTACGTGCACTCTTCACATATGAACACTCTTTGTGTGCGCACACACTTCACATATACGCACTCTTCGCGTATGTGCACTCTTCACGTGCACGCACCCTTCACCTATGCACACTCTTCACATACGCAGACTCTTCATGTGCGCACTCTTCACGTACGTGCACTCTTCACATACTCACACTTTTCACGTACGTGCACTCTTCACATACTCGCACTTTTCACGTACGTGCACTCTTCACGTGCGCGCACTCTTCACGTGCGCACCTGTCACACTGTTGAGTCAGAACCTTCCATTGGCCTCTTGTGGACGGACCGAGGAGCTCTGGAGCCGACACTGGGCCAGATCTGCCTGGTCCAGGGCCCCACCTGGCCCCTCCATCTCCCTCTGTAATAAGAGCCGTCTGACGGCCAACTCCCCTCACGTCGAGGTTAATGGAAAAGACATGCATATTAATAATGCCATTATTACCAAGGAGACAGGCCCGCGTTTGCATTCAGGATGACTGCGTCTCTCTTGGAGGCACAGTGGGGTCGGCCTCCTCCACTGACCTCTCGAAACTCCAGAGGCGAGGGCCGTGACGGTCGAGGCCGCTTTGCCTTTCCTCTGCCGTCAGCCGCTCGTCCACAAATCACCCATGGCAGCGGCGGCCCTGCAGGCCGCGGGGGAAATAAACACAAAACGTCAGCTAATCGGCATCGATGCAGCAGGAGTTTAGCAGGAACGTGCTTCTCACTCGGGTTTCCTCGGGGCAGGAGAGGGATGAAACTGAAACCTCCATTTCATAGGCATTCCAGAAATAGGCTGCGACTGCAGCCGGACTACACCGCAGAACGTCTGCAGCCGCGACCACTGGAAAAGGAGCTCCTGGGCCGGAGGTCACGGTATCCTGGATGGGGTCAAGAAGCATCTCCTCCTGCAAAAGAACGAAGAACACCTGAAACCCTCAGAGGACACACCCCAATCCTGCGAGGACACACCCTAATCCTCAGAGGACACACCCCATTCCTCCTTACCTGCCTGTACTCTTCTCCTCTCCAACCTGCCCCCACCTCTTGGCCCATTCGCGGATCCTCCTGCCCCCACTCTACTCCACCCCCCTGCCTCTGTCCAGATCACACACACTGCTGCTGTTTAAAAATTCATGTCTGTGGTTTTTAGGTCATTAAAGACTCATCAGTCTGGTTTTTTTTTTTCAAAAATTCAATATTTATGAAAGCATTTTTTCCTTCAGCTTCTTCGGGCGGCTTTTTTTTTAACGCTCGTTCTCGCTTGTTTAGCCCTTCCTTGTTTTGACTGCATGCTTGTCTGTACTGGCTGGGCTTGTCTGAGAATGGCATAGGTTAATGGAACGGTATACTGTGGGGCCAATTACTAAGTAAAGAGCTGGCGGCTGTGAGCACTAATGAGGTAAAAGCGAGCTGAAGCAGAGCAAAAGAGAGCCGTGTGTTTGAGAGTGTGGGCTCCCAGACACTCGGAGATGATATAGAAGAGCAGTAACACCAAGACCTAGGAAGGAAAGGAAACAGCTTGGAGGAGGAGCTGCCAGAGTTATGTCACTCTTATTTCTAATGTGTTGCACAGGCTGGGAACCAGAAGAAATTTTTCAGTTCTTAAAAACAAACTATTGCCTGATATATGCAACCAAGTCCAGTCCCAGTTCAGATCTAAGACAAGATTAAAGACATATTGGATCTGAGATCAGAACTGTGTAAAGACTAAAGCCTGTATAAAGCCTAGATTAAATGTAGTCTAGACCAGGATTGGAACTAGACCAGACCAGGACTACAATCATGTTTACACTCGTAGAAGCCCAAGAACAGATCCAGAGTTGACCCGAAACCAAGACTGGATCAAAGCCTGTCTAAAATCAGATCAGGATGAGACAGACCCAGATTGTTTAGGCGAGATCCAAATCAGGCCTAGTTCAACCCAGACCGGATGAAAAATAGCACAACACATTACATCATGATCCGATTTTCTAAAAAGCAGCTGAGTATGGCAGACATCGTAGGTATGACAGTACTGGAATATCCATAACAGCTAAAACAAACAATCAAAAAACTACAACAATGATTACAAATTTCCCTCTTAATGTTAATCCATTGTCACCTCCTTTACAACACTCTCACCACGACTAACAGTCCTAATACTGTCTGAATGTCATTCACGTCATTAGTACTCCATGGCAGATCGCCTTCCCCGTGCCTGTGAGAGCTTTGTGTTGTGGGCCTGATTGTAGTATTTTTTACTGCAATTACATTGTCTAGTGGAGCAAGATGGATAATCCCTGCTCTCTGTGTTCCTGATTATATTATTATGGTTTATCGCTTATTATTATTATTTTCTCACCCTGCCTTCACCATCCATATGTTCTCAGCTATGAATAAATAAGTTAAACACACACACACACACACACACACACACACACACTCTCCTTCCTATGTCAAGTATAAATTCTTTAGACTTCCACCGCCCTCCTGTCTGACTTTCTTCTCTATCTGTGCACCGTTTTTTTTTCCACAACTGCAGCTAAGATCGAAACATGGGAACTGCTCTGTTGTATCGATTTAATAGCATTGTTAAAAGCTGTAATAACTGGTAAAATATACGCTAGTTTGGGATACGAGTTATTGGCAAGTAATCCTACCCTACTTTATCCTGACTGAGACTCTGCAGTTTGAGCTTGAGTTGTACTGGTGTAACAGGAATCATGTAATGACTTTTACTGGTGTAACAGGAATGATGTAATGACTTTTACTGGTGTAACAGGAATTATGTAATGACTTTTACGTTAGTTGCAGTTATTTAAATGCCAGAAACTCAGCTAACTTTCAATAACCCATACATAAACACACCCATTCATATGCACAATCGAGTCACTAGCTGTAGGTTGTCCTCAACACAGACACCACAGACATCCAAGATCACATGACCCTAGCTAATGTACAAACATATAG
>JAOXYF010000028.1:2905075-2907017 GCA_028565775.1 Sternarchorhynchus goeldii
CTGTTTTCACTGACCCTGTTTGACCCCTGTCTGACCCTGTCTGACCCTGCTCTGAGCCACGGGAGAGTGGAACACAGCCACTAGCTCACGCCTGTTTCTCTGCTGGAAGCCACATGTGTTCCTCCCTCCCGCAGGTGTGTGAGTTCCGTAGAATCACAGGAGCCCCCCATAACCGCGAGACTAGCGCTAGGCAAGCTCCTCAGCACCTTTCAGCTCAGCTGGTACTGAGACGGGCTTTAAAAACAGAGCAGTGATACTCCCGCTTAAATGTCATCTGTGAAAATAGCATCCGGAAGGGCAGGAGGAGGAGGAGGGAGGAAGGGGGTGGGGAGTAATCAGCACAGCTCACGATCACACCGCGGAAAACGAGCTGCATGCGTTTCCTAACGAGCTCCCGCTGAAACTTACCACCATGGCATGTCGGCTTCGCAAGGCTCGATTTCACCTCGTTTCACCAGCACTACCCCCACCCACTCCACCCTCCTTCAGGCCTAAGACCTGAAGCGGCCTTATGTGACAGTGGCAAAGTTGTGAGAAGGAAGCCCCCACCCTCACTCCCACACCCTGCCCACATACTCCAGGCTGGACCAGGATGGCACGGGCTGTCGGATCAGTAATGAGTTGCCAGCATGAAGGAGGACGTTGACAAGCGAAAAAGCTCAGATGCTGAATGCAGAATGACGGCTTTCTGAAAGATTTATTTATTTGCTTTTTGCGCGTCCGTGAGAGTGAAAAATTGCGGGTTTGAGACAGCCTGAGCTCCGGTTCTTTGAAAAGGCGAATGTTTACGCCCCGCTGCCCAAGGACTCTTTCTCACCTCCATCTTTTATGTTTGTTTGTTTGTTTGCTGCCGTGCTTGTTTGGTGCAGTTGTAAACAGGACACTGACATTAAGATGATATAGAGGTGACCACAGCAGCCTGGCTAGCAGAAGCTGATTGAATTCCGAAGCCAATTTTCCGCCCAGGTAGAATAATAGAGTGAGACAGAGAGACAGGCAGAGAGGAGAGAGAGAAGAGAGATGAGACGAGACACAAGAGAGAGAGAGAGAGAGAGAGAGAGAGAGAGAGAGAGAGAGAACAAGAAAACACAAAATACAGTACAGTGGCACCATACACATCTCAAAACAAACTAGGCCATGCTGAGTCTGTGGACGGCAGTTTTAAACGTTTGATCGGTTTTACCGCCAAGCAGGGGGGAGACGCAGTGCCACAAAAAGACACAGAAAGCTCACTGCAGCAAAATGGCTGTTGGGTTCCCAGACTCCTGTTGGTTTCTGTATGAGCTGAAGAGTCCTGCGATCTCAAAACACAGTTAAAGGCAGGAGAAACAAACAAACAAACAAAACCAGAAAACAAGGCAGGGTTGTGAAATCCCAACATGTTAATGTCTCCTGCTTCGTGTGGACAAAATCCATCACATCACCTCATTAGTCGAGGCTAATTACGCCTGTTCCACCAGCAACATCGCACGGAACCTTCAGCCATGACCTCCTGAAGACATCCTGGCCTTAGTGGAGACCATCTCGGCAGCAGAGAGCTGGGGACACCCGTGTACTCCAGAGCTGTGGTTTTAATTAAGAGATATGTGAGAGACACCAACCATGGTGTAATCCCCCTTAGGATGGTGTTTGGGCTTCCTGCAGGGGTGGGGTGAGGCTGGGGTGTATGTGGACTCCCTGTGGGGGTGTGGTGAAGTGGGAGTGGGGTGAGGTGGGGTGTATGTGGACTCCCTGTGGGGGTGTGGTGAAGCAGCAGTGGGGTGAGGTGGGGTGTATGTGCGCTGACTGTCCAGTAGGCATTCACATGAGGAAACAGCAGAGCAAAGGGCTTCCGTCTCTGCAGTTCACCCAGTTTATTATTAATGGGGAGTGAGTGGGTGTGAGAGAGAGAGAGAGAGAGGGAGAGAGAGAGAGAGAGAGAGAGAGAGAGAGGGAGAGAGAG
>JAOXYF010000028.1:2931607-2947269 GCA_028565775.1 Sternarchorhynchus goeldii
TTAACTGGAGTGGAAGGGAGTGGAATTAAGTGGAATGGAGTGGAGTGGAATTAAGTGGAGTGCAGTGTAATGGAGTGTAGAAGAAAGGAGAAGAAAGAGCGATCAACGTTAGTGTGACCTCCTGCAGGGATATCAGACGAGTCTGCTTCTCGCTGATCATTAACCAATTCCATGCTGCCTGTCCGAGCAGAAATACTTAATGACCATTTCATATATTTTTTATCCATCTCTGTAGTTTTGTCCAATGAACACCCAACTTTGGATTTCTGCCCCATGCTAAGGTGGATTGCAATTGTATTCACAATGTGGCTATGAGACGTCAACCCAGCGTTCAGAATCGTTAGAAAACTGCAGTCTCGGATCCAGTTGCGGCAAGGGTGGGCGAGGTCTGGCACGAGGCGCTGCTGCCAGCGTGCCACCTTCGCCCTGAGACCCCTGAGGCGTGTGGGTCACGTTCAACTGCTGCTTTGGCACGGATACGTCACTGGTGCTGTTCATCCACACGTGCTTCATTTCTTGATTTGGACAGTGTGCAAAGGACGCCCTGTTGAAGCTTCATCTAATGAAGAACTCGAGCGATGCTCTGTATTGACATCATGCAAGAAAAGGCTACTTGTAGATTGATTGGAGCCATCTGGTGTTGAAAATGTGATCATGTAAAACATGTTTATACTACAGGCTGTAAAGGGTTAGTTCAACCAAACAGTGTTAATTTGACATTCATTACTTTGACATGCAAAATTATGCAGATGTGCTAAGAAACCCATGTAGTGGTTTGAGATTAAAAAAAAAAGAACCACAACTTCCACTTTACTGCAGTTACATGAATTTATTTTGTATTTTGGTTCTGAGAGGTTTTCTCATCACATAGATGAGACCCACCATGAGACCCCATGGTGTGGGACAATATTGAACGCACTTGTCCAAACGACCTGTGGTTTTTGGTGAAGCAGCAGACAGAACATTCATAAAACCTCTCACAGACGTGCTGTTTGATAACGGCTTTACTGGAGGCAAGACTGGATTGGGTACTCTAGTATGCCCAAAATATGGCTGGAGGCTAAATGTGACAGTATGGTTGAGCTGCAGCATTCCACTAGCCTCCCTCTTGCAAGGAATGTGAGAAACTGCACTTGTTTCGCGCTTACTCTTATTTGTATTGCATTAAACCTGAATGATAATACACTGTAAGTGCTTGCCTGTGCAACTACATAGTTGTCAGTTTAGATGTTTTGCTAAGGGAGGGGTGATGCAACCGGAGCTGTCCTGAGGCAATTGAAACACAGTGTTTTATCATGACATTAGACAGGGTCATGAGCTGACGAGCTTGAAAAGTTGAAATGCATATAAATAAAGTAACGCACCATCCAAACTTGCAAATGGACCAAATGATGAAAAAATCATCCAGTAAAGGCCAACTACTATTAATGAGATCAGACTCGCAAGTTCACCTGCTTTTTAGCCACTGCAAGCCAGGCTTAGTGTTTTGTGATTTTACAGCCCCTTAAATCTGATCCATAGCTTGAATCAGACCAACAGCCTTCAGCAAACGTATCAGAAATAATGGAGATCAAAGTGAGTTCTACCATTAACCTGATCCCCAGCTCCTCCTGTGAACTGAACAAACCTTACAATTAGTACCCAAAGGTTTTCATGCTCTCAGGTTCCAGGAGGGCAGTGCTGGTGCCCATCCCCTTCCCCCCCCCGCCCTCTCCGCCCACACACACACACACACACCCCCATCAAGGCCATCCCAGACCAGTGCTGTGTGCTGTGAGTCATCCTCCCTCTCTGCATGGGGGTTGGAGCAGGGCTTCCCCTGCAGGCCTTGTGCACTGTGACATTTTCCCTCTATGCCACCATGATCCCGCTCTCTCCAGTAACGACGGCTATGGGCAGCCAGGAGGGGGATGTTTGGGGGGGTTTGGGGGGCCTGGGGGAGGGAGGGGGTGTCCCCTCCCAGGACGTTCTGCCGCCGCAGCAGAGCTCGAGACTGGCCAGAGTGTGCAGAACTGGAATCCCCCAGGATGGGCAGATTTAGACGGAATCCATGGTGCTCGTGTACAACGGCGCCACACAGCGACGTAAGGAATCATTGCGGAGCATAAATCGCTGTGGCGGGGGGGGCTTTGCTGCGCTTGCTCTGCCTGAGCATTGAGGGGAGCAGGGGGTGTTATTTTTAAATGGGACTCAGGCCAGAGCGAGAAGCTGGACCCCCTTTGGCCGCTGGTGAAGAACAGATGCGTGGCTGAGGGAACAGGCGACTGGGGCTTGAGCTGCTTGGCTGCTGATTACATTTCTCTGCAGAACAACACTACTGGCCGCAGAGTGAGATATTGGAGACCGCAGTCCGAAACCATTTAAGTGCTGTTTAAATGAGTTCATGAATAAATTAAGTCACCACCACACTAGGGGTGTAATGATACACACATTTTCAGGTTTGATTCTATTTTGCAAAATTACATTTTTTATATAGTTATGTGTTTAAAATCATTTTACAGTCCTTTTTATGTTCCTCACAAATTTGTTTGGCTCAAAATAAATACATTTATTTCGAAACAAAAGATGGCGAAGTACATTGTTGTCAAAGAGATGTCACTGTGCCAAAAACACATTTGTTTTGAAAAACCTGATCTGCATTCTTTAAATGCTCATACATCAAAAGAGTGACCAAGGGAAGTATATATGTTTCAAATTTCATTACACTATTTTGAAGTACATTTTTTCAATAATTTGGTTTGTCATTATACCCTTCCATCATATGCCAGTCGAAAGTTTGGAGCTGTCCAATCTTCATGGGGAGAAGATGAATCTCCAGGACGCCTAGAATGTAAAGTCATGTTTGTTAAAACGTGCAGTTTCATGCACTTAAACGAGCAGTTCCACATGGCTGAGTGCATCGTTACCTGTGTCTCCATATGTTTTAGCGTATCAGACCTGCAGGTCTAATTCCTCCTCACTCTGGTGTTGAGAGGAGACTCTGTCTCACGTTCTGTCCTCAGAGGTCATTCGATTGGGCCTGTGACTCTTTAAGCCAAGTGGGGTTCGTCAGGCTTCATTTGAGTGATTACGTTTTAACGAGAAGCTGTTGATGTGCATTCAGCCAGATTTAGAGCTTCTATCCATCACTGCCATGATGTCTTTTCTCTTTCTTTGTAGCTCCACTCCATCCATCTCTCGTCTCTAAGCGATACGTGGAAGGGAGGAAAGTGTTCCCTTATTAAAATTTAATTGCAGGCAATTTTACTTTGGGTTTTTTTTTCCTTCAGTCAAAGACCTCCACCACGCTCTCTCATGTCCATTGCAGTTCCAGCCTTACACCTCTACAGCCTTCCTGGATCAATTACCTGTACAATTAAGGATTAGGGCCCTGTGTCCCAAAACCACCGTAGTGTTAAGATCATCTCAAATGAGCGAGAGAGAGTTCAGTGTAATACTCGCTCTACCATTTAAAGCTGATCTTTGTTTTATGATGCTTTTGGGAAACCCAGCCTTGATTGGTTGTTTCAGCTGCAGGGCATGGTAAGAAGCATCTAGACAACATTAGGTGAGGCAGTGATGCAAGTTAATTAAGATCATAGCCAGCCACTGTGGATATGTGGATATCACGGCCAGCACTGGACCACGCCCTCACCCAGCACTCCAGTGGTGGGGTCACTGAACCAGTGCATGCTCTTTTGTAAAGAGTAAACGTTCAGTCCAGTTCAGTTCTGTTTTATTCATATGGTGCTTTTAGAGACGTTGCCACGGAACAGCTAAATAAAAATAGGTAAATAAATAAATAAATAAAGACAGATATCCTGGTATTCTCCAGTGCTAATGTTTTACCCAGGGTACCGCTATTTTTGTGTCACCCATTTTTCTCAATAATGTCTTTCCTACCTGACAAAACCTGACCAGCAGGCACCTCTAACCCTTATGGTTACATTTTCATCATTATGTGTGATGACCGGTTCTCCAAGCCAATTCATCTACCAAAATAATCATTCTTATGGGTCTCGAAACGAAACCCTCCGTGAATCACTGGCACCTGAAAGCCTCCTTTCTCCCTGTGGCTAAGTCTCGTAAATAGCTGTCCCGGCACTAACAGGATCATTCCATTATCAGATCGTCTGAGTCTCCGCCTCCCCTGTCCATGGTCTAATGGAGCTCAGACTGTAGTTTTTGCACTGAGCTTTGATCGTCTGTAAAACAGTACAGGGGTGAATCTCTCCTCCCACAGGAGAGACCACTTCCTTCTCCTAACCTTCATCCTTCTCCTCCCCTCATGCGAGGCCCTGCCTCTCCTCCACCCCACTTCATCCTTCTCCTCCCCTCATGCGAGGCCCTGCCTCTCCTCCACCCCACTTCATCCTTCTCCTCCCCTCACACAGGGTGCAACATGTTTCTCTCACTTCATCCGTTCTATTTCTTTCTTCCTCCCTCTCTTTAATGACCCGTGACACCCCCCACCCCTGCCCCATGTACACATCTGCCAGTTCATCAGACGTCCTGGGTGCACTTGCATCCTTGGGTCTGTGTACCCCCGTGTTTGTGGGGAGGGAGGGGAGTTAATGTGGTTTTGCTAGCATGGCTATATATATGGGTGATTGCTTCATAATGAATTTATAAGAATGGCTGTGTGCGCGAGGATATGAGACAATGTGTGTGTGTGTGTGTGTGTGTGTGTGTGGGTGTATGTATACAAGAGTGAATGTGTATTTGTGCATACATGCATATGTGTGCGAGTGTGTGTGTGTGAGTGTGTGTTGGCAATACTCGTATGAGTAATGGACACTGCAGTGCTTTGGTTTAATGGGTCCTTAGAGGAAATCCTAAGGATTCCTGTGACAGAAGTTCCCCTTGCCCCATATAGAGGCCTCTCCCTTCTCTGAACACAGAGATATCCACTGTACTAAGAGAGAGAGAGAGAGAGAGAGAGAGAGAGAGGGAGGGAGGGATGGAGAGAGGAATGCAGCATCCATTTAACTCAGAACTATAAATCAGCAGTAGCACTGTAACGGAATGACTTTGTCTGCAGACGAGAAAGGTGCTTGAGGAGTCAGGTGCAACGGAACTGACATTGTCATCTTTATAGGGAAAAACGCTATTGTGATGTGCAACAAATCACAAGATGACTCAAATAAGAAACAAAAAATCAGCTATTAACAGCCCAGGAAAGGCACTTTCGAGTATAAAAGCCAGTTTAAAAGAGGAGAAAGAGAGAAAGTAAAGCTGTTTTTCTCAATTTGACCTTTAAAAAAATGTAGCCGATTTCTGTTATGTGAGGTCATATGGAAACCTACAACATAAGGGTTAAGCTTCATCACTCCCTATTCATGCAAGAGGGTATGTGGAGGTTCTGAAGAAAAGAGGCTAGACGAAGTGCTCACGGAAAGGTCTGGAAGAACGAGTGCGGAGAGGCAGCAGTCTGCCCCAGTTCTGCGGCTTGCAACCTGATCAATTATTAATGCTGTTCAGATTAGCAGGGGAGGTAACAAATGCTGCGATGATCACCACCCGTTCCTCTACAGAGAGGAGAAGAGGGGGAGGGAAAGTGAGGAACAGTGTTCACCAGAAGGGGAGGGGGTTCCTGTTTACTCCAGCGCCTGACCACATGGGCCTACGCTGCACTGCGGAGAGTCAGGCGGCAGGACCGGCGACACACGAGCTCATGCAACAGCAGGGGGCGCCACCACTGTTCCCATGGCAATCTCCGCACGCTCCCCTCCCTATGGAATTTTGAGTTAACAGTCTCAGTCAGAGCTGTCCAAAAAAACCAAAAAACTAAACAAAACAGCACTACCTAGGTGACTAGCCCTGAGTTAACATAGCAAGCAACATGTTAAATGTTCTCTTCACGTCTCATTTTGCTGTTATTCCGAATCCTGTGCTGCTGGAGGGACAGAGCTGTTGGAAGTCATCCAGCTCTGAATTATAAACGATTTTTTTTCACTTACTCCTTGAAGAAATGTATTGGGAAGGCAAACAAATACACATAGAACTCATTCACTAGACACCATGGTACAGATATGGACTGATTAGACATCCAGCTTGGAGACTGCATGCTGTAAATAGACCTGAATGAGCCTGAGGTACTGATTTGTATTTTGTGGTTGTCTCATGAGTGGTTTTAGGCCATGGTCTTGCTTTTAGTTATTCAAGTGGGCGCCCACACCAAGGTCATTTCGAGTCGGATCCAGGAAAGGCACGAAATGGGCATAAAAAATTAGAAATGTGTTTGAAATGTGAAATGAGTAAAGAAGGCTGAGCGAGCAGTGGTGTGATATTTAAAACAAAACCCTTCCTGAGCTGAAGAACATCTTCTGGTCTTCTGGGAGAACCTTCTTGGGCCTAGAAGGACAGAATAGGTGCTATAAACCAAAGGAGTATAAAGGGATGAGCATGAGGAGATGTGAAAGAGAGCAGAGAGATGGAGGGAGGGATGGAGGGAGGAAGAGTGAAAGAAAGGAGAAGAGAGAGTGAGGGCAAGACAGAAGGAGCAAGAGAGTGTTTCCGGATGAAGAGAGGAAAATGGCCTGAGAGTAAAAATGGAGAGAGAGAGAGAGAGAGAGAGAGAGAGAGAGAGAGAGAGAGAGAGCCAGTAGCCAGGAGAATGAGCACAGGGAGAAAAATAGCAGAACGGTCCATTTGATTGCAGTGAGCCGAGGCCAGGGCTTGAGAGAGGGAGGGAGAGCAGAAGAATTCACTGGAGCCACTCTCCCCAGTCTGGGGGCGCCTGTACCACCATCTGTGTCTGTGTAGCGCCTGAAATTCATTAACGTCCTGTGTGCGCACGGGCTCGAGACGCCGGTGCCTGCTCCGCTCTACGGGCGCACAATAGAGAGGGAGAGAGAGAGCGAAAACGAGGCGGAGAGAGGGACGGCGGATGGGACAGACAGAGAGAGGGAGAAGGTTGCATGGCGTAGCTACAGTTGGGTGTCTGAGCCTGTCAGCCACTGGCTAAAGATGTGGCTTTGCGTGACACATCTGTGCAGAATCTCTGTCAGACAGTTCCTGTCGGTTTTTATCACTGGCCCAAGGGAGGTCTCTCTTTATCCTTCTCTCTCTCCTTGCTGTTCTCCATTTCTCTGCCTTCTTCTCTCTTTCCCATGCTCCCCCTCTCCCTCCCTCTGTTCCTTCCCCTCTCTCTCTCTCTCTCTCTCTCTCTCTCTTTTTCTCTCTCTCTCTCTCTCCCTCTCTCTCTCTTTCTTTTATGTCTCCCACCCTTTTCCAACTTGTGTTCTATGGGGATCTGAACTGTGAGGGGCCGGGAGAGAGCCTTGTCAAGCATGCGTGCTCAGATAAGCCAGGGAATTAGAGGAGGAGATCAGTCTTGGTGTCAGTGAAGAGTTTGCCCAGCGTGCAGGGAAATGGGAAGAGACCCAACCCTCCCCCTCCAAACCTCGGAACCCTTCGTTCTTACCAGCTTTCATTAAACACCTCACCTACATTTGGGCTGGGGTGCAGCACCGACTCAGGCCTCCACCAAAATAAAGCACTGATTTGATTAACTTCTCTCATGCAGCTCCAAGTCCGAGAGGACCAGGGATGCTCAGATGGCCCGTTAATCTTTCTTTACTCCCGTCAGAACTCCGGGAAACGCGCAGTGATGGATGAAGGCTGACTGTGTGGTGACAGTGTTGTGACACTGGCCCCGATCGAGCTGGGAAGCTGTAACACGACTAAGTCATTAAAGCTTCCCCAATTTTCCTCCGTTGGATTGCGGTTGGACGGCATGGCCAGAATGCAGAAGAAGCAGTCTGTTGTTTTATTTATGTTCGGAGAACCAGTTTAGCAAGCGTCTGAAGTTATGAGCATGAGAGACTCTGGCGCCGTCGGCCAGAGCGAGGGACTCGGCAATCACTCGAGGCTGAGAAAGCAAAGACAGGGGGATTATATCCAGAGCTGGAAGTGATCGAGGACTGACCTGTTTGAACAGAACGGTGCCGTAACTTTACCTGGCTGCTTCTGAGAGTTTGTGTTCTGGAAGTTTTGGAAACAACAACAACAACAACAACAACAACAAAAAAAGGGTAAATCACAGAGTCGACTTTGTCGTCAGAACAGCGCAGAGGATGACTCATGTCTGTCCTTTTTATGTAATCAAGCAGATGAGGAGTTCGCCAGGCACTGCATGTGTTTGATTACAGCCTTGCCTAATACCTCTTGGATGCCAATAATGGCAACGTCTCCATGAATACTCAGAGCACAAGACATGAATATGAACAACTCTGACACAAAGCAAATTACCATTCATATTACCCAGTAACAAATGCCTGAGCCCGAAGAGTCTGCGGGTACAAAATGCGTACATGACCAAACACTTATAGCTTTGATTTATAGATCATGTAGGCTTTATGAATCTCATTTAGATTATACTAATGTACATGGGAATCTTTTAAATGAAAGCTGACAGTGTTCGGTTTTACCTCCAGAGTCACTGTGTAGTTCTGAATACAAGGTGTTTGAGTGTCGTTTAAGCTCTTTTCATGCCATTCAAATACAAAGCAACAAACGGATTCAGAAGGTTTGAAACGGACACTGTATGCTTTTATACAGTCTACTGCATGCACACTGCTCACCAACACAGCACCACACAGACCCAGTCAGTCTGTAAGCGGTCTGTGAAACCCATAATGACACTCTTGTGTGAAAGACCAAGGCGAAGAGTATTGTGCTTCTCCCATCCAATCCCCACTCCACCAGACTCTGAGAGCAAATTAAATAGCTGTCTATCGATTGCAGGCCTCTAATGGGCCGTCCCTCTCAAAAGCTGAAACATTAAAAAAAAAAACTGCCAATTGTACAGGTTGGGGTGCGATCGGGAGGTTTTAGTGTGACCTGGAGCGTCTCCTGGCTCAAGGAGGGCGATGGTTGCTGTGGCGAGACCAACGCGTTCACGTCGTTGCCGGGGGAAACGCCGCCCTTTGCTTCGTCTGTGAGAAACAGGCAGAGCTGAAGGTGTAAAGGTAAACAGGAGGCTGTCATATTGAGGAGCACTGGGGAGATTTCCAGACTTCAACCCCGTTATTGCTAAGACCACATCAGGTTATACCGCTTAGTGGGGGTTCCGGTATCGATGGATGGCTGTCTTTGGACGATTTGTCTGTCAATCTCAAACTGACCAGATAAAGGCACTGTGAGGATATGCTGGAGACCCTCATTAGTGCAGTGTCTGCCTTTCTTTAAAGTACTGAATTGTGTTTTTTAAAAATGCAGAATAATACCATATGTACATAAACGATTTCATAAAATAGCAGGTCTGCTGTGTTTAACATTTAAAAACATGAATCAAAGTGGAACTAGGAAAGGTATCTGTACTTTAGCTACATTTCCCACTGCCTACTATATTTTGGGTTATAGGGTTAAGATTAGGATTTGAAGTAACTGGAAAACTTATTTTTCTCCATTCCTTTAAGCACCAGTTTTAACAAATAAATGGAGGAGAAATATTGCACAATAAGGTTGGTTAATGCTATCACAGGACCCAGCCAATGGCAAAGCTTTAGGAGCTGCTGAAGCAAGACCCAGCCAATGGCAAAGCTTTAGGAGCTGCTGAAGCAAGACCCAGCCAATGGCAGAGGTGCTGAGTTAGGGGAACACAGAGCCTGTGCCTGCAAGCAAAACCAACACACAGCACTGAGGCAGCGTGGTGAACCGATCTGCCAAGGTACAGCTGTGAGGAAACACAAACCTCCCCAGCACATCACCCCCTCCTCCAATCCCCTTTGTCCTTCTGCACCCTGGAAGAGTCCTGCGCAGGGGGATCTGCCCCCTTTCTGCCTCTCTGCGTCTCTATCGTGCCCCTGGGGATTCCTCTAAGCAGGTGTTAGCTTGTTTCGGCTCCCCGAGCTAATACAGTTTTGTTCTAGGCACGAGTGTCAGGGTGCTGAATTATCCCGACGGCTGCAGGCTCACGGGGATCAGGGCTCACCTCCCTTCTCCTCGCTTCTCCCCTCAGGTCAGTCTACCAACCAATGCTTCCAACACGCTCCTCGTGTATAAAATGAGTCAGTGTACGACGTCTCCGCCTTTGGATCAGCGTAAGACAAATAAAACTGAAAGGAAGTTCATCAATGTCAGAACCAGAGTGATGCAGGAAAGAGCCCAGCAGGATTAATGCAGGGCACCTGCACACACTCTCGAGTGTGGATCTCAAAGCCCTGAACGTGTATACAGCACTAACTCACTCCACATCTCTGTTGTGCTTTAGAAGCAAAACGGAAAAAACGAGGTGTGTAGATGTGTGGTTTGAGCATTGCTTTTCTCTGACAGTGGCCTAAATCCTCACTGTCACTGAGCTGTTCCACTGCGTACTCCAGCACACAGTGTCATGCCTGCCCCTACAACGCAGAGCAGAGTGAATTATTAGTGAAGCCACAAGAGTGGCGCTGTTACGGAAATAATTCCACTGTGATCTGTTGCAGCGCTTATGCGCAAAATAAATAAATAAATAAATAAGACTAAACAAAGCAAAAAGCGAGAATGAGATCTAAATGCCAGCACCACCATGAATAGATTTTCTGTTTTTCTTCACAATTCAATTTGCTGATGTCAGTTTTTTTTTTTCTTTTTTGCACTTTTACTTTACTTTCTGGCCGGCAGAGGAAACGATTTCTATCATGGACTCGTTTTCTCTGCTCTGTTTTTCGAGAGCACGCCTCTGCCTGTCATTCCCATCGCTCCGTCAGTGTCTGCGTGGCAACAACCCCGTCTCCGTGACAACTACCCCGTCAAATAACCCGTTGGCGCCGTACCACGGGGCCTCTTTCAGCGCCTGAAGGATCAGGGCCCCATCATTTTCGTTAGGGGAAATAACAGTTTAACTAGCGTATCGATTTCCAAGAGCGGAGGGTATTGGGGTTTCTTTCCAGACAAGAATAGGGGTTAAAAACTGACAGGACTTCAGGGGAAACAGGTCCCAGGAGCGGCGGTTGGTAGCGTGCCCTGTTAAAGACCCACAGACGTCTATTGAACCTCCGCTGTGGAACGTCTGCCACAGCAATGGTGTATTGAATGATGTGTGCGGAGGGGAAGCAGGGAGTCTACGGCGCCTGCCACGTCTGCACCGTATTGACGGATGAGCGCGAAGGGAATTGCGCTCGGAGAGCTGCGCAGAGTTGGTATGCATCAGGCGTTCGGCAGAGCTTACAGGATGGGAGGAGATGCCAGCGTGGTTGTTGAGGGGTGATGGTAGCGTGGTGACAGAGCAGGGTACCACACTGACGTATCGCACTGCGTAAGGAATAAGGAAAAAGTTACATTACATTGGACTAAAATGAATGCTGCAAGTGTGATGACAGGATTATTTTTTTGCAGTCTGTTCACAATGAGGGCAAACCTATTCGAAAATCTATTCTGTGCATCATATATTATGTATAGTACATGTTTGACAGTCTATGTGCAAAAGCCCATAAAATCTATGTATCGCTGAGCTCCATCAAATATCAAACAAGTCAGTCAGTGTTCCGTGTAAACAAAAACGATGAGTTCATTATACTAACAAAGCTACCCACTTCAGATGAAACTAACTTTTCTGTCAGGCAAGCACCACTGAGTCAACACTTCTGGATGGCACTCCAGGCTCGTCTCGGTACCCTCTCCAGACCCAGGTCTCTCTGCTGGCTGGCCGAAGAGTGCGCTCGTAGGCGGACGTTGAGGTGGGCGCGAGTGGAATCCAGAGGTGGCTGGTTTTCTTACATCAGTCAGTGCCATCGGAGAGGGACAGGCGGAGAGAGACAAGTGGTGTCGGAAAAGGTCCAAAGGTCCGCGGGTGGAGAGGGGTGTGTGTGTGTGGGCGGGTGGTTGTCCGTGTGCCCGTGTGCATGTGTTGGAGTAGGGAGGAGGACATTAACATGGGACCAGACATGGAAGGAGAAGTATCTGCCAGTTAATGTTTAATCCTCTTCTGCCCCAGGCCGCTACCATCTGATAATGCTCTAGCTGCCTCTCTTCATCAACAAGGTGTCGGCAGGAAGCACCTCTGTAAATATTTAATTGGCTGCAGTATGCCAATGTTAATTATGTGGGTGTTCCTTCTTCATGCCCCCCCCACCCCCCGCCAACACCATCCGTTCCTCCTGTTCCTTCCCATTCCTCTGTCTCCATCATGCTTCTGTTTGCTCCTCTCTCTCCTCCATCTTTCCTGTCCTTCTGTATTTCCCAGCATCCCTCTCCAAAATCCGTTCACGTCTTTTCCTTTTCCCAACCCCACCTCAAGGTTCGATCCGAAGCTTCTCCTAATCAGATTATTATTGCGAGCACCACCCATCCGCCGGCGGCTCAGCTGATCCGTCCCGACAGGCCGCCTTTCAAATGTTCCCCTTGTTTATTTGATCGTCAAGGGCAACGAGGAACGGGGCGCGGGGAGCAAAGGCGGCTCCGCTCCGCTCCGGCTCTGCTACGGCGAGCAACTCTGGGCCGCAAGCAAGTGCAATTACACACCTGCATATGTAAAAGTCAAGAGGACACAAATCATGTCGAAGTGAAACATCCCATGGGTGTCTGCGAGCAAATCGAGCCCCAGAGCATTTTTTCCCGTTGTTGTTGTTGTTTTTTTCCAAGTACAAAGCACGGCAGGCAGAAGGTGTGTGTCTGGCTGGCTGTACCAGCAGCTGCCTGGACAGAGGGTGAAAGGTCCAGCTACACCACTGCCGTTCTCCCAGACCCGACACTCCAGAACGGGAGCCTGGAACGCTAGATGTGCTGATTGCATGGAATACGGAAAAGTTGGGAATTATCAAGAAGGATGATGCAATTTGGGAAGGAGAAGAAGCAGAAAAAACTAACAAACGGGAGCTTGTCTGCGAGAGGTTTTCTCTGATTGAACTCACTGCCCATCACAAAACCACAAGGTTGCATCAGTTCTGCTGCAGCTAGTGTGTGGTGTGTCTGAATGATGAAGAGCCTCTCACTCAAACCTTAGCAGCTGCCCACACGTCCTCCTCTTGCTTCTCTTCACTCTCCTGCTGCTCTCTCTCTCCAGCTCACATTCTCCCTCGCAGTCTCTCATAGACACTATCTCTCAGGCTGTCATTCATTCACTGGTCTTCATTGTTTTTTTCTTTATCTCTCACTCTTTCACACCTGTAAACAAACATGTGAATGCGGACACACGCGCTGTTAATAGTGAAGGGCAGCGGACATGGAGCGTGATTTTGGCAGCCATTTACAGACCCTGTCTGTGGTCCTCAGTGGACCAGGTCTCCTTCTGACAGCTGACCTCATGAACTGCCTCCTACACCAGAGAGTCCCTCACATACTCACCTGTCGAAAGGCTTCACACAAATGTGGATTCCCTCACACACTCACCTGTCCAAAAGCATCTCACACACACACACACACACACACAGATTCCCTGAATACTCACCTGTACCTATCCAAAAGCGTCACACATGCATGGATTCCCTCATACACTCATCTGTCCAAAAGCATCACACACATGTGGATTCCCTCATACAGAAGTCCAGTAGCTCCACCCCCTCTCACATCAATGACCAACAACTCCACCCCCACTCACACCAATGTCCAGTAGCTCCACTCCCACTCACACCAATGGCCAGTAGCTCCACCCCTACTCACACCAATGACCAATAGCTCCACCCCCACTCACACCAATGTCCAGTAGGTCTGCATTTGATTACACACCAACATATGGCATTCTTTCACATCTGCTCTTCCCAATACGTAAACATCACACTCTTCCGATTACACTCGACCATTGGCTGGGTCTTGCTTCAGCACTAAATGGACTCCTACAGCTTTTTACATGTGCTTACTTACCCAGCCCCTAGATCACATAGCACAGCCCCTAAACGACACAGTACAACCAAAGATAACATATCCTCTCCCACATACACAAAGACAAAATTCCTGTCTAACTTGCATATCATGGCATTAGTGGGACTACACATTCCAGAAATAATAATTAATGATAATGTTTAACTTTTAATGACTTACAGACTTGCTTGTGAGAAGTTCATTAAATTATTGGATTTTCCATTAAAAAGGCAGAAATATTATACACCAATCAGTCACAACATTAAAATCAATGACAGGTAAAGTGAATAACACTGATTGTCTTTTTACAATGACACGTGTGAAGGTGTGGGATATATTAGGCAGCGGGTGAACATTCCAAAAGTGGTTCAAGGAAGGACAAACAACTACAGAAGCATAAAACTCGCTGAAAACGTTTGTGCTTTGATTGGAAAGGTGTCAAAACACACAGTGTATCATACCGTGCTGTGTATAGGGCTTCATAGGTACAGACCAGTCAGAGAAGAAGAAAGCAATCTGGCAGGGCTGGTCTGAAGCTCTGGGCGAAGTTCTGCTGGGAAACCTTGGCACTCACATAGATGTTACTTTGTACCACGTATCTAAACGTTGTTGCAGACCAAGTACCAGCCCTTCATGGCAAAGGTATTCGCTAATGGCGGCCACATTTTTCAGCAGGATAATACACTCTACCCCATTGCAAACATGGTTCAGGAATGGTTTGAGGAAAAAAGAGTTCAAGATGTTGAACTGGCGTCCAGATTTCCCGGATCTCAGTCTGGTTGAGCGTCTCCACTTTGCAACTTAGAGGACTTCCACTGCACCTCGGTGCCAGATACCGCAGGACACCTCCAGAGCTCCAGCGCAGTCCAGGCTTCGATAGGTCGGAACTGTCTGGCGGCGTGAGAAGAAGCTCCACAGTTTTATGTTCAGAGTGCTGATCAGTGTGTAACGTTCCAGTCAGGTACTTTTTACTGCCTTGAATAATCTTCATACTTAATAAGATATGTGTACATATATTGAGATATGTGTGTGTGTACTGTACAATGCTATTACTTATATTAGACTGAGGTAGGCGAAGGACACT
This sequence comes from Sternarchorhynchus goeldii, assembly GCA_028565775.1. Taxonomy (NCBI): domain Eukaryota; kingdom Metazoa; phylum Chordata; class Actinopteri; order Gymnotiformes; family Apteronotidae; genus Sternarchorhynchus; species Sternarchorhynchus goeldii. The sequence goes on from JAOXYF010000028.1 coordinate 2,946,453, forward strand.
GTGCATGAAAAAAGTACTTAACACATAAAGAGAAGGATGTCACCCTGTATTCCCACTGAACCTTCGTGTGTAATCCAGTGAGTGTTTTTATTCCCAGTTGTATGTGTGTGAAGGCCTGACTAACATATTACATCAAGCCAGAGAATGACAGGAGGAGGCAGGTATTAGAATCAGTAGAGCCAATTGAGCTGTGAAAATAGGAATTGAGTAGGGAATAGGGAATAGCCCCTCTCTGTTTTATGTTGTTCCCTGTGTTGATTTGGGGCATTAGCTTATGCAAACTTCATCTATTTAACGTGTGTGCAAGCACTGAGGCTGTGTGTGTGAGCAAGTGGGTGTGCATGTGTGCACGCTGCTGGTGAGCGTATGAGTGTGCAACAGGAATCGGCGAATTGAATTAACCTCAGTATTCATCTTCCACTGAGGCTGTATCACACACAGAGGGTGGAAACTGCATACATGAACACTTACGTCCATCAGGACTCTTACACAAATGCTCTCTCACCCAGAGAGAGGCCTGCCACAGGGTGGATGGGTGAATGGACGGGGGGGGGGGTTATGTGTTGGTGTGTGTGTAGGTATGAGCCTATGTGGGGGGGTAAGTATATTTATGTGTGTGTGTGTGTGTGGACGGTCACTGGTTGGCTTCTAGTGCACAGCGTCTGCCATTAATGTGATTATGGCTCCTAGCTTGAGATGTTCTGGGGCGTTCTCTCCTTCCACAATCCATTAACTTCTCGCTCCACAGAGAGAGAGAGAGAGAGAGAGAGAGAGAGAGAGAGAGAGAGAGAGAGAGAGAGAGAGAGAGAGAGAGAGA
>JAOXYF010000028.1:2948691-2961542 GCA_028565775.1 Sternarchorhynchus goeldii
CCACCCCCACCCCACGACCCCTTTGTCATTCCCTCTGGCAGGACTCAGCAGCATCCATGCGGCAGAGTTCGGCCACCTGCCTGACAACATTACCGTTCTGGAAGGAGAAAGCGTCATTCTGAGGTGACTCCTTCATCTCACTCCAGTCCTTATACACACAAAAGCAGACAAACACACACACACACCAGTCCATCAGCCCTACATTTGAATTATTGTGACGTCTCTGGCAGAAACTTAGTTATTTTTCTTCCTACTCTAAGTTAAATTTTTACTCTGTCTGGTTTCCTATTTGTCAGTTCCCAGACAGAACTGATTTGGTTTCAGGCTAAGAGCCAACAATTGAACTCCTGTACAGCCTGTCAGGTGCCATTCAGCCTAACAGGCACATGACAGTATCCTAACTGCCGTCATTTGCCCCTCATGCAATTGCTCACAAGAGTTTTCTTTAGTATTCCAAACACACGCACACACACACACACACACACACACACACATGCACACAGCGAACAAAGTTTGATTTGATATTGTAATGTGACGAAAGTTGAAGTCAACAAAAATTGGGGCACTGCTGATCTCTCAAGTTTTTCTCCCAGAGATGCACCACTTTTTCTTCCGTGACAGACTGGAACTCAGTACTGACATCTAGTGGCAGGATATAATCACAGCTGCAGGCTGCTGTCAGTCATCACAGTAAAGTCACAAAGCTCACTGAACAAAAATCATCAACAAAAACACATCCTGGTGCTTTTTTTTAAATGTATTTAGTTGTATTTCTAAGGCATTTCAATCAGATATGTGGTGACACTGGTTTGCAAGCACTGTTGGTCACTGACTAACGCCCTAATGGCCACGACTGCTCACGCACTCAGGTGTAAGATCGACGAGGAGGTGACTCACAAGGCCTGGCTCAACCGCTCTAACATCCTCTTCACGGGTACGGACAAGTGGTCTCTGGACTCGCGGGTGTCCCTGGTCAACAGCAACGACAGCGACTTCTCCATCCAGATCGAGCGCGTGGCTGTGGCAGACGAAGGGCCCTACACCTGCAGCTTCCAGGCTCACACCCAGCCGCGCACTGCGCACGTCTACCTCATCGTCCAGGGTGACGCCTGCTTACTTGGTCATTTAGTTCATTTGTTTACCTTAGTTTGTTTATTTATTTACTACCTTTAAAAGACATCGCTGACAATTGCTCCACAGAGGGGAGGTGCTTACTGTGTTGATGGAGGAGGGCACAGGAGGTGCACATCATGACTGGATACGTGTAGACAGGTGCCGAGCCAATTGTCACGTCAATGTAATGGCAGACTGACAGGGAGGAAAAATCTGAGTGGTGTAATTGATTGGTGGCCAACGGCTCTGTGATGGATGTATACACTTAGTCCCTAAACATGTCAGTTATTATGTATATTGCATTTTTTTGCATTGTATTTTGGTGTAACACAAGACTGGCATTATGAAAATGAAAAATAGTCCCTGAAACATAAATTTGCCCAGCTCTACCCCATACAGATGTGTGTGTGTGCGTGCGTGCAAGTGTGTGTGTGTATGTATCTGTGTGTGTGCATGTGTGTGTGTCTGTGTGCATGCGTGTTTGTGTATATGTGTGTGTGTGTGCTTGTGTGTGTGTGTGTATGTGTGTGTACGTGTGTGTGTGTGTGTGTGTGTGTGTGTTTGTGCTGCTGGACTTTTCACCACCTCCCCCTCAGCAACTGCAGGTTTTCTGCTGTGCTTTTAGTGATCCTGCTCAGAGATGATCGTGTTTGTTTGATACTGTGCTGCCCTCAATTTTAAGTCTTCATATGATATCACAGAAAATAATTACAGCCTCAAGTCACTGAACCACTAGGAATGACCCTGCAGTGGGTCCAATTTTTTTGCTTTATCACTAAAAGTGGCTTTTGTCTGGAGAAACACTGATGAAAGAAAGCAGCTCTGCTAGCGAATGAGAATGAGAATGAGAATGAGAATGAGAATGAGAATGAGAATGAGAAAACCTAGCAGTGTAATCCTTGACTATCTTCATTAAAGCTCTGATGATGGACCATTTAAATTCAAGAGGCATCTCGTTATTTGTCTGCTGTTATGCATGAGCCTTCAAGACAATGTTTCAACACAGCACAAGTGCTTAGGCCATCATTTCTGGGAAGGAAAGATGGAAGAAAGATGGAAAAAAAGACAGAAAGGATGAAAGAAAGGGGGAAAACACTTGATTGAAAGTGTTTGGTTTGCTCCTTCTCTCTTTTTATATAAACAACATTGAATTGACCAGTGTACTGAGATAAAAGAGGTTTTGCCCCAGTTCCATCTCAGACATTCTCAGCCGATAACCGATGATCTCCCTTTCACAGTGCCGGCACGGATAGTCAACATCTCTCAGGACAAGTCGGTTAATGAGGGTGAGGACGTTAACTTGTTCTGCCTGGCTGTCGGGCGACCTGAACCCACTATTACCTGGAAGGACTTCAAATGTGAGTTATGCCCCTGGGCCCCCTGCTCCGAGGGAGGCGTTCATGGTCGTCTCCCCACCGCATCACGCCTAATTAGAGCCATACCCACCACAATAATCATCAACATCCTTCACCATCACTACTGTCACCATGCAATACTAATAATCGTGTTTGTCATTAAGGCACTATTTATAATCTCCATCACCACTGATATAAATCGTACTCATTATAGGTCGTTATGATGAAGCACCTACTAAAATCGACATCGGGTGATGGTGTTGTTTTGTTTTGTTTTTGGTAAGAAATTTGATTGTGTGTCGGGCCGAGTGGATACCTGGTTGAAAACAATCATTTGTGCGTTTGAAACCTTGCCCTCTGGTAGCAGCTCAAGGAACGTGCGTACGTACATCGACATGCGCTCTATCTCAGCATAAAAGATAAACACTCGGCCATCGCAAAACCTGGGGCAAGAGAGTGGTGAAAAAAATAACACGAGAAAATTAACCATTTATGTTCTCATACCCATTTTTTATTCATTTGATCTCAACCTGATTTGAACTTTGTACGTTCTGGAACACACAAAAATAAGCAAACAAAAACAAAATCTAAATTAACCTCCAGGTGCCCCCCAAGCATCTCAGCTGGTGGTCTGAAAAAACTCATCAGTCTCTCAGATTTTCAGCTGAGATTAGACTTGCAGCTGCATAAATCTGTCTGCAAATTCCAGTGCACAATATCTCCCACGTCAGACATAACCACACACACTGGGACCAAAAAAAAAAAAATGTAAAAATCTAATTAGCATCCGTACTTCCAGTGTGCATCAATCAATCTCTAGAGTGTACAAGATAATTTAATTACATGCCCATCTGTTTTACTAGTTGTCTCGTTTCCAGTTTGTTTCTGTTCTACTGACTCCACTTTGTACCAGTTAATTTCCAGTGTGATGTCATTAACTGGTGCACCTCTCCATTTGCAGAGCTGAGAGACCCATATTTAAAAACTAATCCCTCATAGTGAGGAGTACATGCTAGTTTCTTGTCTGTCCTCTGCACAGACCCAGTTATCCAGGCCCCGAGCAGAGTACATGACAGCTGAGCTATCTTAGCTCGCTCCCTGCGGAGTGTCTGTGCTGTGGCCCTCGGTTTGCTACACACCTCCTGCGTATCGCCCCACGCAGCACTTTCAGCTACACCCAACACCCCACCCCCATCCCCACTAGCACATGGATGGGGTGGGATGAGAAAGAGAGAGAGAGAGAGAGAGAGAGAGAGGGAGGTGGACAGAGAGAGGGAGGTGGAGAGGCAGGGGGAGGAGGAGAAAGAGAGGGAGTGAAGCAGGGCTGCATTGTTATTCCAGAGGAGGGGCTGCAGCTGAACCAATGGCTGCTGGCACAGCGGTGAAGCGAGAGGAGTCGGTCCACACACCCAGAGACGCAGAGAACCATCTGGACCTGCAAACCTGCACCCGCAGGGCACCAGACAGCCTGACTCAACCGCTGTCCATCATCCAAACCCACCCCCTCCCCCCAGCTCTCAGCTCCACCCAGCAACAGAGCCCTGCTGTTAGGTACACCCCACTCCTTCCGTTTGTCAGGCAGGTCTCCCGCCCACCAGATTTGAGATGAAACGCTTTATCAGTCATCGACGGCCTGAAGACACTCGCAGTCTTTCAGATCTGCTACTACGTCCCACGTGTGATGGCGGGGCACGTTCGCACAAACAACACACGCTTGTCAGAGATAAGTATCGTGGGTCGTTGGAAGCGGCAGCCCTGTCCGTCAGTGTTCTTATACACACGACACTTTTTATCCATAAATACTTCACATTTGTCACTCAGGAAACAGGGCTCGACCAAATCTCTCAAGATGACATTAGAACATTAGCACGATTTACTGGCTAAATACCTCTCAGAAAAGATTTTAGATTAAAGTTATAACCGGGCATAAGCTGTTCTATAACACTCTCTGTATGAGTGAAGGTATATATATCCACCCATTACTGTAGCGGCAGTCAACTTCAGTCTCTATAGATGTTGGAGAGGCTGCGAAGCGTTGCATTCTGTTCCGTCAGTCAAAACGAAGTGCATGTCAGCTGTGCGAAAACAGAAGAGGCAAATGGAAAAGAACATTGAGACGTTGCCTAGCAGGTGTCAGACTCTTCTTCCCACGTTCTCGTCTGCTCCTCACGCCTTTTCCGTCTTCTTTCTTATAAGCGTCATTGAGAAAATAATAAATTGTTGCTCAAGTGAGAATGACTATAGATTCACTTAAATCTAAAAATCCGTCGGCACGAACCGATATGACTTTTTTCATTTGGTCTCACCCCGCGGCTCCGCGCACACTAGATGAAATAATGTGGGGGAAGGGGGGAGGGTGTGAGTGGGTTGCATATTAATAACTTAATAGAATGAGTAAATAACGGTGCCGCAGTTGAACCCCGGCGAGTCCTCGCGATGGCAGCGGCTGCAGCTGCAGAGAGTCGTCTCCAGCTCGGTGGCTGGGCTAATAATCCTCCGGTATAATCTTCAATTAGAGCCGCCGCGTGCAGAAAAATTCCGTTCCCTGGAATGACGTTGTGAATTGAGACGCACCCACAGCGCCTGCAGTGGACTGCGTTTGTCGAGTAGCAGGCATAAAGCAAATCAAATTTTAAGTGGATTCTGTGATTAATGAAGTTTTCTTTTACCAATCTTGTACCCCAGATAGGCTTATAAGTCTCATTAAAAGAGAGCGTGACACAGCACGTAGACAGGCGCTTCAGTCAAGCAGAGAGTTGAATGAGACAGACAACAAAACTTTAATGCCAGTGTAGGACAGCCCCTCTAGAAGCTGCTGTCTGCTCTCACTGCACCAATGCATTCAGGCTTCACCAAAAAGAATCATGACTAAAATTTATCACAACTTTGTAATAGTCTGCTGTGATTTAAAACAGAGGTCTTCAACTCTGGACCTCAAATCCAATTTATGTTCCTGGAATTTGATATATATGTCATAAAACATGGGTATTCAGAGCACAGCTTCCATGGTGCAGGTACTTCAGATTTCCCATTCAAGACTGAAATTGGAATTGAGGTCTAGAGTTGAAGACTCTTTAAAAAGTTTCAAAGTTCCCTGTGATTTCCAAGCACAGACTACAATCACTATAGAAATGACAGCCTGGTTTACTGCAAAATGTCTTTCATTGGCTTCATCAAAAATATTTTTAAAAAATTTTTTATAATTAGTTTTTAGACATTTTTTTGTCACAGTCAGTATATGACAATTATATATCAGATGAGCCCTAATTTGGTCCAAGTAATGTTTAGACTGAACACTGAAGCGGCTTGCGGTGTTGATAACCAGCAGCCAGTAATTGGAATGGGATGCTAACTGAATTAGGATTTGCACTATTCTATAGCCTCTGCACTCTTTCATTGCTAGCATCAGGAGCAAGTTTGTTCAGCCATGACTCGTAACATCTTCGCGAGTGCCTTGCTTGCGAGCCCTGACTCGTATGGTCTCTGCACTGGGCTACAGATGGTCACATGTACGAGGGCGAGTTTCTGGACATCCTGGAGATCAAGCGGCACCAGGCCGAGGAGTTTGAGTGCATCACCAACAATGGAGTAGCTCCACCAGACACACGGCGCGTCAAGGTCACAGTTAACTGTGAGTCTGGTCTCTCTCTCTCACACACACACATGCACACGCACACACACTCCAGCACTATAATCTGTTTTTAATTGTATCTACGTCAGAAGGATGGTCTCTTTTAAGCTTGTTTTATGCGAATACCCAAAAGCATGTTCACAAACATTCACCAACTGAGACAGCTGAGAATTTATTCTAATACGTTGGGAGGGCACATCAGTCCAAAAGCTTTCAGTGGAGAACTTACTCATAGAAAATTACTCATGAAAAATACTCTCCTATGAATACTCCTTGCTGCACTTATTTCAATTATACCCCCCCCCCCCCTCGTTTTTCTCTATGGTGTAGCCTAGTGATGAAATCGAGCGTAAATCCAGAGTAATAGAGACATGGGTTCCTCTGCTAATCTGCTAAGCGTCCTCTTCCCACAGACCCGCCCGTAATCACAGACGTGAAGAACATGCCGGCTCAGCTGGGGAAGGCGGCCGTCTTGCGCTGTGAGGCCATGGCAGTACCCACCGCGTCCTTCGAGTGGTACCGTGACGACCGCAGGTAACCATTTGCTGCGTTTGCCGCCGAGTGTGTTATGTGCATTCCGCACTCGTTGTTTGTGTGAACTCATCATGACCTCATCATGACCTCACAGGGGCTGTTTTTTTATGCCCCCCCCCCCCGGCAGGCCTTTGGAGAGCGACAGCACACTGAAGATTAAAAACGAGAAGACACGCTCCCTGCTTCTCTTCACCAACGTCACGGACAAGCACTTCGGCAACTACACCTGCTTCGCCTCCAACCGCCTTGGGGTCTCCAATGCCAGCATGCTGCTCTTCAGTAAGTACGCACGAGCTCGCTGCTCCAGAAGTCGCTAGCAGATACTCCCTCACAAATCCTGAAATCCACAAAGCCGCAGTGTCAGGAGTGCACAAATACCCTCGGGGGCCGAACGCCCTACTAGGCCGTGGTGATTGTGGGTGCTCTTTTCCTGCTTACGAAGGCTTGTATTTACACACACGTTGCCAGACGGACGTGGACGAGCTGAACATCACTTCTAACGCAGCACACGCCTTTGACGTTCATGAAACGTGAAATGGTCTCTTCTTTTCTTGTCCTCCAGCATTAATCATTCCTTCTTTAGGCTTTGTGTTTTCTTACCTGGCTCAGAGCTTCAGTGTCTCACCGTGCTCCTTTTATTCGTTTATTTCCCTCTATCACTCCATTCTCTGGGTCATTATGCTCCTTCCTTCATTTATCGCACTTCCATTCTTGCCCTGTTCTGTCCTGCTACTCCAGGAAGCCATAATTTCTCTCCCTCTATCGCTCCCTCTTTCCACCTCTCTCTCCCTATATTCAGCTCTCTCTCTCTCTGTCTTGTTCTGTTTCTCACATTTCTGTCCTCAGTGAGTGATTTTCGTCTGCTGCCCAACCCCCCCCTTCGTGCCCTGCCAATATACTGTAGTGACCCTTCCATGTCTCTCTCCCTCCCTCCCTCTCTCTCTCTCTCTCTCTCTCTTTCTCCCTCTTCTGTTATCTCCATGAGTTTCACCTCTGCAAGTCACTGACTGTCAGTCTCATACATCTTTTGGCTGATTCATGCTGGTGCCACCACCCTGAGTCTCCGCCCCTTATCGCTTCATCAGCACTCCTTCTCTCTTTATCTCCTCCACCTCATTTTTAAAGAAACAATGACCAGTCTGCCTCTGCCTCTGATCTCGGACAACAGCTAAACCAAAGGTGTAAATATTTCCTGGCCAGTCAGATGACATAATTTATCCGAATCATTCTCACCATAGCCTTCTAACCCTTGGGTCCATGTTTGCCTTCATAAGTTCACAGACATACTCCCTATAGTCTACAGACACAACACATTTCCTTGTGTTTGACCTGGTTTGGACCACCACACTCCCCCACCGCCTCTGGCTCAGAAAGAGACTGGATAATTACCTGCAGCAACAGATCATGTATGTAACAATGAACAAAAGCGCAGAAGTGCAGGGAAGTATGTAACGTCCTGCCGCTAGGTGAGCGTGACTGGAGCTAGCTGCTCTATAGCTCCCCCGGCTGACGGGTGGTGTGTTCTTGTCCCCAGGGCCCGGGGCAGTGTACGGCGGAGGAGCCTCTCTCAGCGCCTGCCTGTCAGGATTCGGCTTCTGGCTTGGCCTGTCCGTCTCCGTCCTCGTGAAGGTCTAAAGCTCCGCCGCCTCGGAAAGGAGTCTTTAATTACGAACCCATCACTGTGAACAAAAACGAATTATGCATTAACCCAGGAGCCATCACTACGTCACATAATCAGCCCCTCCCTCGCCTCCTCTGCTCTCCCCACCCACTCATCCACCCTCACCACCACTCCACGTCCTCACCAGCCACCTCCTCGTCTCCTTCTCCTCCAGAGAAGGTCGTCCTCTTTCTTCGACGATCCCGGCCATCATCTGACAACAAAACAGCACCAACGCTACGACCGCAGACGAACGTCGGTCTGCGGTGTGTAGTGACTGGAAACATAAACCCCTCCTCCCCGTGTCTCGTATCCGTGCGCACAGGGCATGCTGTTTGATGTGTTCCCGTATTTGTGAACGCTGTGAAAGTTATGGTGTGTAATAAGGACGGTGATGACGGCAATTCTGATGAAGTCCCGGTGACTCTCTAATAAGCTGGCTGAGGCTGTTCACCAGCAGGCCGACCGGCCTACACCTCTCCACTTCCAGCCCAGCGATCGGAGCGCGCGGTGGGGCGTTCTGGGCCAGCTGCCATGAATGATGTCAAAATTCACCCTTCCTTCCTGTGCTAAGAGTCAGGTGTGTATGGGGAGGAGGTGCTGTCACCCACCCCCCCTCCCCCCACACACCTTTTGCATTCGCTGGAGGTCATGACCCCGGGCAAAGCATGTGACCCAAGTCCAGCCTTCCAGTCCTGCTGTCTCCTCCCAGCTGCATTACCAACGTGGATGTCCTTTCACCTCCAGTGTAAATATGCAGTAGAGATCATCCCGAAACACAAAAAATAGAAATGGAACACCCCTAAAAAATGACATTTCCCATCTGCCTATCTGTTTCAGTCTTTTTGGCGTGGAGGTTTATGTTTCTGGTGTCTCCTGCCCTGAAGCAGTCGCTCACTCTTCCTTGTTGCTTGTTGATAGCATGTACTGGTTAGAGCTGTTCCTGTCGTGATCTTCATCCAAGTCCGTCCCTCTTCTTCCTCTCTGCTCTCGAACCCCCTGCACTGTGTACATTTAATCTGCAAAACTTACTGCTAATTACTCTTTTGGTGTTAATAATGATGAAGATGATGATGATGATGATGATGATGATGATGTTAATAAGTATTCAAATAGATATGATGCTGATAAATACATGTGAGAAAAAAACAGAGCCATGTGTGCGAAAATATTTTGTACTTTGCTCTGGTAAATCACATTCATTGAACAAAAAGTTGAGTTTTTAGAAGTGTTGTGCTCTATTTTGCCATGATGAGCTTTTTAAAAACAAAAGTGAATTGACAGAGTCAACTCACTCACAAAGGGAGAAGCAATCAATGAAATGTAATATATGTTTTTAAGGCTCTGTACTGTATTGGGTGTACCGATATTCCATCCAGTCATTATGGTGTTTATTTCTCAACCCTGTCTTGATGACATGACTAAAAACTCCCACGCCATTAGAAATCACCCCTTACACCACCCCCCTCCCACCCCCTTCTGGCCCCACCTCCCAAAAAATCCCCATCCTATTTTGAGAGGGCACTAGATTAGTGGGAAATAGAGATGTAATTAGCTAACAGAGCGCTTCTTGCTTAGCGAGGAGACTGCCACTCTGCGTTTCTCCATCTGGTGAGGGACAGGGCTCATAAATCAAGCTCAATCCAAGCCCCTGACAGCATCCTCTTCAAGGACGACGGCGTCTCGCGCGCCCGGTCTCAGACCCCGTGCGGACTAATTAGCCGGCGCTTAACGGCGCGCGGCAGAGGCGTCGCGAGCGAGCACGGGGTGGCGCGGCTAGCTGCTGCGCTCGCACGTCTGTGAGCCGTCTCTCAACGCTCCCTCTGCATGAAAGCATGCTGGAAGACCCGGCCGTTCAGTCGCACCCCTCAGTGCTGTAAATAGCATGAAGCAACACTGTCTCCGCCCAGTGTGTGTTGACTAATTTCATTTAAAACAGCAATAACCCCAAACTAAAACATGTTAGAAGTGTCTAAAACATGCAGTTGGAATAATATGTTAAGTGTGCTGAACGGAATGCTATTATTCTAAACTAATCCAGAAAGTGCTGTGAGTTTCAATGCAGTGATGTGTGTGTGATGTGCGTGTTTATCTTAAAGAGAAAGGCCCAGGAGCTTTGATGCGCACTGTCACAAACCTGCACCTGAAATCTGACTGTAGTGTTTGGCCTTGGATAATGTCCAGGCCTGTATGTGTTTATGTACCTGTGCAACATTGAGTTCGTTCTCTCTCTCTCTCTCTCTCTCTCTCTCTCTCTCTCTCTCTCTCTTTCTCTCTCTCTGTCTGTTTCTCTTTCTGTCTATCTCCAGATCTATCTATTTATCTGTCTTATCTTTCTGTCTTTGATGTACAAATCTGAATTATTGTATAGCCACAATTGCAACAGACACACACACACACACACACACACACACACACACACGCACACACACACACGCGCACACACACACACACACACACACACACACTTGCATGTGCCCCATGTTTAGGGTTGTGTCCAGAATACCTTGTATGGGTTCAATATTTGAAGCACAAAAACAGACCCACGTAGTCACCAGTGCTAGTATCTCATATGTCATTGCCTTCTGGATCTCTCTGTCTCTCTGTCACTGTATCTCTCTCTGTCTGTATCTGTCTCCCTCTGTCTCTCTCTCTCTGTCTGTATCTGTTTCTGTATCTGTATCTCTCTGCCTATATCGGTCTCTCTGTCTCTGTATCTGTCTGTCTCTCTGCCTCTGTATCTCTCTCTGTCTGTATCTCTCTCTCTGTCTGTATCTCTCTCTCTGTTTGTATCTCTTTCTGTCTGTATCAGTCTCTCTCTCTCTGTCTGTATCTCTCTCTCTCTGTTTGTATCTCTTTCTGTCTGTATCTGTCTCTATATCTGTCCACCTTCTTGTTCACAATCATGTTGTTCATGTAAAGCTCAACGGTCCATGACAGATTTCTCTGTGCACATATTTTCTCCTCGAGAATAACTAAACAAAAAAAAGATAATGACTATGTCCTGTGGGTTCAAATAAGCATGTAAATGTTTGTTATGGGTGGAGTTTTAAAACATATAAATATATACATATATGTGTATGGGATGGAGAATTTTAAGGATTGGTATTGTGATGGGGAAGTGGGCATTTTAGTACTGCAAATTGAGAGTTAATATAAAAGACAGATTTGACTTGACTTCCCTTGTGGAGATGAATAAAGAGGGAGATGGTGACGGGAATGTGAATGAGCTGGAGGTCTGGTTTGGAGGGGAGAGAGAGGGACTGGGCACCCTCCAGTATGAGTGTGTGTTAGGGGGATGGTTGTTGGACCTACCCCTTGCTGGTTGGGCAGCTTGGATGAGATGGGCCGACACTGACCAGAGTGTAAACCCCGCCCCCCCCAGTCCCACCGCCCCGTGTGCAGAGACTGTGAACTGAAGGCAATGGACCTCAGGTCAGCTACAGAGTTCATTGTTTATAAAGGCAGATTGAGTGCTTTCTGGGCAACCATGAGACACTATTGATTTCTCCTGTTGCCTTGTCCAGCTGCTTGTGTCCATGAATTAACCCCACCCCCATTTTAATCCAGCAGTGAGTCCCACACAGGCCAATGGCGACAGTTCACCACTCCGGACAGCAGGAGGCAGCGGCAGCCCTGTCACTACTCTTTCTTTAGCCACCCGGCCATTTTTGTAAATATCCAGTCTGTAGTCATTTGTTTACTATGCATTTCCATATAGTGCTAAGCAGAAACTATTCAAAACTTCGCATGTTAGTAGAAGAGGTTTTTGTGGATGGTAATGAATTTTACTAGTTGTGATATCACAGTTTTTTAATACCTTTTTAATCACAAGATGTCCTCACATCTCATGACCCAGAAACCACCGATACCTGAACGAATGAATCATTCACATGGATTCATTTTATTATAATGAATTTGACCAAAATGCAGATCTTGTGAAAAACTCAAAGCAGATCGTATTTGTAAGATTGAATTTATTCATGCCTTAAATGGTAAGAGAAGGAGCGAATATAGACCAATAGTTACTACAGGCTTTACAACCCATCTAGGAAACAAAACATTTTAGTTTTAAAAATGTTTATATAAGATACTTTATGATTTCACCATAATATATGGAGATGTTTTTGCTGTAACAATGTTCACTGTTTATTTGTATGTTTACATGGAATTATGGAGAACTGTGTATTTAAATTAACCTATTATTAAATTTACTAGTTTAATAATAATTTAATAATAAAAAAAGTGATTTACTTTTGAAAAAATGTCAGTGCCTATTGATACTGTGTATCTCGAGGTATCTGTCTCACAGATTGGAAATATAACCTAAACAAAATAAACTGTATATTTAGGGAGCTGATCATTCACATGTTATACATAAACAGTCACTCACAGTGGCCCAGGTTCTCCATACTGGCACAGTGCAGGTTTTATATTCAGGGATCAGGTTATTAGGTTATTTGTAATGAAGGTGATGGATAGATTCAAATATGGAAGTATCCTCTGAAAGAATACATTAAAAAAAGACATAGATGTATAGATACATACATATATATAT
>JAOXYF010000028.1:2962312-2983494 GCA_028565775.1 Sternarchorhynchus goeldii
TCTCTCTCTCTCTCTCTCTCTCTCTCTCTCTCTCTCTCTCTCTCTCTCTCTCTCTCTCTCTCTCTCTCTCTCCCTCATGGTCTGTTTTTATCTCTGTTTCTTTTGCTTTCTCTCTCTCCCTCACTCAGATCTCCATGCCCTTTGCTCTTCATGTCCTCTTTCTCTCCTCTTAATCTTCTCCCCAAATCAGATTCCCTGCCCTCAGCACCTCAGAACCCTCCAGGTCCCCTTGTAGTATCTCAGTATTATCGATGTGTGTGTGTGTGTGTGTGTGTGTGTGAGGGGGGGAGGTGTATTTGGGTATGCATGTGAGTGTGACTGCATCTTTGTGTGTGTGTGCATGTGTACACGTGTGTGTGTGAGTGTGTGCAATCTCTGGCCTTTTGATGACATGATTGTTTATAATCTGATCCCTGACCCCTCCACACACACACACACACACACTAAATGTTTACTCCCTCATCAAAAACACTGTCAATGAAAAGATGATAAATCAGAACATTGTCTTCCACCTCAACAAATTCTGTGCTGTGCTTGGATGTTTTTTCGGAGTCGTTTATCTTGGGTTTTGTCTGTTTCTGTCACTTTTTGGGCGTGTGTGTGTGCATTTCTTTTTTCCAAAATACATAAAGGAGAGAAAAAAGTAAAGAAATTAAATGGAAGAGGAGAAAATAAAACTGAATTTTGTTTTTAACAGAATCTGTCACTTTTGTCTTTATTTTCTTCTACGCTTTCTCCCTCACGTCTTGTAGTTTAGCTGTAGACAGGAAGAATACTGGTTAGCAAAGAGGCTATTGCCTCAGACATAGCTTCCCCCCCCTCCACCACCTCAGCAGGGTAGTGTTTTTCACTTTCATGTATACTCAGTGTTCTTAGTCACGATGAGACATGATGAGCCTTCTTGAGACACACACTGTGGCCTTCACTACTGTATATTGTGTAGCAATAACCAAACACTCTCGCTTGCTCAAACCTTCAAAGCTTAAGAAATAATGTACTTAAGAAACCCAATGTAATGCACAGTTCTAATTGCATATTTTACCTCCTTCCTTCTTCATAAATGTGTACGTGTTGTATAACACTTATAACCCTTACTTGAAAGCCCTCAACCAGAAGACTGTGGAGTTGTTTTTGTTTACACTGAATTTAGGCTTAAGTTCCCATTTCTATTACCAATAATTCTTCTTGTTTACAAACCACCCAAGTATAAACAGTCAGCCACTGGCACAGTGCTTTTGTTTGCGACCCTTTCTGTGTCTCGTCGGTCTACCCCAAGCTTGACTCGTCTTCTCCCTGCTCACGCCGATGTCATCACTGCAGAGACGTGACTGATCTATACCCGGTTTTACTGCCTGTCCCGTCCTTAACCCTCACACCTCGTTCTCCCCGACGATGGGCATCTGTCACACTGACTTTGCTGTTTCTCTCGATCATCAAGCTGTCACTGCCTCTCCTTTACCTTAAAGTAACTGGTCAAATTGCACAGCTGCACCACTCAGTGGAGCCGGTAGGACAGCCACAGACTTTTACACAGATTCAAGTCAGGCCCAGGGTCAAGCCTTTGATGACGGTGAGCTTTGACTGGGCTGAGGTTTTCTCACCTATTCTGGTACTTCTTAATTTAGACTCTATTAGGCTGCCATAGTAAAATTCTAAGCCCACACCAAAGGCATCTGAACCCATTTCCTGCAGCAGAAGCAGACCTTTGTGATGACTGCACTCCTTTTATCTCCTCCACAAGCATGATCTTCTCTCCAAACCTTATTTACTTCAACATCTCCCTCTTTCAAGACAACCAGAAGAAACATTTCTGCACAAGCAGCAGCTGAACAGAATTTGGGGACATTTTTTAAATTCCTGAATCTTGCCCACATAGGTTGGTTATTAGTATCTGCCTTGTAATTGATGCAGATCACATGAACTGCCTTGTACCCTTTCCCCTGTAATACATCCATGCTCTTTGACTAAACTCAGAATAGAAAAGAACTTACTGAGGTTAAAAATACAATCTATGTTGATTCCTATCTATAGTAGTTAATAGAGCTATTTGGTGATTAATGTTGATCCGTACATTCAAATTGCTCCTATCTGGAGTATTAGAACAAACACCATAAAAAACAGAAAATGCCTTTAAAAAAAATAAACGCAAGTAATTGGTCTTTGCAGATTTTCATTTCATTATTGTTGTGACAGAGTCACCTGAGCCCATCAATGCCAAGAATGCTGTTCATCATTGGGTCTTCTGAAGCATGATAAATATGAAGCTAAACTTTCATAATTTCCCTTTAATATTTTTACTTCTGCCAGCAAACAGAGAAGACCCTAGGTAGTTTTTGCCCAATATATGCGCGTTATGCCCTCTTGGGTGTGGTTTGTCAGCCTTCACCCACCTGTGTGTTACCTGTACATGTTAAGATATTCTCCCTACTGGATTGCAGGGAGCTGCAGCCACCAGATGATTAAATGTGACCTGTTTGAAAAGAAATCTGGATACCTCCCCTTCACTTCTCTGATTAAAGGTCCCTTATTCAAACATTTCCTTGCCTCAAAGTGGATTTGCTTCTACAGCGAGGCTGAAAAACAATCAGATGTACAATAGATGTAACCAAAGCAGTAGGTGTGTCAAGACATTTGTTACGTAAAGAAGGGAAAACATAGCAGTGAGTTTAGCAACAGCAAATACACCAGTAAAGCCCAGATGACACAGACTACCATAAAGAGAATACCACCACTGCACAATTACTGATCTGTGCTGAGTTGTTATAGATTAGTGCACAAGACGCTGTTAACACCCAAGAAGAGACTTTATCTCTCTTTCCAAAACATACATTAAGCATTTCTTAATTGTAAAGGGTTCAAAGACTTGGCTGCCACCTCATCCAACAAAATGTCCTAATTGTGACTCGAACACTAGGGTTTCTTTTACCAGAAACACCTTGTGTTATCTGCCTGTTTGGTCTCAAGCTTACCACTGTTTCTCTCTTTCTGTTCTCATGTACTCTCCCTGTAGCCCTATTCTCCAAGTCAGTGGCTCCTTTGTCTTCTGTGTCATTGTTATAGGACCTTAAAAGCTCTTGGCTTGGCTGTGAATACAAGGAATTTTATAAATTCTTCAGACTGGAAGCCAGAAATAGGAGCACACATATATTAGACTTATTAATGTGTGGTGAGAATTCACTTCACGTGTCTGGATCAAGGTCCAAAACTCCAAACACACAGAGGCAAGTGCACAGTGATGGTCTTTCAAAAGTTCTGTGCATTGCACGGTCCTGCTGTTCATTCCCACTGCCGGAGATAATCACTTTCCGACGCGGCTGAATAAGCTCTAAGTGAAGCAGTCGGGTCCATTTCTAATGAGATCACCTTTGAATGAAAGTGCACTTGCACATGGTCTCCCTGTGGACGCGTCTCATCCCACCGAGAAAGTCCCCGAACCTGCGAGAGAGCACATGGACACCTGCAAACTGCCGTGTGCACGTGGACGCTCACAACCGTGACCGACGAAGAGTCACGGCTCATAGTCAGAGCGTGCTCTACTACAGGACTTTCCTCCTCCATGTTAATATGATGAAAAGCCATTACGTAACCTGTATTGTACCAGTGGAGATGGATGTATTTTGCAGCAGGAGGCATGAGAGGATGAAGATTCACACACCAACGTACACTGCCTGTGTTTCAATTTGTTCAGCAAATATGCAGCAAAAAATTTTGTTTTTTGTTTGATCTCTAAGCATTCAGATTAGTGAAAGGCCCATCTCAAAGGCCTCTGGTGACAGTGAGGGTGGAGAGAGGGTGGAAAAGAGAAGGCAGAAGCATCTCCAGCCCAGCAGATGGTGGAGGGAGGAGAGTGCAATGCACTGCCCTGCACAGAGAACGCACCAGGCACAAATTACATGGTGCCTTGGTCAAAAGACACAAGAACAGGGGAAAAGGCAGAGCTTGTCCTATCACAGCTGAGCAGGAGGGTCCAGCTGGGGGAGGACAAGGTTTCTCTGGTGATTTCCACACTACAACTATAATGCTATAATTGCTGAGTAGTGCTTCTGCAGATGCACGAGAGGGTGAACAGAATCCAGCTAATCGTCCTGGGTAAGAAATAATGTACATGCTGCTAGAAATGCAAAAAAAGGCCTTATCTTAGCTGTAGGGTGCCCATCTTTGCTCCTGGCGATGTACCATCCAAAAAAAGCTTCAACACCAGCCTACCTCATCTGATCATGTTAATTTAGAAGTCCCCCAGAGAATTTAAATGCTAGATTATGTTTGGAACCAACTTGAAGACGAAATCTCCAGGAGGAGGTCTGCTTAAGTGCACTAACTCAGCTGTAGCTGACATTAATTTGGGTCATGTTTATTTGTGAGCACCTGATTTTACTGCAAAGAGCTCAAAGTCATACAAGTCAGCAAAGACCTGCCTCAAGCAAAGGCAGTTCACATGAATGACTACAGTATGCAGAGTCTTAACCACAAAGGAGGCTTCTTCAGAACCTGAACTTGTTCTTAGTTCATTTTTTTCAGTCATGTAACTCCAGGGCAGCCCGCAGAAATAATTCAATCTCATCCGAGAAACTGACGAACTGAGAACACATTACAAACACCACGAATGGAGCAAACAAAGAAACATTAGACTACTCTAGATCATGTGAATCTACCACAAAACATACTTCATTTACCTTGTAAGGGGCTTAACCTATATATAGGTAGGGTTAGAGTTAGGGTTAGGGTTAGTAGCTATGTTGCTATGTTAGTGGTAATCTCTGTTCTGCAAGATGTCCAAGGGTTGAGTACATACATCATAATCTTATTTTCCAACATAATCATTGCCATGACAAATGGAATCCAGGATCAACGAAACACAGTTAACCAGGGGGCCACTGACATCCACTGTAGAGAAGATTACCTATGAGTAAGAGCAGACAGTTTTAAAGACAGGCGCTTGCTTGAATTGTGGAGGAAATAGGAAAGAGGCGACTAAAGTCAGCACAACACAAATGTTAACTGACTTTGAGTTTGAAATAGACCTGGTGGCAGTGGGGAAGTGGCTGGACTTTATCTGAGGGGCAGAGAGCCGGCCCGGGTGAACCGCTGGGTAATTAAAATTGGTTGCACCTGCATCTCATTGACAGTAATCTATTTAAACTCTCACTATTCTTTCAGCAGGGCTACCAGGCACAAAGGTTCCCCTCACAGAGCTTTGCTGCAGATTCAAACACAAGCTTGGCAGCTGCTTCTGTCTCCTGCATCCTTATTCTCTCCCTGAGCCATGATAGTTCTACAAACCTGTATAACAAGGGCTTCATTTCTTGGTGTGACTTCAAGGTCTGGTGTTGACAGCCAAACCAACTGACCAAATTGGAGTAGACCTCTGATGCTTGTCTTTCTCAAGCTTTTTGATGCTGGCCCTTCGTAACCTGACAGCCTTTCATGAATTTATTCACTGTTGACACATTGCTGAGTTCACCTGACCAAAGGGGAAAAAGGGAGGATGAGAACCTAGGGTACATGAAAATGTGGTCAAGCCAGTGGACGAACTAACTGAAAGGGAACTGAGGAACTGTTTCTCCAGGCATTTTGGGATCTGCTACAGTACAATCGTAGGCATCTATCTGATCTCTTGGTTGATGTATTTGGTAGCCAGGGGTTAAGCTTACATTAATGTTTAAGAGAGCACAGAAGGTTTTGCAGAAGTGAAGTGAATTTCAGAAGGCTACTAACCAGTGATGCTAAATCTACTTTCATGGGTAAGAGTCCTCCGTTTTCCACATCGTGATTCTTTTCTGTATTGCTGACCCCATGAGAGTGCAAGGCACATGAGTGGAATTCAGATCACTATGACAGTGCTTTGGGGCTCACAAAGCTTCAGTTTCTGTTTCTGATGCTCCGACCTGTATTACGAACAAGAGTGATGATTGATTCGGATGCTGAATCAAGCGTTAAAGGGCTGTGAAGGCAGATGTTGCAGCGTTTTGCACTTTCCTTTAAGTAAGGAAGTCGAAGGCATAGTAATAGTTCTAAATTCTCCAATTAAACATTTGTAGAAATAAAATGCTGTAGTTCTGTAATGGTTGCAGTTGGTTTATTTCACCACTCAGTGCTTTGGTCAAGGTTACTCCATGCTTACTCCTTTGCCCTACTCCATGCTTACACCCTGAAACTGTATCCTAGAAAGGTGTTTTCTTTGTGATTTTTTTTTTTTTTGTCTATCTTTGATATACAGATTGTGTTAAGAGTCTCTGTAGCACCTATCTGACAAGATGGCAATGCTTGGTCATAGGAGAGTAGATCAGAATATCAGTATAAGCTGTGAATCCTTTCCGAATCATGGCTCTCAGTATGTCATTCACAAAGGTTTGGAAAACAGATGATGGTGAGTCTGTGTTGCATAACAAAGTACTCACAGTGCCCACTAGTGGTCACATATGCACATACGTTGTACATACTAAATGGATCTAATTTTAGTTAAAAAAATAAAGTTGGACATTTAAGAGTTGCTCAAGCAGTTCTGTGACTACCAGCATGGTCTAGCAGTATTTACTAAATGTTATGAGATTTAGCGCACAGCAATCCATACATGGTCTTAGACCACAGTCTTTTCCCCATAAAAAATCCTGCTGCAGTAGAAGTGGACGGTTTTATAGATCCTGGTTTAAACACCTTGTCGATGTACCTTTCCAGGGCGTTGATTTCTGGTGCAGAGAGAGGATAAATTCTACTCTTTGGGGGAGATGTGCCCAATTGAAGATCGATAACACAATCCTGTGCTCTGACAGTATTTGCTCCATTTTACAATTTCTCTAGCCTACCAAGAAATAACTGGATCGTGTTGACAAAGCCAAGGAAACCTTTCAACCTGAGGGTGTTCAGGGAGTCGGTAACTAGAAACACAATGTTTTTTCTTAAAAACCACTGATATCCTCAGGCACAGGAGAGTTTCTATGCCCTTTTCTGTCACATTGTCAGTTTATTGATAAACCCATGCAGAGGTCACCTGACAGCACCACCTGACACCACCACACACCTGGGTCCACCTGAGCCACCAGCTCTAATCCTGACTGCATGTAGGATTGTTCTATGAAGGCTAAAACTGAAGGATTTTTTACAATGGAGGGTCTCCACACCCTCCTCATTCTTTAGAACACAACCTTTAGCTATCTTTAGCTATGAGTAACTTTGCAAATCTCTTCTTTAAACTTTTACTCAGCAAATCATCCTATGCTGAATATTGCCAGATGCTGCGTCTAAATAAGTGACTATGAATATATCACCAATCTGAAAACAGTGGCCCTCTGTAGAATTACTGTAGTATTCATCACTTTGTGTGAGTAAATCTCAAGAGTGAAATGTCTTGGTGGGAAGCAGCTAATGTTTAAATAATATTTTTGTAAATTGGCAGTGCTTATCCTAATTTACAAAGGTCAGGTGAAGTTGCAACATTTTGTACTGTTTTGTGAAAGCAGGAGAAAATATTCTAAAATGAAGCTGAGGGTTAAAACCAGACTGCAGACCAAAAGTTACCACACAGACTCCTATGCAAATGAACCAAACATATGTAAATGAACCACAGTACAACAGAGAGAGGAACTGAAAAAGCTTTTAGAATACAAAGTTTCTATCTAGGGTGTAAATAAACTAACGATTGGACTCATGAATACGTATATTTGTTTTCTGTATAGACTGTGTCAGTAACCTGGGATTTATATTTACATTAAGAGAGACAAAGTACAGAGTGCAGAATAGTAAAAAAAAAAACCCACATCAAACATTGTTTTCACATTGCTTGCCTTATGGTCTATTAAGATCATACATTTAAAGAGAATTAAAGGTCTCTCAGCAGTGATAAGTGTAGCCTACAATATTTGCATGAAAAAAAAAAACATTTAGCATGAAAATCTGTCCACTTCAGTGTATGAAGACTTAAAAAAATAGATGTTTAAAATATTGTGATTACCATTTGTGTTAAACACTTCTTCGTTGTATGTTATCTTTTTATTGACTGGATTTGGAATTTAAGAGGCTACAAGACATAATAAATTATATAAACAACGTTGTGATGTTTGATACATGATGAAGCACGGGTCTAAACCCTGTTTATTTGTCCCTGTATGTATTTATGGGAGTGTATTCATTCACACACTCACACGTGTGCGCACACACACACACACACACACACACACACACACACACACACACACACACACACACAGCAGATTAGCTGCTGAGGCAATAACCTTACACAAATATTTGTTTATAAATCATATTAACAACAGGATACCGTAGGGAGACGTGTAGTTAGACTGAAATGATTAAGAGTGAGAAAGAAATACACTATAAAGATTTTATGACACCATCTTGAAAAGCAATATCATACAGCACAATCACCAATGTACTGTCCATGAGGTGCTCTGATATTGCGATAAACATATGAAATAATCACAATTAATTTCAGTTCAGATTTGAAGAATTGCTATTAATGGATATTTTGGCTATTTCTCAGTTGACAAGATAATCAATCATCTGTGATGTAAAGATTTAAATAATTTTAGTAGAATTAGGTATAATGTTAAATTCCTAGATGTTTTGTCTTTTTTGATCAGTAAATGGTTTACTGATGTCATTTCCTGAAGCAGCCTGGAACAAAGTCTAAACAGAAGCTTTGTATTCTGAAAGCTTTTTCAATTCCTCTCTCTGTTGTTCTATGC
The DNA here is from genome assembly GCA_028565775.1 of Sternarchorhynchus goeldii. Taxonomy (NCBI): domain Eukaryota; kingdom Metazoa; phylum Chordata; class Actinopteri; order Gymnotiformes; family Apteronotidae; genus Sternarchorhynchus; species Sternarchorhynchus goeldii. Next base: position 2,971,012 of record JAOXYF010000028.1, read on the forward strand.
AGTTCTGTCTCTTTTTGATTTTGTTCCTAATTTAATATCCTCTGGAACCACAATGTCAGACTCCAATCAGCCACCTGTTGTTCTTTTTGCTGAAGAACCAAATATCTTTAGAATATTAACATGCGAGCAGGTGAAGGATGAATCTATTGACCAAAAAAGTCCATGGTCTTACATACCCTTTATCGTTCTCAGTGAGCAAGCTGTGGTCGCATGACTAATATCTGCTGAATTATACTGATAGGTTTGTTTGTTTTGGGTTAAGTGGATAAAGATGGGACTTTATTTCCCACTACGCAATATGCTCACACTCCTGCATTGTACATTTTTCATATGACTGAAGGCACAACCAAAGCAAAATATAATCAGGTGGACATTCACAAACACACAGTCCGTCTGTTTGCAAGCCCATGACACAAAGCCCTTGTGTGTGCACAGTTGGCTCACTATATCTTTTTCCTCATTCGAGGAACTGATAAAGCTTGTATGTGAAACCTGTCGCTCACGTCCTTCCGGTAATCTATACAGGAAGTGCAGACACTTTTATTAAGAAGTGCCAGGCTACTACAGCATGCAAAAAACACAAACAACGTAGGCAATTCCTGTTCCACCACTAGAGTTTTGTCAGAAGGCATTGATCTCAGCTGGTTGGGGGAATGGGTTTTTCACAGTCTGGTCAGCGCTCTCCCTAGGTGTCTGGTGGTTTAGGGTGCAGTTCCACACACTCGCCCTGCTCCGGACTGCCCTCGCCATGTCACCCAGTGTCCGGCGCACAGCGGCCGAAGACAGGTAGAAGATAAGAGGGTCCAGACAGGCGTTGAAGGTGCTGAGCAGCAGCGCCTGGTCCCTCCAGCCGGGGCTGTGGCTTGTCACAAAGCCCACCACGTGCGAGACGTTGTACGGCCCGAAGCAGACCGCAAACACCAGGAGCGTGCCCACGGCCAGGCCGATGGCCCGGAGACGCCGGCGACGGCTGATGTTGGGCAGGCGTGAGAGGACGCGTACGAAGCCCACGTAGCAGAAACAGCAGATGAATAGGGGGATGCAGAAGAGAACCACACACAGCTCGAGTCGCACAGGCAGCAGGACGCGCAACTGCGCCTCTGTGAACTCCTCGTAGCACACGTTCCTCGGCGGCAGGGCCAGCCCGGCCGGGTCGTAGTAGGGCATGATGTAGACGATGCTGAGGTGGAGGAAGGACAGCGTCCAGAGGAAGACGCTGGCGGCCACGGCGTAGACGGGCCGGCGCCAGAGCGAATGGCGGATGGGGTAAGCCACACCCAGGTAGCGCTCCACGCTCACCGCCGTCAGGAAAAAGGTGCTGTTGTAGATGGTCATGTAGAAGATGAAACCGGACAGCGGGCACAGGAAATAAGGCATGTTCCAAATCATTCCGTTGGCCACCTCCTGCATCTTAAATGGCAGGAAGACCAAGAAGAGCAGGTCGGAGATAGTGAGGTTGAGGAGGAGGATGTCGATGGGGGCGGGCTTTTTCCACACTTTACGGCCAAACGTGTAGAAGGCCAGGATGTTGGAGGGGAAGCCAGTAATGAATGTGATGATGTATATGGAGAGGCAGAGAGCAGGCTCACACTCCTGCATTGTGATGCTGTTAGAGTGCAGTCAGGTGCAGGACGCTCCTCACCTTACCATGGGCCTTCCTTCACCTCACATTCAGTACTGAAAAGCGCAAAAAGAAAAAAAAGATACTGTGAAATCATACACTCTTGCTGCATCAGCTGTTTTAGGATTTCAATTTAAATCAAAGTTGAATATAAATATAAAGCTGAACAAAATTTTGTACACCTGAACAAATGTTTTCCATAAACAAATGCCAATGACGCTGTGTGAGTTGTTTTGAAGTTTTTGTTTTGTTATTAAACGTATTACAGTTTCCGTCTCATTTCTGATAAATGTGGGCGTGTTTCCAGAAAGCTGCCAAATGGCCTTGTAGGACCTGCAGGTGTAGAAAAATAGAAGCTGCCAAGATCCTGAATCCTTGTATGATGACTCTTAATGCAGGGATAAATATACTAGTTTTATAGAACTATTATCTTTTACTGTATCGTTGAATCATAGCAGGCTAAAGCAGTGGGACATATTTTATTAATTGCCTAGCAACTTTTCAAATGAGCTTTCTTCACATAATTACGGATTTGTCAATGATTTGTCAATGATTTGTCAATGCAAAAAAGTTGACAGAGAGAAAGACCTGCCATGATAATGTAACTGTAGAAATGGTATTACAGATTCTGAAGATACCTGCCATGATAATGTAACTGTAGAAATGGTATTACAGATTCTGAAGATACCTGCCATGATAATGTAACTGTAGAAACGGTATTACAGATTCTGAACCCTGTAATAATATGATACTGACATGATGCCACAGTTTGTATCTAAAATTAAACTTATTTAGAAAAAATATAATCTAGTTCTAAAAAGCCTTACTTCTTATCTTATCATTTTTATTTTTAAATTATAAAGTTAAATGAGAGTTAATGAGAGTTCTTGGATATCTTTTAACCTTGTGAATATCCATAACGAAATAAGCAAACGTCACGTCTTCGCTGTGAACTTGCTGGTTTTGATTATGCTATTATATATCCCATAACTGCAGGTTGTACTCATTATTATCTCTGAAGAGGAACCACATCCTGTCTACATACAGTAATATGTGTATAGCCTACAATACACCAAATACTCTTTATCAGGGTTTAGGTAGTTTTATGACTTAATATTGTCATTTATGGCATTTAGCATTTTTACGGACTGTGAGCGTACAATATACATATAGGTTACAAAATCCATCCCTCTAAAATACTCTGTAAACTAGGCATCTTGGCAGCTGTGTATGTTTCCTCTTACCTTTCGTACAGTGTCTGTACTACTGTCATTCTAATGACTGGATTACATACACAGTGCATTACAAGACAAGAAGAGAACATTACTCAGCGTTTCCATTTTTACAAACCGTGACTGTACCTTAAGAGGCTTTCATTCCCGCAATTGGAGAAAAGTCACCAAATTGTGCAAGCAGAAATAGTTGTAGGTTTATGTAATATAGGAACTCCTTGAATGCTGTGATCATCAAATGTTTGGTTCTTGTGAGGAACTACAGTTGACATTAGGGTTAGTGGTTATCTGCCGTATCTCATCCCACTCCAGCTGTGGATTGCGGATCTCCGTGAGTGCGTGTTGACACTCTACTTCTTTTCAGTGAAAGCAAGAGACTATCTGCCATCTTCCACGCCTCACTGTTTACCTTCATTGCCCGATATGCAACATGAATAATGGAAAATTAATAAGCCTGAGCCAGATACTCACCCAGATTTCCTACAAACCATTTCCGTGGAAACACTGGCAGCATGTTCCTACGTTTGAAGGGAGTAACTGATTCTAAAGGGGGAGTGGTTGAAAGAAGCCTCAAGAACTTCCAGTCTTATCAGTTTTATATGGCTCCCATTGTGTAGTCTTTGCTTAGTAAAATGGGAGGGATGGGAACAAGGTTGTGTGTGTGTGTGTGTGTGTGTAATCAACTTGTTCTTCTCCTGTCCACCTCTCACACTCTGTAGAAAGGCAGTACTCTTTCTAAACCAACCACAAGACCCGTGAGCCATGTGTATTCCCCCCACACTTCCTCCTCTCCATGCTTGCTAAAATGAGTCTAGTGAGCTGATAAATCAGCTTTCTCTACCATGGATCAGGTTGTAAGGGTTATGGTTTATTCAGTAGTTCATGTGCTGGAAAACCCCCAGTCTCATACTACCATATAAGGGCTGTCAGAAATGCAGGTATTTCACAATACTGTACAGCACACATACTGACACTCACAGAATTTTAAAGGGTTACCTTGGGGGTTTCTATATTTGGGTTAACTGAAAAAGGGCTTTGCTGTTTCAAAAGGGATCTTATCAGTTTTATTATGATTTCAGGTTTTATAAAACATTTGTGGTGACAAAAATATTTAGTACTATAGCTGTAATTATAAAATGAATATATAAATACAAATTCATAAAACATTTTTGTTTATGAGAAACGGCAGCCAACCACCTGCTCACAAAGGTGAAAATCTAAATGAAACCTTATTTTCCATATTTTATCAAACTTAACATAAACTGTTATGAGCTAATATAAATTGGCATTACCTTTATTCACCTTATTTTAGCAGTAAGCTTTATCTTTACTTTTAAAAAGTTTGTTTACTAATCCTGTTGTTGGCTTGCCTTCCCCATCTCATGAAGGCCATTGTCACTATCACCCATGTTCACACTCATGTTCACACTCATACCCTCACCCATGTTCACACTCATACCCTCACCCATGTTCACACTCATGTTCACACTCATACCCTCACCCATGTTCACACCCATGTTCACGCTCATACCCTCACCCATGTTCACACTCATACCCTCACCCATGTTCACACTCATAGCCTCACCCATGTTCACACTCATAGCCTCACCCATGTTCACACTCATATCCTCACCCATGCCCTCATCCATACCCTCACCCTTACCCTCACCCATGCACTCACCCATACCCTCACCCATACCCACATCTGTACCCTCACATCTACCACTCTCCAGCACTGCCGCACTGATCGCTGTCACCTGCAGCTCATCACAGACTGACTACTACCCCCACAATGCTCTGTTCAGCTGTTTTTGCTTGTGCCTTCATCTCAAACCACTTCTATTTCTGCCTTCTATTTGGATAATCCTGTAATGGCTTGTGACTTTTCTTCGCTCTCTGGGTTTCGAGTGCTGTTTTTTTTCTGTTAAGCCACACTACACATGCATCCTGCTGCTCGTTCCACTACCCACTAATATAGTTGTTTGATAACTTCCCAGACAGAAAGCGCAAATGTCAGGAGCTTTAAAAAAAAATCTGCATTCAGATTAGGTGACATGCACTGCATAGAACAATACATAGAACAATGGCATGCATCATTTATGTGATAACTCCACATTTCCATTATTAGTACAGCACTGCCATGTCCACAGTGAAAAGAAGCATTTGATCAACACAGACAGTGACTGGGCAGGCAGTCTTAATACCAGCTATTACTCTAAAGACGTGTGGTAAAAAAACAACAATCAGTATGATCACAGATTATAAAAGCAAGTCATCCATGCATCCTGTTGTGAGGTGTTTCTCATGACGGTTAGTAAGGGTTAGTTTGTTTTGATATTCTCAACTGCAATGCAGCCATTAGAGCTACTTCAAGGGGGCCTGCCACCTAAACTATCTTCAGCTGAAGTGAGAAGGATTCGAGCGAGAGTGAATGTGTGAAAAGCTGTCCATCCTGTCCATGTCCTCAGGAACACCCAGATACCTTCACTGGCACTTCCAATACATCACTCTCATAAACAGCTGTATCTACCTGGTCCAAGACAGCTCCCGTATTCCCAGCACCAAGCAGCATGTGGATTCATATCTCTGTGACTACACCATCCTGTGGCACTTAGTTTCGTCTTAATAAAATGTTTTAAAAGGCTAGATCCTCAATACATTAGAGGAATATGCATCTTTTGGAGAGAATGTACAGTCTGCACACAGATCCACAGAGATGCAATCTCCACTGCACTCCACTTAACCCTAACCCACTTGTAAGATAGGGGTAGTTATATGAGAATCGTGTAAGCCGGATTCACTTTGGTATTCACTGCAATCATCCCCATGAAGCTAGATTTGTCATTTTGGTTTTAATATAACCTTCTGTAATTGGAGTCTGTATTATCATTCAAAGAGCTCTCAGTTAGTCATGATCAGTGACTACAATTCATCTACACTCTTCTTTAATACTGGAGGCCCCCAGGACTACTTCAGCAAAACATAATAAATGTGATAAATAATAGATTTCAGGAGGCATGTGAGGACAGCATTACATCCCCAAAATATCTGAGCAGAGTTAACTCCAGTCAATCTGAAAACCTGACTTACACTCAGCGGATTTGTCCATTCATCGCATACTCTATAGCAGAACCTATGGGATACCAAATCTGACACTCTCATTAGGACTTGGATGCATCTAGCTCATAACCTTACAAATGCTCCTGTATGTGAATAACATACATATGTTCTTGTATAAGATTCCTGCCACTTGGTTGTGTCTGTCGGTGTGTGCTTTCCCTGCTAGTGGGTGCTGGATTGTCTCAGAGGCTCCACTGTAGCTTATTCATTGTGGATCTTTTCTGGTGTGATGCACGCCTGTTTCAACTGAACTAGTGATTCGTGCTTGATCTTGTGCTACCATTGTTACTGCCTCTGTGCTGACGGAGGTCCTCCATCAGCTGTGCAAGCAAAGTGCTTTACTCCCTGGGACTTTCTTCAGATACTTCTGTATACATATTCACACGTTATATTTTATATTCACATAATATTCAGAGAGAGCAAACGCAGAGCCCTACGACCAGATTGAACACCACTGAAAAGCAAAAAGAGACTGGAAAGTAGAAAGCCACATTGAATTGGTTTCATAGTGGCACCTTTGTTTGTTCATAGACCTCAGTGTTGGGTTCATCTTCCCAGGTTCCTCTTCCCTCCCTGACCAAAGCTCCACAAATACACATGTACATTGAAGACTCCCAGGTCATACCAGGCCTTTATTCATAACCAGGTCACTAGTGAAAGAGGCCAGTAAAGATTGATACAACATGCACAGGGTACAGGAGTCCAGTACAGTCAGTCATGTGACTTCAGAGTACATTGGTGGTGTCAGGGGTGGTGGATGATCACTTCTTATTAACAATAAAATGGATTTCAGCCTATTAGGTACAGCGATAAAGTAGGTGTACCTAATAAAGTCACTCGGGGTGGATCAATGGAGAAGAGATAAAGCAAATGAAAAATGTCAAAACTCTCTGAGTCAACTGAGAGAGGAGAGAGGAGCTGTCGGGGCCTGAAGAACCTCATGAATTTATACAAAAGAGTAACTGAGAGCGTATCGACCAGTCACACTGCAGACTGACATAGGATGTGCAAGATATTTGAGTATAAGGGTAATACTAAACTCTACTTAAAGATCCATCAGAGTCTTCCTCCCCCACACCAGAGGTATAAATGAGGAGAGATGCTTTTATAAGCCCTACAGGGTAATCAGGCACCACAACCCCGCCATCAATGGAAGCTTCATGTGTCTGCTATCAGTCAGGCCCTGTAGAAGTATGTACTGACATTAGAATTATAAAACAGTAGCTTCTTCCACTGAGCAGTAAAACTACTCAATCACTGTCTCTCTCTCCACCACAAAAATACATAATAACTCATATCAGCAATTCTATAGACCAAAATGTATTTATTTATTTATTTATTCATTCATTCATTCATTCATTCATTTTGTGCATCCAGTCACTCTACAAAAGGGTTCAGTTCATACTTAACTGTCCTTAGGATTATAAAATGAATCTATAATCTTCTGCGCTATAAATATTTCAGAACAATTTTTTTTTGCATCGTACAACCAGTGCTAGTGGCTTCAGAGGAGTTTAGCAACTTTATGCTACTCCTGCATGTGTTTTGTACCTGTATTGTCAACCTAACATTGTTTAAATTTTGGGTTGTAGTTATTCTGTATAACTGTATCACCAATGTCTACAAGGTATATGAGCGGTTTGGGGTCACTAAATACATGCTGGGATGGATTATGAGCAGTGTCTGACCTCCAGTGACCTTTGACCCTACAACAAGTGAAAAAAGCACACAGATATTGCTTGAAATTACCCAATGACTGTAGACATTGTGACATCAAGAAATGTCAGCAGTTTCTATCTTAAACACTTTGATGTGTAGGTAAGTTTCTGTGATGTGAACTTATCTGCAGGGGGGTTCTGTTAGTACACTCTAATGGCATTTTACAGTAGTCATGTGTTTGTGTGACAGAACTCTGTTTTGACAACCAGTCTGGTAGATGCATTTTTGTACATATTGATGTTGCATTTGTGTGAATCTTGTCTATGAATACATGGAATTAGAGAACCTGCAATTGCATGCCATTATGTAATCCTGTCCTGTGGAATGACAAAGATGCCTTGCACATGTCGTCTCTGACCGGCCTTCCATGGACACTGTTGGGCCCTTGAGCAAAAGCCCTTAACCCTCAACTGCTCAAGATGTATTCAGTCACAATTGTCAGTCGCTTTGGATAAAAGCGACAGCCAAATGCCGTGAATGTAAATGCTCATGCATTTCCAACTCTGGATTGTGACCCTTGCCTGTGTTTATATCTTGAGCTTGGATTGTCCTTTGGATATTAAAGACTGGATTTTACCTGCAAGCGATTCTGTCTCTACCTCAGGAGCCTGACATTATGTTGAGTTTATTATTTTGATGCTAAATTGTGCTGCTGTAAATAAAATGAAGTGTTTTTTTATCTTAAATGGAGATTCTTGGCTTTCATGATACAGTCAAACCATTTCTGAAGATGCACACGTTTTCTGTATTTTTCAGAATGTTCTCTCTATAGTAGCAATGTTGACTTTACCAAGTTCAAAGGTAATCACATTTCTACAAGAGTGCATCACTGCTCTTTTCTTAACTGTTAACTAATTCACCTTAAAGACTAAAAATACAAAGATGAATTTAAGTACCTTTAAGCTAGCAAATTCCATTCAGTGGAAAAAAGTGCTTATAAATGAACAATTTAAAATATGAAACAAAAAGTATTTAAAATAAATACATAAATTGTAATGTAAATTATCTATATTAATGTTTCATGTCCAGGCCTGTGGACAAATGATACCACATAAAGTGCAAAACTAGCACACAAGTCATTTTTTTCTGTCATTTGATTATCATGTTAATAATAATCGTTTTATCTGTGCTTAAATAAAATACATCAAATGAAACGAAATGCATTTATTTAGTTTTATGTAACAACCAATAAGAAAAAGTGATACATAGAAAAAAGGAAGTGAGTCACAATGAGTTACTCATTTATGTTCCTCCACAAGTTTACAGTTAAATAAATTATCATTCAAACCTAGCGTTGTTCAAACAACACAAATGTTCATAATGCTGCTATAGCAAACAACTAATGTGGAACCAGTGTTCAATTTAGCAAAACCTAATGCTCTGTTTCTCTTTCCCCAGTGCATAAATCCTCAGATAAAGTATGTTGTTGCTGATGGAGTCAGAGTGTGTATCTGCAGTGTGGTGTGGACAGCAAGCTGTAGCAATACATTTTCCTGTTTCTGAGTTTGAGCTTCTGATCCAGACATTTAATCTCGAAGACTACTCATGCATTAAGAACCCATTTGGGTAGCATGATTTTTATGCAGAATTACCCGCAAGTTTAAATATATATACCCCATTTAACACACATAATACAAAGCAGTGCAGGTGTTCCTTAGATTCATCTTGGAATTTATCAGTAAGGTAGTAGTAAAGATAAAATAAAACAGTTTCTGAATAAATAAAATTGAATATACATTCAGTCTGAGAGTATATATGTTGCACATGAGAACAAAATGCAAAGTTCTTCTATAGTAGTGCCTTGAGGACACTAATGGTGTGATGGAGGTTTTTTGCATTCTGTGGTACGCATGACTAAGCAACGTTCTCTGCAACAGAGCACCACCTCTCCATGTGGCACTAATGCAACAGTCAGTAACATGCAAGCAAGCATCATGTTCTACAGGTCCATGGGTTCTTTATGGAAGTTTATGGTGTAACAGCTGCAGGAGGGAAATATCATTCCACCAGTAACAAGCATTAGACTTATTTCATTTACAGGACTGTTTTATCCAAGACAGTTTACACATATCTTGGGTTAAGAGCCTGGCTCAGGGGCCTAACTGTGGCAACGTGATTGTGGCTTGAACCAGCAATTTTCTGATTACTAGTCAAGTGCCTTAACCATTGAGCTGCCACTGGTGGTTGGATGTAGGAAGGTGGATGGGCAAAGCAAGGCTGGACTTTATGTTACCACCACCAGCTGTAGGATTTCTCCATGCACTGTCAAAGACAGTCACATAAATCAAAGTTCTATGCTTGTCTGCAGTCCTGAATTCAGATTGCTGCAGATTCTAGCGAGAACTGTCGTTGGAGCTCTGTGTACTCTCCTCAGTAGTAGTGCAGGATAACTGGGGAAAGTTGAAAGTCCTCCGGCAGCAGAACAGGTTTATCCTTCTGATAAGTTGTCGTATGAAGTGTTTGAATGTCCCTCTGAGTGCTGCGGAGGAGAAGTAGAAGATGAAGGGGTCCATGCAGGCGTTAAAGGTGCTGGTGAGCAGTGCGTACACTCTCCAGCTGGGACTGTACCAGCCAATGAAACCCACCACATGGGACACGTTGTAGGGCATGAAGCAGATGATGAAGACTAGGAGGGTTCCCATGGAGAGCCCAATTGCTCTGAAACGCTTCTTGGGACTGATGTTGGGCAGCCTGGAGAGGATGAGGATGAAGTTGATGTAGCAGAAACAGCAGATTATGAAAGGGATTAGGAAAAGCACTAGGAACAGCTCCAGACGCACAGGCATCAGAACTGTTAGCTGTTCATTGCTGAAATCTTCATAACAGGTGTTCCTATTGGACGGGTCCAGAACGGTGTTGTTGTTGTGGTCATAGTACTGCATGATGTAGACAATGCTGCAGTGTGCCATGGAAACCACCCAGAATACAACACTGGCTATTACTGCGTTTCGGGGATGCCTTTTGAGTTTGTATCTGATGGGAAAGGCCACCCCCAGATAGCGCTCCACGCTGATGGCCGTTAGGAGGAAGGTGCTGTTGTAGATGGTGGTGTAGAAGATAAACCCTGAGAGTGGGCAGAGGAAGTAGCTCATCGTCCATTTCATGTCAACGGCCTCTTTCATACGGAAGGGGAGGAAACAGAGGAAGATCAGGTCTGAGATGGTCAGGCTGAGGAGGAGCACATCGATGGGTGTGGCGTTCAGCTTCACCTTTCGGCTGAAGGTGTAGAGGGCTAGAAGGTTGGCAGGAAGTCCTGTGATCAAGGTAATACTGTACACCACCAGGACTAGGTCACTAAGATGTCTGGTCCACTGCATGGTGCCTTTAAAGCTCAATGATTATCTGTAAAAACAAATCTTTTGTTAGAAAGTTTACTGCATTTTAATTGCAGCATGGTGTGTTACAGTATCACATTTGTGATAAATAATGTGCAACATTTGCGTTACTTTCACCAAAAACTCTACAAATATAAACTGAGATATTCCACTTGAAAACCGTGAGCAGAGGCACAGTGTGCTGTGTATCTTGAGTTGACCATAATAAAAAGATATTGTCGTCCTTTTTAGTGACATGGTGTGGTGAGAAAAAAAGGTTGCCATAACAAACCAACTGCCATCACATCCCCCCCCCTACAAATAACACCACACTAGAAAATCTGAACCTTTTCTTTTTTTCACAGACTAAAATGGTGGATATCAGTACTCTCTATGCTGAATTTGAATATGGGTTTTTTTTTTCAGAATTTTCCTATCACGATTGTTTTTTTAAGTGGCAGTTACATTTTAGATTGTGTAATACATGAATACATTTGAACAAAAAAACTTTGGGTGACAGAGATATTCTGAAAAACATATTTTGACTCAACATGCAACAATACACAATAAACATATATTTTTGCATGAAGTAAAGCCATTGTTGACCAGTGCAATCTCCCCTCCCCATTATTAATGGGGCCAGATGGATGTGATTTAAGGGAAGGGTTTATTCGCTTACAAAACAGGCACTCCAGCTGGTGAGAGAAAAATGCTACTGAATAATAGCGAATTAGTGGCACTCAGGCAGTGAAAACACACACAGTACATAATTCTTCTACCTTATTTGCAAAATAAAAAGTTGCTGTCAAACTAGAAAGATCCAATCAACATGAATTACAAAGTGCTGTTAGTGCTTTATATAGTGACATTTGTAGTTTAAAAAAACCCTATTAATCCTTCCATTACATACAAAGATTTCACATTTTGAAATCCACGTGGTTCACAATCTGTCTTTGAGTAAACCCTGGCACGTCTGCCGCTGGGCATTTTGATCAAGCAGGCATTAAAGCATGCACACGCTTACTGATCTCACGGGTAAAGAACAGAATAACGTACATGTTTGAAGTATTGGATTTTCCACACTAAAGATAACCCACAAATGTCCAAAAACATTCCCATTAAAGAAGTCATTTTAGTTTTACTGGGTTACATGATATGAATTCCTAATATTGAAGGAAGCACTCTAGGGCTTCTGGATTGACTAATAATCTTGTCACTTAAGAGTAAAATGAAAATGTTATGTCAGAAAAGACTGACATTAATGAAGAGCTTGAACACTGCTGGATCAGGATTCTCGATTGTCACTTATAATTTATATATATACTTTTCATATTACTTTGAATATTACTAAATAATCCAGGGTGGTTATTGAATAACAAGCATTAAGATTAATAACTAAGTAATCCAGGGTGGTTACTGAATAACAAGCATTAAGATTAATAACTAAATAATCCAGGGTGGTTACTGAATAACAAGC
>JAOXYF010000028.1:2988374-3008200 GCA_028565775.1 Sternarchorhynchus goeldii
TGTTACAGAATGAGAATGATCGGGACATAGCCCTAATGTTACAGAATGAGAATGATCGGGACATAGCCCTAATGTTACAGAATGAGAATGATCGGGACATAGCTCTAATGTTATAGAATGAGAATGATCAGGACATAGCCCTAGTACTACATATAATAAGCCTGCTTGATTGACAGCTTGCTGTCCTGCTACCCCACTCAACCAGAGCTGAATAAATGGTACAAACATGGAGAATCTGTCATACCACCATATATCTATAAACCAACAGATGAGAATCTGTCACACCGCCATATATCTATGAACCAACAGATGAGAATCTGGCACATGATTCTGAAGTTCTAGCAAGTTCTATCATAACTTTTAGATTACCCTTAGATTAAACAACACAACCACCTATTTTATAAAGTAAGGGACGAAAATATCTGTAATAAACTGTTCATTTACTAGAGACAATGAAACAATGTTCTTTGTGTTTGTACAATTAGAAATTACAAATATAATTAGAAATAAAGCACAGATTTAGGCTCTTAGATGCTTTAAATGGTAAGGTTTTGAAATTTTGTAGGTTAGGTTTTGATATTTTATTAAACAAACCTGTTTAAAAAATCTAAACACTAAACAATATAGTATTACTGATGCTATGTCATGTTCCCATCAGAGACCTGTAGCTTGGTTTACAATTACTGGGTGATTCTGCTTTGTTTTATGTTCATGCAGAGTGCAATTAGTTTTGGCTAAATTCATTTATGTACCTAGATGATGTTAGCTAATTTTACTCTCTAGATCAAATGATTTGTTACATGATATTGAGAGATTAAAAAAACTTATCACAAAATAAATGTTTCTCCTCTGCAATTTGTTATGTAAATTCTTTACTTCTGTATTTCAAAAATCTCAATTGTAAGGTTTAAGAGTATGCGGTGTTATTACAGCTCGATCTTTTATGGAGTTTCGATGATTTGTATTATTATGTTGTTGCTTAAGCTTTCAGGTGACTGTTTTTTGTTTATATATATATATATATATATATATATATATACATACACTTTAAAGCAAACAGTAACACTGTCATACCTGCTATCTCTTTACTCTTTTGCTCTCACTCAGGCTTGTCTTACCTGTCCTGGAACCAGACATCTCTCAGTCGCATGAGCCTGTTGACCCTTGGCATCACATAAGTGGTAAATCGCATGGATATAAACAACTGCATCTAATTTTCATACAAGTTAAAAGAACTTCCTGAAATGAACTAAGAGGAAAGGTGTGGAAAGGTTCAGAATGGAAATTAAGACTGAAAAAGCGGGCAGGCCCGTAAGGTTTTTTAGTTTCTTTCTCAAAATGGTTTCCTCATCCCTCAAACTCCGTGTTCTCTGCTAACTTCCTCATTGTTACAGTCTGCATCTCTATCCTTTAAGGGACTCTCACACGGCTCTGCAGTCATTAGGTTATCAGCGCTGAGTTCATCATTGCCACCACACTGATCTTCTGATTCTGTTGAAGGTCTTACTGCCACAGTTCTTTCCTAAAACTCCCTCTGTGAGATAAAAAGAAAATTCCAGAATTCTAATAATTATAATGACAAATAAAATAATAACATTTCAACAGTATTTTTTAAAAAGATTTTGAACAGCTTTTTTTTAAAGGAGTTATTATACCACAAATGAAGTCTGGGAGACAGAGCTTTGATTGTCAGATCACAGATGAGATTCCTGTCACTAGAGCTGCTTTTGTTTACATCAACAGTAGCTTAAAGCTTTGCTAATTCCATACGGAGTTTCAAGTTTAATGAGAAACCATACCATACATTTGCTATAAATTACTTATTCCCATTAGCTAGTTATGCAAGTAAGTTAATATGCTAAATGAACTGCTTCTTTAATAAGACAGAATAGTCTGGCATGAAAACAATAAAGGCCAATGGCACCTATTTAAACAAAATACAGGAAAGGAGTTTATTAATTCACCGTTAGAATTACTTTAAATCTGACTAACTCTTAGCCCTTGGGAAGTCCCTGTGGCTAAACTAGGAGTTTCCTGATATGTGAGAGCACAGAACACTATCAACCTTTGATTCGCTCTATAACACAACACAGCACACATGTATGTAAGCGCATCTCCTAACTATCCAAGCATCAAATAGTATTTACTACACTCTAACAAGTAGCAACCAATAGCTGCTTACTAGGTTCTCATGCTATAGTCTGTCGCTGATCATTCAGTCCACCACATCACTCAGCAATGAAAGCTGAGTAGTGGGTCTTTAAGAATGCAGTAAAAAGCACTAAGAGGTAACTGCTGCAGGTTAGTTCTCACGACACAAAAATGAACTGCCTAGTGGCAATGTGGTTAGACCAACATCTTCCTTAGGAGTTTATACCGTGTAATATGACTGTCCTGTGTGTGAAAGTTTACTTACAAGGTCGTCACTGTGAACTTGTTGGCCTGTTCTAAACCAAGAGTGCAACATGTGCTGCTTAGATGCTCCTGATCTCGAGAAGTTCATCAAACAGCTAAAATGGCTTGAAGCTGCCTGCCACAAGTATGTGGACATGAGGTTGGAAAGTACACTCTAGAGGCCAAAGGAAACACGTTTCCTGGGTGAGGGTTCGCCATCCTGTGTGCTTCTGTGCAAACGTTCACCACCACGACGTCTCCAGCAAGCGCTGTTTTTTTTGTTTTGTTATGGTTTGTTTTTTTTGATGCGACATCCATCTGCCTCTTATAACATTAAAATAAAAAAAAACAACAACAACAACAACAAAAAAAAAAACAAAGTTATTTGCAGGTGGAGCTCAGAGACAGATGGGCAAATTTGTGAAAAGCTTTTGCTTTCAGAGCAGTTCCATAACAGGAAGCAGACACGGTCATCATCTCATTAAACATTTATACATCCCACTTCCCAGATTAATGACGCTGAACCTGCAGGCAAAGTAGAGAAACAGGAGGTAAAGAGTGACGAAAAGACGAATCAGGGTTTAAAAAGCAACCCACTGAGCCTCAGGAAGAGGAAGCCAGAGGCACAGAAACCTGAACCAGAAGTGTAATGATTACTGGTAGGAGATGTATTACACTGTTCGAAATGCAGAAATAAGGCAGAAATATCTCGCACAGTGGCAGAGTTTAGTATTTTAATCTTTTGTTGTCACAGACTTTTTAGATTCATCTTTCATCTAAATGTGTCAATCTCATCTGCTTCTCATACAGTGTTTTTTTTTGCAGTCCTAACTGGCAAAGTCTCTCCAAATTAATAATTTTATTTAATTAAAGAATTTTTTAAGAATCACAAGAATATCTGCTCAACTGGACTGAATGATTTGAGGAATATCATTTCTTCTCTGACATAAAAAAGGTTGGAAGCCTTAACTGATGTGTGATCTGCCATTAAGAACCTTTCATAAATCACAAAAAATTCACTTGAATAATCGCAAGAGACTATATATCCCAGTGCTAATAAAGTGTACTTTTCTCTCAGAGTTATGCTGAGTTAGGCCTGTCTGTATATCTGACTGCATTTCAATAAAGTTTACTTCAAGGGATCAATGTTTTAATTTGGATCTGCAAAAAAAGCCTTGGACTGAGAGTGAGAGACAGTTCCATGTTACTCAGCCTCTGGACGACTTTGTAAGATTGCTTTTATCAACAGTGTTTTGAAAACAGTCTGTTTGAAAAGGCATGGCCTACTGATTAAATCGGCTTTGTATCACAGTTTGTGTTCAAACAGTGTTGCACAAAAAAATTTATACTTTTCACTTTTTTATTGTCTAATTGGGACAATCAGAAAAAAATGTCCAAAGTACGGAACAAACATTTTAAAATGAATTGGAAAATGATTTCCTTCTGCAAAAATACTTATTCTGCTGTACTTACACTTGTAAATGTATGGAGATGTATTGTGTAAAAGACCTTTGTGTAGACAGAAATCAATACAGCTTGAAAAACAAGACAAGAGCAGGCGAGATGTGGGATATGGTGATTTCTCTTATTTAGAAGACATCTGTAATGACCAATGGCTGGACCATCTGCTAAGCCACCTACAGCCACCAGAGGGAGGCACAGTGTGGCTTCAACATAATCAGGGGCAATCAGTCACAGCTGTCTTCCCAAACTACTTAAGAGCAACTCACAGGCTGCCTGGTGCTTAGCTTTTGTTCAGTGTTCTTTGTGAAAGACAGGGTTGGTATTTTGGCTTGAGCCCTCAAGAGCTGCCTCTTTGCTCTTTCTCTCTTTTTTTCTTTTACCTCTTGAGCTTCTCCTAAAAGCCTCGAGTTGCACCTACTCACCTACTCACCTCTCACGTTCCCTCCAGCCCCTGCCAATGTTTTCTCAGCAGCCCTTTAGAGTCCTCTGACTTTCTCATTCCTTTCCCCCTTTCTCTTTAGATGTCTGCTCTTGGTTGGGAAAGCCAATTTGTCAGTTTTAGTTTTCCTTTTGTTTGCTAGTAACACATCAGCTGCAGTAACCCCAAGAAATGTTGTTTTAACCCTGTCCTGGATCTTTCAGTTTTCTCCTTGGAGCAGTTCCCCCTACAGTCACCCAGATTCAGCCAAAGCTGGTTTTTACTTGGGCTTGGTGTTTTGGTTTTGGTACATTGTTCACTTTTTGCTTTTTTTGACTGCTCTGCAGTCCCAATTTACTCTGTTTACTCTGGTTTCCTGTACTCTGAGACCTTCAGGTGAGCTGCTCAGAGCAGCATCATCACTTGCTATTCACACACATCTCCCCCTGTGAACTGCCATAACAGCACAGTAGCGAACAGAATGGTAATTTAATTGTTGCCACTGACGAGACAGTGATCAAAAACATTTAAGACTAAGTATTCAGACTTCCAGGAGGGTAATACACACTTTGCACCTTCCTTTGCTCCAATTAATGTGGCTTTTGGCTCAAACAAAGCAGGGAAGACAGCTGTCTTAACCAGTAACATGCACTGTGGTGCTAGTGACTCACTGAGTCTGGTTTAATTTGTACCCTCTGTCGGATAGCTCACCTGCAGAGAGATTTTTTTTTCTAAACATGTCAGTTCTTTTGTGTGCAGATGTAAAGATTTTACATGTGTATTATGAATACATTTATACATGGATGCGTAATGATTCCTCCATGATGATTAATGTCTGTATGGTCAATCCTGTTATCATAGACATCAAGCTTTAGCGAAATTTTATCCTGAATTCACTAGCGCATGCAGTATGTGTCCCTGTAAGACATACGAGCTTGCATTAATACCTGTGAACAAAAATGCTCTCATTACTGAACAAGCTTAACACCTTGTCCTTCAAATGTGTTGCTCTTTTAATGGGTTATTAGCAACCTGACCGCTTAACGCGAGAATTGTTCCACAAACAGAAATAGAAACAGACTCAAAGTGATACTTTAAATAACCCTGCAGTATTACTTGGCATAAACTAAAATAATATTTACCTCAAAACCTCTGTAAAACTATCCACTGGTGTACTATAGGTTTTAGTGTATATTTTCAGTTGATGGTAAGGTGGTAAATAAACTAAAGTTTAATAATTATTTAATACCATGTAAATAAATGACTAGAGCAGCCTAACTTGAGTGAAAACCATTCATAGAAAATTAGTACGTTTATATAAGAATAGGTGACAAAGAAAAATGAAGTACAAACAGAATCTAGGTAGGCCTACGTAACTGTGGAGTGAGACAGGGTTAAAGAACGGAATGAACATTATGAACTGGGTAGTAAATACAAGAAGACAATGAAGTAGAATAAAACAAAAGTGAAGTAGAATACACAAATCTGTGACCCTGCTTCACATCTACGTAACTTCTAGAAGGCTCAAATGCCCTAATCTTGAAATGCTTCAATCACCCACCTTTTAGTGTAAAGAAAACACCTATAAAAAAAAACACAGGAGACTTGCTCATGTTGACAGGCTTGATTCTCACTGTGCATTTGGCAAGTTGCTCTCATGTTCATTTGAGCTCACTGGTGCTAAACCGGAAGTTGGAGACCTAAATTAAAACAAGATTAGCAGTGGCCTTGTTTCTTCAACAAATAACATTAACAGAATGAGACCAAGAGCAATCAACCCCCAGATCCACCCCACCCTCACCATGGCAGGGAATAGAGAAGATGGATTCATAATTCAGACTAAACAGAGCAGGCTGTGGTCTGTACAAGCAAGTAATTATGTGACATCAAAAGAAAAGTAAATACACACACACATACAAAGTTTTAAAAATGGAACAAACCATGATTCTTTCAGTAGTGCAGACACAAATGTTTGCAGTGATGTAAATAATCTCATGCACAATAAACAGTGCATTTTGTTGTCGAATATAGACTGTAATTTTGTAACTTGTAAATATTGTTTTTTCATTATCAGTTAAATAAAGCACAGGTTGAATATTTACCTTGGCCGTCCAGATCTTTTTATAAATGTTTCTATCTTATCTGTGTGGGGAAAGAGAAGGGGCTTACAGATGTTGCACCTTGGCCATGTGTAGTGTCCCAATGCACCAAAAAACGCTAATCTAGTGAAATAATTACTCAATAATGATCTATTTATTAAATATGGCGTTACTTTAAGTGTAACACACACATGTATGTATCAGACATCTGCTCTACAATTTTGATAGATATCCTAAACTAGTCACTAGACGGTGAAATAGGCAGAACTACCTCGCATCTACAGTCGCTGTGTTTTCCAAGGTCAGCCGTTGTCCACCACCAGTGGGCAGTCTTTGATCACAGGATCACTGCTGCTCCGCCAGGCGTCCAGGTGGCATCCAGGCAGTACTCAACACCCCACTGGGACTGCAAGGATGGTGCCATTATAATGATGCATTAACGGTGCGTCGAGTATAAATGTGTCAGATACCAATAGTGTTGCTGGAGTTTTTAAATCATTCTTTAATGACCCGGTTCATCCTTGGTTAATCAGTGGTTGCCTCAGCTAACCTGCATAACTTGGCTACTTGATTCTGATTCCTTTGTAGTTTATTCTGTTGTGGTCACTTGGTACATTATACCGTACAACTCACAATTGTATTCATATTTAATCTTATATATCTACTTCGTTTATATAACTGTGACTGGAATACTATGCTCCTGCTTTTCTTTACTCTGCTGTTGAGACTCTTGAATTTTCCTCTGTGATCAATAAAATAATCCATTTTGTCTAAATTTAAATATTTTAGGTAAATGTGGGTCCTATGTGTGTGTTAAATAAATAGGATTAAAGGCTGTATGGGAACTATGTGGTCTAGGGGGCCTGAAGAATAACCCCATACAAATATTGTCAGTAGAAATGTTACAGAAGCCAGTAAGAGTGATATACTGTCACATGCTGGAGCGAGAATCACTGTGATCTCATTCTCTCTCTCTCTCTCTCTCTCTCTCTCTCTATCTCTCTCTCTCTCTCTCTCTCTCTCCAAGATGATCTTAACAATATGATGCTTTTTGAAAACTCTTACTTGAGTATTTATTCGTTTATTATATTTTATGAGCAAAGACAAGGTTTTTGCCCCCAGGTGTGTAAAGTTGTGGTAAGAGGTTATTACTTACATTTCTGACAGCACCCCAGGGGCAATACACAATCTGTGTCTTGCCAGAATATTTTGTTAAACTTGATTAACTTTGGTAAATACCTTATGAGATCACCAGTTCAGATTGAGCAACTCAGACTTACTTTAGAAAATGGTGAAAGCATCACAGTTTCCTTGAAGATTGCGCAAATTCTTTTTTGAGCTATCTGATCCTGAACAACTGTTCTCAGAGAATAGAAGCAAATGTATTTTCTGATCATACTCTAACACCAAATCATACACATTTCTTGGTTCTTCTACAAATGTAAAATCATATATTCTGATTTTCCCACACTGAAGACTGTCGGTGGAAACGTGTGTGATCTCTTTGATGCAGCAGTTCAACTGGGGACAGCCAAGAGCCCTCTGGCAGCAGGACAGGTTCATCCTCCTGATGAGTCGTATGAAGTGTTTGAATGTCCCTCTGAGTGCTGCGGAGGAGAAGTAGAAGATGAAGGGGTCCATGCAGGCGTTAAAGGTGCTGGTGAGCAGTGCGTACACTCTCCAGCTGGGACTGTACCAGCCAATGAAACCCACCACATGGGACACGTAAAGCATGAAGCAGATGATGAAGACTAGGATGGTTTCCAAGGACAGTGGCAAGCCCTTGAAGACTAGGAGGGTAGGGACTAATGTTGGGCAGCTGGGAGAGGATGAGGATGAAGCAGCAGCAGATCTTAAGAGACAAAAAGCACCACGTACAACTCCAGTCAGAATAATAATTGTTTTCACTGCTCATTCCTTATAGCAGGTGTTCTGTTTGAATAGCTCAAAGATGGTGGTGTTGCCAGGGAGATAGTACTGCATAACATAGAAAATACTGCAGTGTGTGAGTTTGTATCTGATGGGGAAGGCTTGTCCCAGTTTGCTGATGGCCATTAGGAGGAAGGTGCTGTTGTAAATGCCGGTGTAGAAAATGAACCTGAAAGTGTGTAGAGGAAGTATTTCATTGTCCATTTCATGTTGACTTCTTCTTTCTGAGATGGTCAGACTGAGGAGGAGCACATTGATGGATGTACACCTTTCGGTTGAAGGTGTAGAGGGCTAACAGGTTGGCAGGAAGTCCTGTGATTAAGGTAATACTGTACACCACCAGGACCAGGCCACTAAGCTGTCTGGTCCACTGCATGGTGGCCTTTTAGCTCAACAGATTGGCAGGAAGTCCTGTGATCAAGGCAATACTTGACCATTAAGGTGTCTAGTCCACTGTATCGTGACACTTTAGGACAATAGATAGTTATCAAAAGATATGTTAAGAAGTGTTATCCTTTACAGTTTCAACACACTTTCTAGTTTCAGTACACAGATGGTCAAGTCTGACAAGCATAACAGCAGTATGTAGCATTTCACAAAGCAAATGAAAGTCAAACCTCCTTTAGTCTTTAGTACAAGAAGGTGCAGCTGCCACTACACCTTCTTATTAGTTAATTGCTCCTCCCTATTTCAAGGGGAACCTCAAGCATTTGATTAAGGGTGTTTAGACTTATGAAACAGCACTCCAGGAGGTGGAGAAGAGAGAACCAGACTAGGAACCTGAATAGCTGCAATAAAGCTGTCATATAAGTGCTTTCATTGCCTGCTTGGTACGCACAAATAGTTGTTTTATTCATGCTGGTCTCTGAGCGTATGTTCTTGCCGATGACTCAGTTCTCACCCTGTCCAGTGGCATGGCCATTCCAACAGTAATATTTCTAATGCATTATTACTTTGATCATCAACAACGATTATTATTAATCACTTATGTAACACAGAAGACTGAAAAAAAAACCTGTTGTGCAACAAATGAGCAGTTTTGCTTGATGCTAGTTAAATTCTTATTGGAAGTCATTTGGATAATTACTAACACATTAATTCAACACCCAATTATTTCCAGCCAGAACTGCGCAAAGCATAAATGCTCACAGACTGAATGACAGCCAATTAGCAACGCCCCCTCAAGCAGTGCAAATGCACACATTAAAAAGCAAATTCTCTCTTAACTCCATAGAAGGTTGCTATCAGATGAGAGTGATCCTATCAGTACTAAAGAAAGTGTTGTTGGTGCTTTCCAGAATAAAGTTTGTTTAAAAAAAAAAAAAAATCAATCGTTTTATTAGGCACAAAGACTTCACATCTTTATCGGAGTTCCATTTGGTTCAGTGTGGCCTGTCTGTCTGCATTTTAATCAAACACTGTGGGAGGCATTACAGCAAATGTGTGCTTACTGACTCATGAAAAGAGTATGGTATAATGTATATTTTGGGGGTACTGTATTTTTCAAATTAAAGATAACCCACAAACTTCAAAAAACATGAAAGCTTTCACATGACATGAATTCCAAAGACTGATGGAAAACGTTTCCAAAAGTATCTTTTTGATTAACTATTAATAATGTCAATTAAGGGGAACATTTTTTTATGTTTTTCAAAAACTTACTTCCTCTAGTCATGTTACATAAAGAGCGTTAACTCCTTCCATTCCCAAGTCTGCCCAGCAGATACAAATTCTTACGTCTTGTATTTATGTACCTTTTTTTATATTAGTTTCGCTAGTATTTATGGAATAATGAACAGTAGTTACTATATGATATGCCTGAAGTATGTAATTAAATAATTAAATAATGAGCCTGGCGATTAGGAGCTCAAGATCTAACATATTTGTCATTTTTAATAATACAACCTATGCGTGTATAGCACTGTCATACAGAACTTCTTGCAAGCTGGAACACGGGTTAAGTGGGAACTCACTTTGCATGTGACAGTCTCTCTCTCTGGAATCAGGTATCCTACTGAAAAAAAAAAACGATTCAATAGGCTCCTGACGATTAGGCACAGGTGTGTCCCTAAATCTCATTTAGCCTGCAGCCAACACATCCCACGCGCCCAGGAAGGCTACGGTGATCCACGCCCTATGGCCCTTTGATGCCCGATGGCCCACCTCGAATTTGAAAGGCTGAAGTGCCAAATATCAATGAGTGACTCATGTACTGACATCTTCCATGAAGTGAAGCCAGTGGTGTGAGGCATGGGCAGAACAGAAAGTGAGAGGTCATCCCGACAGGTAGTCGCAAAAAACCTGCTATTTTAATGGCCAAGCTTTCGTTCTCAATAATACTCAAATGGAAGCCCTGATTTTGCATTCCACCCATCCAATGGAACACTTCTTCAGGCTACAGTGAGCCCAGGTCACCTCAGAACAGTCCTCTGGTTTTGCAGAAGTTGCAAAGTTGTCATCAGAGTATGTGTATGTTCTGTGCAGACCAAGGATTCTATCCATAAAATATTGAAATGTGGTGAGATGTAAGAGTAATCCACTGGTGTAAACCAAACAGAGTTGAAAAGACCACCTCCCTGTGTAAAAGCATTTAGTTGGATAAACCTATTATGTGAGTTGGTTTACCTTTCTTGATCCCGCAGTAAATTATCTGGAATTAGACCCAGTCAGGCCTTTACTCTCAGATCAAGGACATAATTAATTTTATTGTCGCTGTTTGAAAGTCCCTCCTTCTGATTTTCTCAGGTTCTGTCTAGGATGCCCCAGGTTTCACTCATAGAACAACTGAAATAAGAAGAATTTAGTAGAGGTTGAGGGACCTTTTTCATTGCAAACAGGAGTGTACCCACAAACAGGAGTGTACAAACTTCTCCTTGTTCCACATGTCCTCATGTACAAACTTTTGATTTATGTTTTAAAGCATTTAATTAAACCACTCCACCACACCATCTATTTGTGGTGCAAATAAATGTAACCAACAGTTCAGAAAGTTCACATCTGTAAACAAGCAAAGAGTCGATCAACCATAGTTTAATGCATTTAATTATTCACTCAGCTTTGCTGTACAAATTAATTGTCCTGAGTACAAAACGTTGTGTTGAGAGTCAAGAGTATTTTGAAACTAAACCAAAATTAAACTAAATAGGACAACATAAATGGAAGACAAACTGGAACAAAAAACAAGACATTCTCTGGCTGTAGAAAGTTTTATAGATCTTTTCTTGTGTAGCGCTCATAAGCAGTGAGTTCTCTTTCCATATCAAGTAACCTACTGGGAGAGAAAGCTAGTTTATGTAGGCTACAGAGAACGTGGTATACCCAGGTGCACCCAGTCATAATGCCTCAAGTTTTCCTAACTTTTCAAAACAATGCTTTTTATTTTTACACCTGTTCCATTTTTTTATGGGAACTTTGTAGATTCTTCAAACGGATTGTTGATGGCTCTGATGAGTAATTGTGGTAAGTTGTTTATATCCAGGTTTTTACCTGTCATTGGTCTCACAAAAGCAGAAATCTGTAATGTTCTTTGATATGACTTATATCCTCCAAGCCACAGTTTTCGGGATTCCTGACATTTATCATTTTTGACAGGAAACATGCATGCATGAACAGGCAGGCAAAAATCTTATTTAAATGTTAGCATGCTTATTTTTCTATAGACATAGTTTTCATATAATTGAAGTATTCAGGCAGGTTTTTATTTATAATTTAATGAAGTAATCAGAAACGATAAATCCAGAAAATAATTTAATGTAACTGCACCCTTCAAACCCACATTTATTCTCAACAAAACCCTGTCAATGATTTCAGAAAAATCTACAATTTTATAAATTTTTAGACTTTTGACAATAGATTACGAAACAGTAAATATTCCGTTAAGAAGGACTAATAAATATGTAAAATGAGAAACCTTGATAAGGATAAAGTTTCATCGATTAAACAGTTTAAAACCAAAGTTGCAGAACAAGTGGGATTTTTCTTATTTCACCCCAGATAAAAAAATCAACATATTTGTTTATTCTGTACCATTTTAGTCTGTAAGAGTACATTTATAATCAAATTTTTAAATCATGGTGAAACTCGAGTGGAATTGGTCGGGTAAAAGGGGTCTGCACTAACGAGGTCAGCAAATAATGAACTGCTTGGAGGCCCTCTCAGCCAGTATTGATGAAGCAGTCATGCTATGCAAAGGATGGTTCCAGCCTCAAAAATTGACATTTTGCATGGCATTTCTTTAATCTTGGAGACACCAGCTCCAGCAGTCGATGTTAACTAGAAAATGACACACATGTGACCCAGGGCACCGCTGTTGCAAATGGCACTGTGGTCCACAGTGGTCCAGATTTTGGGGTGAGAACAGCGAGTGCACTTTTCGTGGTTATCAATCACATGTGTTGTACGGTATTGGGTAGGGTTTTTGTTGATGAATATAAATATATTGGGCTAAAATATGTCTCAAAACACCTCCTGACACCTCGCAACATGCATTAAATGACCAGGTGTAAGTGGGTCTTTACTTTTGAAACCCACTGATCAGACTTGAAAGAAACTTTTAGCATTGCTGTCAGTTTAGAAGGGAGAAGTCCTTTTGGATTTTTTCTTAACTGACATGTGAACAGTGAAGTTTCATTCTCCAGTATCATTAATTCCACAGATATGTTCTGTGTAGTGGCTGAAGGATGTGCCAGACATAACGGCAACCAGCAAGAGTATGAAATAGTGCTGAAATCCTTCCTCCTGCATGTTTACACTTTGTACAGTTGAATGGCGGCACGGAGGATGTTCTGGAGGATGTTCTGGAGGATGTTCTGGAGGATGTTCTGGAGGATGTTCTGGAGGATGTTTTGGAAAGTCCCCTAGTTCAATGTCCTTGTACATGTGTATTCCCATGCAACACATGATCACACTTTTAAACGCTAGCTGGCAGTGTTAATTAACACCCCTCTGCACTTGACCTGTGAAGTAGAAATACATCTGGAGAAGAGGGATGCAGGCCGATATCATGTTTATATGAACTTCGGTTGTGTTGTCACAGATTTCGAGCCAAAACTGCAAAACTTCCTGTGGATGATCTGAAGAGTTACGGAAACGTCCTCTCCAGTCATCACACTTGAGTTTCGGCCCTCACTGTTAAATCTTGTTCAACTGCTTTTCACCCACTTTTTATTTTTCTTTTATTCATTTTTTTTATATCCTTGCACTTTCATCCAGAGGAGCCCATTGATTGTGATGCTCCTGAAAATTTTCAAATTAGAATAATCTAGTTAACTTGATTAGTTAACTCAATTATTACTATCTTACCTTCTATGCAGATCAAACATCTGTTCACAGGTATCAAACTGCACTGTATACTCTCAACACTTCATTTTCCTCTTCTGTTTGTTCATTCATTCTTAAGCACTCATCTATACAGCCCTTCTGTTTTTTCTTTCATTTCCCTCCATATCCAATTGAAGCCCATTGATTTTTTTAACTCCCTGAATTTTCACTCACTGAACCCTCAAGTCTGGATATTGGCAGATGTCCTTGTCTGTAAACATGCACCCAAAATCAGTTTCCTCAATTTTGCTCTGGTTTATGGCAGTTTACTACCAGACCAGCTTTCCATTTACATGAATCTAGGCGGTAAATAAGGAAGAAGCTCATGGAGACAGAAGCATGCAGTGATCCCCTGCATATGGATCATCCAGGATACTGGGCAGAGGAAAAGTGAGAGGATTCAGAGCTCAGATAGTGACTAGAGGCAAATCAGATCCCAAATTCACCAAATGTGGGACATTATGGAAAAGGGCTCATGTTGAGGAATGCTGTGCTGAAGAGGCATTGTAAACTAGGGCCGATAGTTGTGGCAGATACTTATTCTCAGTAGACCTTGGAAAGAGTGCTTCATTTTTCCCCAGCTCTGGAATAGTCAGTTATCAGATTCTCAGTGGCATCAGCAAGTCTGGAATATGCCTTACTGTTGCAAGAAAGGCTGTAGATTCCTAACTTTTAGACAAAAAGTGCCTATTACCAGTTTAGGGGTCTTTAAGTTAGGGAGCCTTGTATAAATTTACTCACCAAAGCAAACAAAAGGGCCCACACCTAAACCTGAGTGGATGGGTCTATGTACAGTGCCTCAAACAAATCACTGTAGTAGTTCATTGTAACAAAATGACTTCTAGGGGTTAGATTGTTGAATTACATTGGTATTGGATTGTGCTGTACCAAGGAAGTCCAAAGCCAACTTTAAACTGTGGGAGATGGGCTGTGTCTCTGTGTTAATAAGGGTAACAACTTCCAAGTTCTGCCTGTAAACTAGGCGAACAACTAAAGACTTGCTCTGCGGCAGACACTTTCTTTCATACTACCAAGATGAGTGATTTACCAATCGATTTACCAATCGATTTCAAGCCCACCCATTTCCCAAGAGTAGCAGACATGACTCAAACACAACATTTCTGTCACCAGTGTTTTAATCATATGTGTGTGTATCATAATGCAACTACTTTAACTACTTTAAGCCTATAAGACCCACATTTACAAGCTCCAAAATAAGATAATAGAGTCCTTGTAGCCTAGGATAGATTGGTACAAAGCATCATTTCATTTTAATTTTGCAAATAATAACCAAAAATCTTTTAAAACCACTCTACATCTTTGACATTCCTATGGAATAAGATTAACAGCATTACAAAAATGCAGTTTAACTCCATGGTTAAGAGGACATTTACAA
This sequence comes from Sternarchorhynchus goeldii, assembly GCA_028565775.1. Taxonomy (NCBI): domain Eukaryota; kingdom Metazoa; phylum Chordata; class Actinopteri; order Gymnotiformes; family Apteronotidae; genus Sternarchorhynchus; species Sternarchorhynchus goeldii. The sequence continues at coordinate 3,003,394 of JAOXYF010000028.1, forward strand.
AGAAGATATATATGTTTTTAAAAAAAACAAGAAAATTCATATTTATTTATTAAGGTGTAAGGTGTAATCTTGCAAGAATTCATTATTACCATTAACCAAATAATTTATTTTGGATATCAGTGGAAACATTATTAATTCCAAATTTTGTAATGTTCTGTTAGTGCTGTCAACCTGTCATATATTTGGTTGAAATGTGACGTATGTGAAGATAGAAGAGGCATTCTCGTTTGAGTACGGGTATTTGTGGTGTTTTTGTACCTACGTAGAGGCGGTGATCCTATGCTCCCTCTGCTGGACAAAAAACTATTTACAGGTTTTCATGTTCATGACGTTCAGGCTACCAGTGTAGAATTTATTATACTTACCTAGTATTATACTTACTTTATTTAAGAGAATTATAACGTATTGAATTCCCATATGAATTCTTTTTTTACAAGAACTCCAGTTGCATTTTTTATGACTTGACAAGGACTTGACAAATTAAAAAATTATTTTAACTTAGTCATCAGTGACTTGAGGCTTGGATTGATTTGTGGGTTGATGACTTGTGAGTTGATGACTTGTCACAGCAAAAATCAAACCAAATTCTTTTGTTCTAATATATTCTTGTTCAATGTTTGTTTTAAGTGTGTTTTTATTAATTATACCTTATTCTCCTGAGACATAACAATAACAAAATACTAAAATAATATACATTTCCCATTTTAAACTGAAGATTGTCACCTAGCTTCTGTAGCTCTCTAATTAGGGGCTGTGAAGAATTTGTTCTTGTAGTCCGATGTCTATGACATTCAACAAAGAAATGGAGCCAGTTCCTTTTTGAAACCTTAGACTGCTGTATCACAGTAGATGATTTGAAAGTTCTCTAGAGTCGGGGTTTCATAAAACACTTTAATTTGCTCTAGGGTTGCTTCTTGGCCTAGTATTGGTTGTTGCCAAGCACCATGGATTCTCTTTTCTATTTTGAAAAACACAAAGTTCACTGAATCTGACCTTAAACATAAAATGAACTGAATCTAGGGAAAGGTGTTGGTGGAACTCTGTGGACCCTCCTCAGCATTGGAGCAGGTTACCTGGGGAAACCTGGAAGCTGTCCAGCAGAAGGACAGATTGATCCTTCTGAAAAGGCTTTGCATGATATTTCTGAACGTCCCTCTGACTGCTGCTGAGGAAAAGTAGAAGATGAAGGGGTCCAAGCAGGCGTTAAAGGTGCTGCTGAGCAGGACGTAGTGTCTCCACTTAGGATTCTCCCATCTAATGTATCCTACCACATGGGACACATTGAAAGGCAAAAAGCAGATGATGAAAACTGCAAGGGTTCCCATGGAGAGCCCAATAGCTCTGAAACGCTTCTTGGGACTAATGTTGGGCAGCCTGGAGAGGATGAAGATGAAGTTGATGTAGCAGAAGCAGCAGATCATGAAAGGAGCACAAAAAAGCACCACAAACATCTCCAGACGGACAGGCAGAAGGACTGCCAGCTGTTCTCCTGTGAACTCCTCATAGCAGGTGTTCCGCTTGGACATGTTCTCCTGGACAGTTTTGTTGCTGTGGACCAAATACTCCACAGTAAAGATAACACTGCAGTGTGCCATACAAAGCAGCCAGAATACAACACTGGCTATCACTGCATTTCGGGGATGCTTTTTGAGTTTGTATGTGATGGGAAAGGCCACTCCCAGATAGCGCTCCACGCTGATGGCTGTTAGGAGGAAGGTGCTGTTGTAGATGCTGGTGTAGAAGACAAAATTAGACAGCGGGCAGAAGAAGTAACTCATCGTCCATTTTATGTCGATGGCCTCTTTCATACGGAAGGGGAGGAAGCAGAGGAAGATCAGGTCTGAGATGGTCAGGCTGAGGAGGAGCACATCAATGGGTTTGGCACTTTGCTTCAACTTTTGACTGAAGGTGTAGAGGGCTAACAGGTTGGCAGGAAATCCTGTGAACAGTGTAATAGTGTCCACGATCAGAACCAGGGTGTTCATTTGTGTCGTTCCAGGCATTGTAGATTTGAAATGACTAATCTGTAGAAACAGGTAATAGTTTATTATGAAAGAAAGTTCTTCCACAAACATGATTTTTTGATCCATGATGAGTTACAGCACTTTGAGAAACTATAAATAGCACTGTTGATTTTGGATGTTTATTTCTTTGGTATTCATATGGTCTCCTACACTGCTGAGCAACAACTACCAGTATTCTCCCAGCATCCAACTTACTGTCTACGTTATTTAAAAAAAGGGTTCCAAGTACAATTTATCAGACACCCTCCACCCTGTTCACTGCTTGTATTGGTTGTACTGGACTGAGTGTTTCAGGGACAGCCATATTACTGGAGTTTTTACACATGATTGTACCGTATCTGAGCTGAGAGTGAGCCACCATCCTAAAATAACTAATGGTGGTCCTCCAACCAGAAACTGACCAGAGCTGAAGAGCTGGTGGCTCATTAGACAAAACTAAGCATGGCATTCGGTCCAGTACAGCCTTTAGTTGCGCACAGGTATTTAATACAAAAATGGGTATACTTTCTCAAGTAGACAGTCCCTGTAGATGCAAAGTAGGTATTCCTAACAGAAGCCTGAACATAGATATGAAAAGATGTTATATAGATGTTTTTTAGCTGGAAAAGAATTCTGCTCATACCAGCTGTTTGGTTAACTGGACAACTAGTAACTAGTTGTCCAGAAAAGTATTGTATTGATTTATAAGCCCAAAGTGAGTTCTACCCTAACTACTAATAAACTATGCTGTACATCCACTGTGCTGTTCAGACAGAACTGGGTAATTAGTATTATTAGTCTAAATATCCTCAGAAAAATACAGCAAAAAACATGAATAAGCTCATCTGAAGAAAAGAAGTCCTCTAACATCCTAATGGAGTAGTTTACAATAACTATGAAAAAATTTTATATTTTTAGTATTCATTATTTATAGTTATTATAACAGAATTGTTGAAGTGTCTTTAACTTCTGCACTTACAGAGACTGTGAACTATAAGTGATAATTATTTGTTCCTCAAAACTCCCATGAGTTAATCAAACTGAATAAATTAGAATATCTGCTGTGTGGCTCCACTAACATCAAACATAAATGAGTTATATATAGAAGAAAAAGAAAGAGGATTCACTTCTGTAATGTTTTACCTTAATGTAGTATTGTATTAAAATAATCCAAGATGAGCAAAATACGTTATAATCCTTTCACAATCTAAGCATTACACCCATTACACATGCACAATCATTTCTTTAGTATATTTGCAGAAGTTAAGAACAAAATGAACACATCTCTCAGTAAATACTTGGCCATTTAAGACAGGGAGTAAGACTGTAAAAAGAAGACTTACTTTTGACCGTAATGCTCTAGTTGTGACCACTGTTCACACTATTTATTATAGGCATGCATGCACAAATCACACTTGAAGAAAGAACGTGACCTTGGTTCCGCTTTGCTTATCAGATTTTCCTTTTTCTAATCAAAGCCTAGAAATATGTATAGATTTTCTACAGAATTATATACAGAATTGTGATCAATGAAATCATTTGATGACAAAATGTCTGCAAAAAATCAGAATGAAATCAAATGATTTGCAGAAAATCGCTTCTGTAAAATTGGCAGAAGAGTACAACTATTTAAACCTGATCAGCATACTGAATTTCTAGTGCTCTGATGTATTGGAAATATCCTGTGGTATTTTCATGAAATTAGCTGCAGCTGACACATGTCCTAATAAGGTCACAAATGCTCTCTGCGGGAGGTTGCCTGGTGAAGAAGTGTTAAAGATCCATATCTGACTGAATATATATAGCAGTGAATTTATTTTAAGGCTCATCCACTGATGTCTGTAAGTCATGTACTTTGTATTAATTTTTATTACAAAAAATGTCATTATAATTAGAGAATATTAAGCACAGCCTTAATTCATAATCCATGCACATTTTGTTAAAATATTTAGTAGAGGTAACACTAGATCTTAGTGTGAATTCTGTGGTAGGAAGCATTCTCCGTATTTTTTTGAAAAAAAAAAAACCTACCACCCACATTCTACTAACAAGCACATACTGTGTTTAGTTTATGGTTCCTGTGCAGCTGGCAGTGGCTGGTCACACAAACAATCATTTCTCACTTAGTATAATTACTGCGCATGTGACTTCCATAAGATGCTACTGCTTCACAAGAAGGAGGAAGTATGACCAGGGCACCACCATTAAGATGTTTCTGTTTCTTCCACTTTCATCACTTGTGTGTGTGTGTGTGTACATATATATTATTACTTTATTATATTATTATATATATACAGGGGTTGGACAATGAATCTGAAACACCTGGTTTTAGACCACAATAATTTATTAGTATGGTGTAGGGCCTCCTTTTTCGGCCAATACAGCCTGACAACAAAGTCCTGCACAGTGGTGAGAGGGATTTTAAGCCATTTTTCTTGCAGGATAGTGGCCAGGTCACTATGTGATGCTGGTGGAGAAAAATGTTTCCCGACTTGCTCCTCCAAAACACCACAAAGTGGCTCAATAATATTTAGATCTGGTGACTGTGCAGGCCATGGGAGATGTTCAACTTCACTTTCATGTCCATTAAACCAATCTTTCACCAGTCTTGCTATGTGTATTGGTGCATTGTCATTCTGATACATGGCACCGCCTTCAGGATACAATGTTTGAACCATTGGATGCACATGGTCCTCCAAAATGGTTCTGTCACTTGGCAGTGACACACCCATCTAGCACAAGTATTGGGCCAAGGGAATGCCATGATATGGCAGCCCAAACCATCACTGATCCACCCCCATGCT
>JAOXYF010000028.1:3023417-3033887 GCA_028565775.1 Sternarchorhynchus goeldii
TCTTTAGTCTGAGATACTCTACAGATAGATGAGTCTTTAGTCTGAGATACTCTACAGATAGATGAGTCTTTAGTCTGAGATACTCTACAGATAGATGAGTCTTTAGTCTGGGTTTGAAGATTGCACATCAAGGTTTTACATTTGATGAGGGCAGCTTCAGGAAGATAGTGAAGGGAACACAGCAATCAAGTGATGTATGAACATTGGAAGGTTATGTGCAATCAGGTACAGTTAACTGAATGCAGTGCTAACTAAAGTCATAATTTGAGTTGTTTCTGAGTAGTTTTTGTCATATTATCATAGTATCATTTGTTATATTATCATACTTGACCTTGGCATCTGTTTCATGCCCTTCAGAGAGAGTGACAGAGAGTGTGTGTGTGTGTGTGTAAAGTTAAGTTGTGTCTTGCCAATTCTGAATACAGGAGTATATGATCTGCTCATTGGCACATTGCCACTTTATCGTGGGCTTCTCCTCTATGACACAGCAGGGAACATCTAACTTCTGACTCCTCAGACAGTTTCACCTCAACACAAGGAAGATAAAATGGCGTTTTCATGTCAAGGTGCACTTCCACCAGACTCACACAGCATATCAGAGGACCGGATCAGCCCAAACCGCAGGACATTTCCCAGTTCGATCCTGCTGATGTGGTGATGAGTGTGTTTGAAACATGGCAGCTGTCAGTCCAAGTGAGGTGCCCACCAGGGTGTGCCTCAGTTGTGCTGACTGACAGAATTCACTTTGCCATTATGAAAAACATCAATGTTAAATGAAAAGGGGGAGCTTGAGACTGTGCCACTCAGACATTTTACAGCACTTTACTCCATAGTTGTTTAAGTTTCTATCAACACATATATGGAGACCCACAGTGACAAGTCAATTTATAGATTGATTCATGTAGTTTACAAAGGCAAGAGTATTTGACCACAAACTTGGCTTGTTTTAAACTGTATTTTAGTGTTCTAAACCTCCTGTCTGTTCTGTCCAACCTCACTGTGACTGGCTCTGCATGGAATTGGTTGCAGTCCTATCTGGAGGGCAGGGCATGGAGAGGATCCAAAACAATCCATGTAGACTCTCCTGTGTCTCACAGGGCTCAGTACTAGGACCATTTCTCTTTGTACACCCGCTCTCTTGGTGAGGTAGTATCTTCTCATATCACTGCTACATTGATTATACTCAATCCCTTTTATCACATCTTCTGATACCCTGGTTTCCTGTCATATCTCGGCATGCTTAACTGACATCATTTCAAGGATGACGGTCCATTACTTTAAGGTCAAGCACAGCAAAACCGAGCTTCTGTACATCCCAGGGACTCTTATAACCTCACCGATTCTTTCGAGAACTCCATGGTCTTGCTGTCCTGCTGCTCAAAGCATTGGCATAACTATGGACAGCTGGTTATGGTTTTTGATTTATGTATCAAATCTGACCAAGTCATGCATACAAGTATTTCTCCTCTACAACACGATACTTGATGGTCTTCAATCGTCCAAATAAAAAGATAAATAATTTATAGATCAAACATAGTTTAACAGTTTTACACTACAGAACAAAGGCATGTGGCATGTAGTGCAAAATAACAGGCATGTGCTTTGGAAAACCTTTTTTTAAAAGTGCTTTGGAAAAGGTTAATTGGGCACTTACACAGTCACAATGTTGGACAGAAAAATAAATATAATGATGGTATAACAATACCAAAGATTACCACTGACTATTTGTGGCAATCCCACATTCCCCATAAGATGTAGGAAGTTTCAAACAACGAGCAAAGGTCCATCTCTACAAAACCACCCAGCATTCCAGAGATTATTCAGGCGGGGGCTGAGAATGTGGTACACCAGGAGTTACAAGAGAAACAGTAGCTGGCTGAGTATGATCTTGTACGTAGCCTGCTTATTCAAACAGAGCTTGCAAATGAAACATGGTTGTAACCTCTGTGCATTAGCTGTTTTGATTTGTAGTGCTTTGTATTTTTAAAAAATCACAATATAAATCGAATATAGTATTATTGCTGTAGTTGTTATAATTGTTATTTAGATGTGTTAATTGTACGGCGTGTTACAACGGTAACTCTGCGCTTCAAAACAGCTCAGTCATACTACATTGAAGGGTTGAGTGCATCTTGTAGCTTTGTGATGCACCACAGGATGGAAGATGTTACATCGCAGTCTTTTTATTTCTAACGTTTTGAATAGCTCCTTGGCTGTCCATAAACATTGACAAAACCGCAAACACAAAACAAACAGCAGGCAACCTCACCTCTGGTATAATGAAGTGTCTTGATAATAGCCCAGGGAGAAGAGGGTAAGTGTGTAAATTTTGTGTCTAACAGCTGCAATGGCTTTGAATTAAAGAGATGAGCACTCTACTGGCCTATTTCAAGACCTTCATTCTCGGGTGAATACTCTGTGGAGGTAGTGGGGGGAAACAACCTGCATTTGCGCTATAGGAGCAAGTGAGGAATCAGTAAGGACTGTGGAGGTGCGGGATGAGTTGAGTTTATATGGCACAGTCTGGTTCTTCGCTTACAATCAGGGCTAACGATAAGATAGGTGGTGTCATTAAACGTTTCTTTCACTTCATTAAGACCCGAAAATATAGCATGCAGAGCTGAACCAACTACAGGCTAACAGAGCTAACACCAGGTCATCAGGAGAGAAGGAACACGTCACTCAATGTTTGTGTTGCCATTTAATGCCGTGCTGTGCAGATTCCAAGCCGTGTTCAGCAGTCAGCATACAACATGGGTATAAAGGAATGCTACTACAATAGCATGCCCTGTGAAATCTGCTATATGAAGGGTATAAGGCAATCATTGAAGAGAAGAATACCTTCCTCCACACTCACAGACACACAATTAGATTAAAAACCAGGACTGAAACATCGTCAAACATTGTCTCCGATCACACCTGGAAATGGATTAAATAAAAAGTAGCTCTCACCACCCAAACTAAACACCTACTGCACCTGAAAAAGAATGTAACTGGACATGTGTGGTCTAGCTGTAGATATGCTGTGTGGTCTAGCTGTGGACATGTGGGATATGACAGGGTCTAAGCTAAGTAGAATCAGCCAATCCCAATTTAGTGGCAAGGGATATAGTGCTATAGAATACAAGCCATGGTCCCTCTTGGAAAGTCCAAGATAAAAGAACTTAGTTTTTAATTTACTTCTCACCTAATATTCACCTAATATTACTTTCAACATTCAAGAAGTGTCACAAGACTCTCAATTACTGACTCGAGACACTCAGGCACAGTGAAAGCATTTTACACTGAACACTGAATGCTGAGACCTTTGTGATGAATGCTTCACTGCCCAAACGTGTATGTGCATGTATGCAAATTGATGATGGGAAACCTGAGCATTTAGGCTGAAGCAAATTTATCTGTGGAAACACACGTAGGCTACTAGAATAGCCTAATTACAACTTAAAATAGCATAGTTATCATTCATAAAATATATTACTAGTCATTACTAAAGCTACAGGCCTGTCATGAAATAAAACTTATGTGTTCAGCAGTACCTTTGTTCTGTTTCTTTGGACCGCTGTTCGGTTTCTCTTACCTTTTGTGCCAAGTGGTGCATTTTTTTATTGTATCCGTTTACATTTTTGAAACGTCCAGCACAAGTATTGCCAGAGTGGGTGGATCAGAGTAACATCTCAAGTATCTCATTGGCACTGCTGGTTTTTTGCCTTAGGGATTTTTAGTCGATGCCTATTTTAATTTTTTTAAATTACATTTTTTTTTAAATGTTTTTGTGATCTAGTAGACTAACCAGTCATTTGACATCTCTTTCAGGTGCCTTGTTTTCAAGTGAATTTCAGCTAGAAGGTCTGGGGACCTGTGGAACCTGTGATGTAATAAACTCCTGGTTTTCTTATTTTGTTGTGAAATGGAAAAGTGAAATTAAAATGATAACTAACTTGAAGTGTTAGAGGTGGTTCTGTTCATTTGTGGATTCAGGTAGGCAATTTCCTGAACCACTTGTATTTGTCATGGGTGAAGAATATGCAGGAATACGACAGCAACCTGAGTGGCCATTCACTCTGGTTGCTGTCGACAACACATGTAGTTATTGGCCAGACGCTCCTGTAGGTGGAGTGTGCTGCCGTCTGCAGACAGCTCAGCGGTGTGATTGGTCACTTCGACTCCATCCATCCACCATGAAAACATTGGGCTGTCCCACCAAGACCATTTGCTCTGCAGGCTACACTTCAGAGAAAGTAAGTGTGTGTGTGTGTGAGAGAGAGAGAGAGAGAGAGAGAGAGAGCACTTATTTATGGAGAGCAGGTTATTTATGGTTGGTTGGTTGGTTGATAGATAGATACACACACACACACACACACACACACACACACACACACACATATACATACATACATACATACATACATACAAACATACATGGGGGTTTTAGTTACTATATTTTCTTACCCTTACCCCACCTACCTACAACTAATGACATATCATGAGCCCTCCTATTTGCCCAAGTGATAGTCAAGGGCCACTCTCATGGGGTAGTAGAATTCATTTGGCTTTATGGGACAATTCTGGCACATTGTCAGGAAAAATCAGCCTCTACGATAAAAAAAATATGTTAGTTTTTTTTTATTTTTTTTATGTGATTACAGAATGAGCGAACAGAACAGGTGCGCTTAATAGACCGGAGAGGTGGAGCAGGGTAATGAGAAGCGTGGTGTGGGAGTGGGCGTGTCTGTGTGGCTGGGTGTCCGTAGCAACGTGACATTAATATGCATTTATTAAAAACTGCTACAGTAGAGTGGCTTCCTATTTGCCCTATTGATAGCAAGGGCTTCCACTACTGGACGGTAGTGGAATTGTTTATGCATTAAAGGACTTTTTAATTTTTTTTAGATATTGCTAATCATACTTTATTTACACCCCATTAATGACATTAGACGAGACTGAATGCTAGACTAAATGCTTTTCAGACCTGATAAATATTACGAGAACATTTAGACACATTTTTAATTCACATTTTTAAGTCTGGAGATATACTTACGATAACCAAATTCACCTCTGATCATTTGACGGTGTATTACTATTACGTAGCAGAGTGGGATTTTGTAATAATCCCACTTAAATGGTTTTCCTGCTAATTAATGCATGTGGAAATGTCATCTCTGGGCTGTCCCTTTTAATGCTATAAATAATGTAGTTGATGGATACGGACGCGCGCTTGCTGTTAATCCCTTCTGTCTTTGATTTGGTTCCAAGGAAATGGTGTAAAGGGGATGTGCTGTTTATCGGGAAATTCCTAGGTCTGCAAACTACAGCGTTTCATGCTGGTTTGTGCGATTTGCCTTGTGTTCGTTCTGTTTTTCCGTTTTTGCTGTGTTGCTTTTTGTCGTGTCTGCGTTGTGTATTTGTTTTGGCCGTTTGTTTCGTTTTGGTTTTGGTTGTGGTGTTCAAGCCAAGGGCGACGGTGGTAAGGAAAAACTCACTGAGTACAAGAGCCTAATACAAATAGTAAAATTGGTTTGCGTTGATCATCGAAATGGCGTAATATCGGAATAACATACCGACCCATTCGACTTAAAGCGCTGATATTATGACCGCGGTGTTCTATTTTGAATAGTCGTATCGGCGCATATATGTAAGACAAATCACGTTAAGATTTAGGAAACCGTATTTGCTGATTTTGACCGTGAATCGCTAACGTACAAATTGCTTGACCGCTGTGAAATGTTCTGGACTGGATCATCTCTTTCTAAAAATATTTGGTCACACATATGCACCTGTCTTGCTAACTGACAAATCTATTTAAAAGGCACAGTTCAGGTCTATCGCTCATAAAGGCCCATTCGGTGCGAGCTCTGAAAGATATATATATATAAAGTTCCCTCTTCAGAATGTCATTGGGAGAAACCTGCCCGCGCCACCCCCCTAGACTGCCCCCCTTTGAGTGGACACCAGCGATTCCTCAATCAAACCGCGGGCAGCAGAAAGGAGATGCTGCCGCCTTGGTCGGCACAACAAGACGCTTTGGGGGGAAAACGCACGGCAGTTACATATTGGCAACGAAATGGATAATAATGATTACCTCCACATTGGTAAGTATTCTTGTTTAAAGTCTCGGTTTGTGACTTATATTTCTATTATGTTATTTTGCTTGTTGCTGTTCTCCATTCGAGTAAGAGCAAGTATTTGTTTATTTTCTCTCACTTTGGATTCTTTCAGCGGACTTTGGACGAGACAGCCATAAATCCAGTCTCGTTAAATTATGTGTGTAGTTCTGTCGTGTGTATTGACTTCTAATCAGTGCCTATACTGAACTCTGCAGGTGATTCTGTCTCTCAGTCAGGGTCAAGGGTTGGCACTTTTATTGCGTTTAAGTAATTTATGGTCTTTCCAGCTTGTGTCTTGTTAAACTGTTTGCCGACGGGGTCTTTACTAATGGATTTCATGGTTGAGCTGTATACTTTCGCTTTATCAACAAGTTTCACTCAGTGACAGCTGCCTATATGTGCTTTCGAGGAAGTTTAAACGGTATTATTTCAAAACCAGCAACACGAGCTGAGATTAGAGATTGTACATTTAATGTTATCGTCAGATGCTTACTGCAGTGCGTATTTACACGTGTAGTTAAACTAAAAATCTCTACAACGATTATGCCACTATTCAGTTTAAAATAAATATTCCATCTATGTTTGATCTCCCAAGAAATTGTGGATGCATTTACATGTTGAAACATAGCAAGAGAAATCGTGTTACAGAAACAAAATACCAGGTATATCAAATAACAAAACTACATTTCAGAATTACAACATTTCAGTGCCCTTTAACACGCATGGATGCCTCTGGCGTGGACCACGATGTAGTCTCTTGATAAAGTACCAGTTTTCTGCGAGTTTTTAGAGAATTGGAGCAAGGATCATTACGTCTCAGGTAGCACCATACCCTCACGCCGTGGGCCCTGCAGCGCTTTCTTTGATACGGCGCTGCGGCGAGCCTCGCGTACTGAAAGACATCTGCAGACGTTAACCAGTCCTGTACCTGCGTGCAATTTAGCGCAACACTCGAGGTGAAGGCGCATCCTGTCGTGAAGCACGCTCAAAGCAAGCTATCGGAGGCATCTGCTTAAAATGGGAGACAAACTGCTCCAAAGCTTTCCCAGATCCGTCAGCTAATTCCCAGTCATAGTCTTGGTTGGAGGAGATGAAAATGTGATTTCTTGTGCCTATTTTAAGTAAAAGCACAACAATGTCATCTACAGTCATTTCATTTGTTGTTTTGTTTTACGTTTCATATTTACTTAATTGCACATCTTTATCAATTGCCTTATTAGCTACAATTCAGCAAGGACCTAAAACTCTTCCTTCAAACCATATTGATTAAAGAGTGTTTAGTAAAAAGTGTTGGTATATCTTCATTTATGTTGTAGTGAACTGTTCTTCATTTTCCCTTTTCCTTCATTATCTCATTTCCCCTCTCTTAAAGATGGCACAGTCATGGCAAACAGTAGTTATTCAGAAGAATTGAAATCTCCCCATAATTACTCAGTGTGTACATGAAACCACTTAGATTGGACTAAATGTGCCTAAATGTGCTGCATGCAAGATATTTTGGTGAAACAGTGACCATAACAGTGCTGAATTATTCTTAATTAACCACTGTTTCCTGGGCATGTCAAGTCAGATCATCTTGTGTAAGATGATTGCAAGCTTACGATAATTGTCAATGGTTTTCTGCAGTTAAGGTATTTGGGCCCCACTGCTTTACTGGGACATCAGGTGGCGAACTACCTGTCATTGTGCGTAACAGCAGCTCAGAGATCACGCCATGGTGTATTTACTTGCCATTTTTCATTTCTTCTTCCCTGTGAAACCAATTTCCCAGCCTAATTAGAACACTAGTGAACAGAATCATGTCCTGTTGAAACATGTCATCAGCGTCAAGAAAGCGTGCTTTCAAAACGGCCACAAGATCTTCTGACATGACATCAAAACATCTGTGTCCTCTCAAACTGAGCACGCTCAGATGCCCACAGTACCATCTGAATTAGTAGATGGGCAGCGTGGTAGAGGCCACATGTGTTTTTACCTCGCTGGGGTCCTGTTTATCACAATCAACAGTCACAACAAGGCATCTGTATTCAGCTTTTCAGCCATGATCAGGCTGGGCCAGCTTCTGCAACACTTTAATTACCATAATGAATATACTCTCATTATGCACAGAAAAAAAACATGAAAAATCCTAACATTGTGAAAGTAAAAAAGCAAAATATATCATTTCAGTTGCTGTCTGTCATGCCAGTGGCATCATGGCAAATGGTGGGTACCCACTTCCATTCACTGTTATAAGCAGTAGAATTCACCTGAGGACTTGTTTTACACGACATTAGGTTTTCCTGAAACCGACAGGCTACTATGCTGTGTCTGTAGTCGAGTCACACAGCAGTCTTATAGCAGAGAGCTGAGGTCGAGTTACAGCAGTCACTGCGGAGGAGCAGACACAAGGCCGGCGTTGTGTCTTTTGTGTTGAGAGACCGACTCTCTAGTGCTTGTGGACAGGATTGGCAGCTGAAGGGGAGACACTGAGGTACAGTGTCCCAGACTGTCTGTCCTAATGTGTCCATCTTACCTCACTACCACACTTGTCTCGTGTGTGTGTGTGTGTGTGTGTTTGTGTGTTTGTGTGTGTTCTGGAATGTACTTTTTTCTTTACAGTAGTTGAACTAAATTCAGCTGAGTTGAGCTTAGGTTAGTTGAGATGAGATCAGCTGATTCAATACTCAGTAAGGTTGGTTTTGATCATGTATAAAAATGCTATAAATTAAATGTAAACATTAATTATTTCCACATTATGGACATTCACACCAGGGCAACACAGTTTGGTTTCGGGCTTTTGGAAATCTAATCACTGGAAATGTAGCTTTTGTTTGTCTATTGGTGTTATTTTGCACACAGGTTTCCTGGATTCCGCGAACTGGATTAACAAAATTAACTCAAGAGTGCCTGTACCATTATTTAATAATGCTTTTGTGATTAATTCATTTAACCTGTTGTTCTGTCATTTAGCCACAGGAATATACAATATGGCTACACTTATCTCCAACCTTCTCCTCTTCCCCCCTCATCCTCCATAGATCTGTCAAATGTCATTAAATCTGAAACTAATACACTGCATCTGGTCACGAAGTGCAGACTTTCGCAGAACACTTTATTTATCCGATATTTGTCTGACGAGCTGCAGAGTTATGAGCCAGGCAGAACTCTTAGGTCATTAGGAACTAGCCAGTTAGTCCTGCCCAAGGTAAAAACTAAGTGTGGCAGTATTTAGCTACAACACTTGTTCTAAATGGGACCAGCTGTCAGAGGATATTAGAAAAGTCTCAACACTGGGTGTTTTTAAATCGAAATGAGAAACAGCCCTATTTGGCTTTTGGCTCAGGTTAAACTGTTAGTTCAGTTCCTGTGACACTGCACTTTTAACTTGTAAGCACTACAGTGCATTTCTATTTATTGTAAATCGTATTTGTAAATTATTCTTACATTTTTCTTTATTTTTATTCACTTTTTATTCCTTATATCTTTATTAATCTAGTTTTAAGTGTTATCTCTTTAATTTTTCATTTTATTTCTCAATTTTTTAGACTGTTACATTTATTTCTTTAAACTTTATTTTAAGACTGATTTGAGACTTTTGTAGTTCTGAATAGTTCGATTTCTTGGCAAAGACCTTCTCCAGGTAAAAGATCTTGGATTGTAATAAGCTTTTTTTTCTTCTGTATCTGATGTGAAGCACTATGAATTGCTGCAGTGTATGAGAAGTGCTGTATAAATAAAACTGCATTGCCTTGATGTTTTAGCCCTCCATCAGCCTTACAGTGAGTTAATGTATCTTCAGGTGGTCGTGTTTTTTATCTTAATTTAAATACATCAGTAATTATCAGTCTGTTCATAGAAATAAAAACAACTAAAGCAGCTGAAGCTGTATGTTCTGCTCTGGAAATGTGAGGTACATCTCAGATAAACAGAGAAATAACCCTGTTTGGGCTTTATCAGAGGACCTGTTTGAGAGCAGTGACAGCAGCTCACCTCCAGATGTAACCTTTGCCCTGTGCCCCCCAGTTTAGGAGTATAGGTCAACTGCAGGACCCCAAATCTTTCATCAGAGACTAGTTAAAGTTGGAGCAGTCGAAGGGCTTCTTTGGCTGTGGTAATGTGAAAAGCTGCAATAGTAAAGGGAATATAGAACAGTTTATGCAGCCTTTTCTGGTGGATTCTTTCAGTTTAGATCAATTCAGAAGCTTTAATGGCATGGTCACATTTATATTCTAGTATAGCCAAAACAAATCTGCTAGTCTGCCCATAAATTGACATCTATCTGGATGTTAGTTGTGTTGATTATAACCACATGTATTTCTCACCGACTCTACTTGGTTGAGCTATACTCTCTTTCTCACTCTCTCTCTCTCTCTTTGTGTATATA
>JAOXYF010000028.1:3040379-3052909 GCA_028565775.1 Sternarchorhynchus goeldii
ATGTATATATATAAAGTTTCAAATATTGTATGTTAATAATATTTATTTAATAAAAATGTTATGCACAGTCTTGTCCACTCCTTATTTACACATGTATTATACAAGAATAAAACATTTCTGAATAGCGATTATATAATATTTAATCAAACCCTGAATTTAATAAATCGTCACACCCCTACAGCTACGCATGTCCACTACTCTAAATGAAGCAGGAAGATATGCTGTTCAGTTTTTGGCTTTCCAGACACACTAGGGAAGTCTGCTCGTTGAAAGAAATATGCATGTGTACTGTACAGGAAGTGGAAGGAGGAAATCGTAAACAAAGAGACGCTCAGGGACACGCTGGCGTAGCCTCACTTTCCACTGCGTAGGGCCAGAACATGGATGGGTGTACTCATGTTCCACTCTCGAGCTCCACACTCAAGTGCCTTCAGCAGTATATGGAAGAGCGATTTCATGAGGACAGTGACCATGTGATCTGAACCACTTTGTGTGGTTGACGTGTGCGCTGCTTTGTGCAAAGAAGATCTGGACATCTTTGGAACTCTAAATAGGTACGACTCCTCCTTTCCCGTTTGAAAATGCAGTTTGGAGAAATTGATTTAAATGCTCAAATAATAACCGCATGATCTTTTTGTGTACTGCAAACAATAGCAGGGAGTTTGGTGTCTCCTGTAGTGGCATGGACGTCAGATCACAGAGGATCTGGGCTGTCTTTCTTTTGTCATCCTTGGGTGAGACCTTCTCTCCGGTGACTCATGACCAAAATGTATTCATAAATAATCTACTTAGAATCTTTCATGTGGCCTCTGAGCTTTTGTACGTTCCTGTTAAATGTGATTTGCATGAGGTGGTTTGATTTACTGGGGTGCATTCACTGTCCTGCCCTGTGGTACTCTCCACACGAACAGCTGTAAGGATTAAGCCTGACTTTCTGCCATTGTGTAGCCTTGCAGGGCAGCCACGGAGTTTCTGTGGGTTTCCTGAGTCGGCAGCCGATCCACGTGGTGAGCGGGCAGGACCTGGTCCTGCAAGCCCAGATAGACCTCCTCCCAGGAGACCGCGTTACCAAGGTGACGTGGGAGCACGAAGCAGGGAAGAGGGTTTCTGGGAGAACAACAGTGGTTGAATTTCCCACCCGCGGCTCTGGCGGCAGGGCGAGTGTGGAAAAGGATGGAGCTGTGATGAGGCTGAGGAACTACCAGAGAGAGGACAGCGGTGTGTACACCATCACGGTCACAGACCAGAGGGGGAACCAAGGTTCAGCGCACTGTACTGTCGAGGAGTACGGTACGAGTGCCACAAAACCTTCCTTTGGTTTCTTACATCACAGAATATGATTTTTGAAGGTTAGGGTTCTAAGCTAATAACATCACTGCACAACGAAACATTCTGGTATGGTCTGTTAAGTAAGAAGTGCTTCATACAGTTAAACTGCAGCACTTTTAAGCACTAAGAGACTACCTCATGGTTTAAACGAATGGGTGTGTTAAAAGGAACAGTGTTCTGTGCTACAGAAGCACAGAAGAGTAAATTGATTGTATTCACATATTTGTCTGCCTTCCTTACTGACTGTATCCTGAACGTGCCACGGGACTCTGCATGCCCAGTGGCCGTGCATCACGTGTCCGTGACGGTGAACGTGTCGCACTCGAGTCTGCACTGCCGGGAGGCGTGGGGCACGGATCCCGTGTTCACCTGGCTGCACGAGAAGGTGCCGGTGACGGAGGAGGTGGGGCGCACGTCCCCCGACGGAAGCTCCCTCTACCTGGCCGCCCCCCCCTGCGGCCACTTCACCTGCGTGGTGAGCAACGTGCTGGGCCACAGCTCGGCCACCTACACCACGGGTACGAGCACGAGATCCTCGGCAGCACGGCTCAGTCCTCTGTGCCGCTGACCTCGTTTGTGTCAGTGGTGGCATTAACCAACAGGAGTGTGCTTTTGGGGCCCTCCCTTAATGACATCTTTGAGACCCTTGCCATCTATACAGTGTGTGTGTGTGTGTGTGTGTGTGTTTTGAGCTCTTTGCTCTGCTTTTCAGAGCCCTGTGAACACAACAGCAGAGCCACTGTTGTAGCTGTCGTCTGTCTTATGCTCCTGCTGTCTGTGGCTGGAGGTCTGGCCTTCCTGCTCTGGAGGTACATTAACGCACAATCCACAAGACAACCTCCAAATGAACACCCATTCACTAGCAGTCTAATTTATGACGTGCGTCGAGAGAGGTTCACTAAATGCACACTGAGACCTCACACTGTCAAGCCTCTGGGTGAACATCAGGACATTGCACCTGTCTGATCTCCATATTGACAGACAGAAACCAGGCGCCAACTCTCTGTTTCTGAGAGTTGAAGGCATCACTGCATTCCATAATGTTAAACTTTCTTCTCTTTTGTGTACTGAACTCCTCCCTATTCCTGCTCCAGGAAACATGGGCAACACAGCAACAGGATGCAGAGGCTGCAAGAGGAAATTGTTTAAACCGTTTCCCCCTGAGGCTTTGCTTTTCAGCAGGGCTGTTAGAGCAACCAGAGAGGTTACTCTTGTTCTCTTTAGTTTTATCTTCATCAAATTATATATACCTGTTTACTGTGTATCTGTAATGTTTATAAGCACTTCCATATATGGAGATGTAGTGGTTATAACCAGAAGACAAGCTGGAAGAGAACTAAAGCTCACAACCAAGAACCTGAAAGAAAGAATTGTAAATGATTAAATCAACAGAGGTACTTAAGAGTTGATGATTCACTAAAGACAGCACCTAATGCACTTGATAACCCAATGTACCAATAAAAGCTTAAATATGATTAATTTTTTTTATCCCTTGCAAAATGGTACATATGACACTATGTGCTGAAGTTTAAAAGGTAGGGATGTGATCACACTGGAAGCACAATTCATGGCTGGTTCATACCCATGACCACATACCAGTTGGGATACCGATAAGAGAAAGAGCCAGCTTTCACTACAGGCCAAACGGAGCCATAGACGTCTTACGAACTGTCCGAGGGTGAGAAGAAGATGGCAGATTATAAAGGACTGTGTTAACAAGCTCCGCCTCCTCACAGCAATTTCCTGCCTGTTTATGTTTTGTTCTCATGTTCATGGTGGGAAACACTGGGCAGAGGAGACTGATCTCCATCGCTCAGCTGTTCTGGACCAACCTGGCAAACATATGCTCTGAACATTAACAGATATGAATAATGGATATGAATGCTGTAAAACGCAGCACTTTCAACAAAACAAGACTTATATATGAGAATTCCTCATTTTGGGTTATAATGTAATGGATGGCCTGCCTTAATGTTAAAACTGGTCTAGGAATAATGCCACGCTAACTACAGGAGAAACGGAGGTGAGAACAACCAGAGCCACTCTCTCCCTCCACACTGGTGGGTATGTAGCAAGTTTTCCAGTTCACCAATGAACCTCTAGAGGGAGCTAGAAATGTAGACTCCAGATATGTGCATTTTGTTAAAAGTAAGTGGCGTGTTACAAGCTCAGACACTCCTCAACGTTGTTTGAAAGAAACAAAAAGTCACTCTAAAATCCCGATTTTACAAACAACACTGTCCTGCAGACATTTCAAAAGCAAAGCTTTTTTATTGCAAGTATTAGTGAAAGATACACTTCAAACTGAGGCAAAGCAACACTAAAAGGCCATTAAGTCTACAAAGAGAGAGAGAGAGAGAATTACAAAACATACATAAATACATTTAAAGGTAAAATAAAAGACCCTTTAGTATATCAGAGAATCTTTGCAACACAGAGAGAGGAAGAGAAAGGGAGACAGAGTCATGAAGCTCCTTATGAAGGATCCCAGATACTAAATATTCAGGAAGCACACCCTCAAGGCCTTCAAGGCCTCACAGCCCCTGTGCAGTCCAGCAGTCCTGAAGGCCACTTTGTTGAAAGAGGGCTCTCGTGAATGTACTTTGGTTCCGTTAGGAATAAACTGGCTTCTGTTGCTAAAACAACACCGTCATAAAATTTGGTGTCCCGAAGTGTGGGTGGACACAAAAGGCGCTATAATATTTAGAGGAAATGAAGGAACAGCTATTTTGGATCACTTGTGTTGTGCTGCTGGATACTGCCAACCACCACCCTTGAGAAGGCATACTTCACCCATCCCAACAGAGTTCACAGTCCTCACTTGGAATGATGGAGCTTGGTATTTTCAGTAAACTTGCATTGTAAACAATCCAGAACTTTAGGAACAGCTGTGCATTTGTTGCTCAGCAGATGTTTTTGCTTGAACTCCAAGGGAACTGCATGCCTCTGTCCCCCCTGACAGGAACTAATGACCGACAGAAACCTGCGACCGATGACAAGATGATGGTTTCTGTAATACAGACACGGGTGTCTCTTAAATGGATGTCAGATCTGTCGCTCTCTGAATCATTGCTGGACTGGAGGAGCCAAACTCTCAACAAATGTGACATTCACACATCTGGGTTTGCTCATTGCAGTTAGTGGTTTATAAAAGTAATAAGATGCAAGGGGTGAGGAGAACCAGTTAGTATGTTTCTCTATACAACTAAGGCATTTAATTGACACAAAAATGAAAATTCAACAAGAACACAGTTAAGGCTGAGGCTCATGAAATCAGAGTGGAATGGGATTCTTATGGGCATCTTTCCCCCCCCCTCCTCTCTCTCTTTAAAAGGCCCTGGCACAAAAAACTACTGACCACAAGACCACAAACGTCCTGCCTGAGCCACAGGAGAATGTATGGCTGAGAGTTTAGCAGCTCTGGGGTTGAAACACATCAGCTTATTGTAAATTAAATTGATGTCAGTGTGGTTCTCTGTCCCCTAAATAAAAGACATACAGCATGTGGGAGGTGTGGGAGCTTCTCTGTGGTCTGCTGAGGAGCTCGGGCAGGGAGAATATGATCACTGCCTGGAAGAGGCCAGGTGTCTATGGGGAGAACATTGCTTCTGATCCAGAAGGGCTCAAACATTTCAACGAGGATCAGGAAAAAGTTGCTTTGCAATTTTGGAATTTGCAGGCACGCATAGTCAAGATGTCTTCACCACCAACTCCACTCCACCAGTCATGTCTGTCTGTCTCTCCGTCTCTCTCTCTCTGTAAGCCCCCTGTGCTGATGTAGTCGGGTGGGAACTGAGGCTGCCCCAAACTCAGGCCTGACACAGTGCCACAAAAGCAACATTTAAATCAACACGGAAGGAGCTCAACTAACCTATGAAAAAGTGGAACCTCCAGGACTGGTCCTGGAGGCCCCTGATCTAAGCAGGGTGAGTTTGTTTGGGACATGCAGTAGACGTGTACCCCTGCGTCTGTCCCCGTGTCCACCCCATAATGCTGCCTACACCGTTTGCGGACTCTCCAGCCGCACTTTAGCACATTCTCAATAAATACACTATAAAATACTTCCCATATATATTTTGAATATATTTTTTTAAAAAAAACAAAAAAAAAAACATTTAAATAGGACAACAAAAAGTTGGCTCAATAAAGAAAAAAATAACCAATGTTAAGACACTCACAAAAAAAAAAGGTCTTCTTACAATTATTTTTCTTACTCTAAAATAGTTAAGGATAAATGATGCCAGGCATTAAATCTAGCATTATACTGTAATCAAAGCAATATTTGCAGTTTATCTCATTTAGTATAACGTCTTGCAGCATAACAAGGTGAGTGAGGTGCAGTGTTTGAGATCTCTCGCAGAGGTAATCTCTCCTGGACCCATGGGTACGCATGTGACAAATGCACTCCAAGGGCTCAGTGTGAGTGTTGACCCCATTTCTCCAAGTCACATGTGAAGTTAATAAAAATATTCTTCTGACATTTGTAAGGAACAATAGCTCTAGGGCATTGCACGAGAACAAGTAGCGACCTGGGCCACCTGAAAGCACCAGAGGGGTCGTCGTGCCGGGAACCACCCAGGTGCCGCCCAGCCAAGCTCACACGTAAACTTTTGCTTCCTCAACGATCGGCCGTCTGTGAAGCGCTTCCACACACTCCCGCAACGAAACAGCAAAAGGACTGAAGTCTGTTTCCTAATTTGTAGTAGATGGTAAAAGAACAAAACAAAACAAAACAAAACAAAAAACAAAACAAAACAAAACAAAACAAAACAAAACACACTAAAGAATTAGAAAGCAAGTCAGTCTCTGCTTCCTGTTTGGGTGGCAGTCATCTTTAAAGTGCTGTGCTCGGCTTTCTACAGGGTCAGACCACATTGCCCATCTACCACTGACCCGACTTCAAATACAGCACATTCACCTGTATCAGCGTGTCTATTGGTCCGGTCTCCTACAACACTATGATACAGAGCTCGACCAAATGATCATATACTTGGCATATATCGTCATAGTAACATCTGAATGTACACAGGAACATCATTATGAGTCTCCCTCTTCAGATAAAATTGAGCGTGTGTGTGTGTGTGTGTGTGTGTGTGTGTGTGTGTGTGTGTGTGTGTGTGCAACACTTTTTCAGCCACTTTTTCAGGCTGTTTGATCTGTCACTTTAGGTTCATATTTTTCAGCACCGTCAAGAGGAAAGGCACTTTCTAAGGATTCCATTTCCGGTTCTAAAGCGACACCCTTTAACACCACCCTTTAACACCACCCTTTTAAAAATACCAATGGAGGGGTAATACAAGCCCAACATCAAGCCCACAGGTGTTGTGAGCAGGTGCAGCTCATCGTTCATTTCATGGTAGTTGCAGCCACCTTCAGCGCCTCTGAAATACACGAGTTAATTCCTCCATGAGTTCTAAGCACCGGCAAACATGCTCTCAATGTCTCAACACCATTATGAGACAAAGAGAATGTCTTCATGATTGGGGGGGATGAGACGGCACTCAAAAAAAAAAAAAAAAAGTTCTTCTCAATACAAAAAGTGCTATACAGCTCCAGCCTCACGCATATCACCACCTACAACTTCAGAAACTCTCGCAAGACTTTCAGGACCACACTAACCTGTTCTGGGTGGGGCAGGACCACACTAACCTGTTCTGGGTGGGGCAGGACCTTCAGTTCCACACTAACCTGTTCTGGGTGGGACAAGACATTCCTGAAGCTAAAACGCTGCTTCACCTGCTATGGTGACCATCAAAACTATTAAAAGACTATTAAAAAGAAAAAAAGAAAAAACAAACAAACAAACAAAAACAAACAAACAAACACCAGGCTTATTTAAAGGCTATTCGGACAATGAATCAGCAATAGTGGTTCCATCATGAAAAGACAAAACTCAAGACACCATCACAACCTATTTGACAGGGTCAAAATGGAGGCCTTTAAGTATTTTATTATTAAGGATTGATCTTTTGTGCATTGATCCTGGCTAACGTAACGTTCCACTGCATGTGTATCAACTACCATTTAAAATTGAAAATGCTTATAAATTATATACATGTTTAGATTTGCTAAATTAAATGGCATGGATTGCATAATTCAAAAGTAAAAACTCATACACACCCTTTTCAAGTTTTGAAAGGAATTAAAAGGGCTGATGCACGAAAGCCAACAGGGGTCGCCACACTTCTGATGCTAACTGGCTCAAAACTGCTATACCTCAACAATAGCAACATCCACATTTTATTGGCATTGAGGGGAAACGTGAATTTTTAGCATGGCACCAACGATACGCAATATCTATCTATTCATACCCGAGCTAAACAATCAGGCGTTATCTATTCTGATGAGCAGGACGTTTGCCTAAGACAGAAAGATGTAGCCAGCACCATTCCCATGGATAACATTTGCATCCTTGTGTTCTTACATTAAATGTTTCTTCAGGGTGCGCAAGAGAGACGCACACTGTAGCACCAAGCTTTTGTTCAGGATCGAGTAGTGCAGATTACCGTTCCCTCACAAAACAGGATGTGCTTCGGGACAGTCGCCCAATGAACCAGCAGGGCCCCTGCTGCTCAGCATACTGAAACATGCTCTTTAAGAAACTCAATGCTGCCCTCTGCTGGTCCTCCAGTTAAATCACATGCCTGTCCCTCTCCTGTCCTTAAATGAAAGTTGAAGCACACCATCAGTCTTACCAAAGGAACCCATACAGTAGCAGCTAGGTCCTTTGTTAGGAGTAGGCATAGGACAGTTTACTAGGTTTCCGCCATGCAGGAGAAAAAAACAAAAAAACAAAAAACAAATACAAACTTTAACGACGGTTACAGTCACTTAGCTATAAAAAGACTCTGAAATGCAGAACTTACCATTGCTCTCCCTGGGGAGACGCATGCTTGTATGCATTATGCTCTGCTTAGAAAGCAAGAGCCCATGATGGACACAGCTAATCACCCTGCCTGATCATCAGGACTGAAGACAGATCATAGCTTTACTGCAATCGGATTAACTGTGCTGACATACAACTACAACATCAAGATCTTCAAAGGTTTTCTGAGGTCTGATCTTTCAGAACTCAAAACTATGCCCCATGTTATCTTAATGCATTACATGTTTCTGAGCAGAACGTTCCTTACTTAAAAACCTTTCAACCTTTCATAAATCATTCATTTCCAAAACCAGGCACTTGATTTTGAACCGTTATCAAGGAGAGGCCAGTCCTTAAAGGAATCCTACAGTTCCATCACCAAAAACACACGTGTGTGCGTGCATATATATATACATATACATATATATACACATATACATATATATATATATACATATATATATATATACACATACATATATATATATATATATATATATATATATACACACACATACATACATACATATACACACACACACACACACACACTATATATATAATTTATATTGTGTGTTTTTATATAACTATGAAAATATAAAAGTGCCAAACTTGCACATCCTTCCACCTTAAATTCAACTACGCTCTCTACTCCCTTTAAATTCAACTACGCTCTCTACTCCCTTTAAATTCAACTACGCTCTCTACTCCCTTTAAATTCAACTACGCTCTTACTTCCCTTCCATTTAAAAGCTCTCAGTGAATGCAGAGCTGGGTTGTCATCATCCTCCAGGTACTCTTTTTCCAGCCTCATATAAACCAAGTCTTCGTCAATGTGGGGACACTGATTATTGCACTAAAGCCAGAGTATCATAATCTAGCAAATTACATATGGCGTCTCCGGGTGTTTTAAGAATAAGAGAAAGAACAGGGGGGTGGGAAATTAGAATGCGGCAAAACAAACAAACAAAGAAAACAAACAAACAACCATTTGGAAAAGGTAAATACACACATGGAGGGGACACACCCCTCCAAAACAAACAAACAAACAAACAAAACTATGAGTACACATTCTAACATGGTCACTTTGCACTTTTGCACTGCAGACAGCTTGATAGACAGTGTACTGGGTCACCCCAGCACATTAGACAACACAACGTCTGGTGGGATTCAAACAAACAAAATGGCTCCGGAGAAACAAACATAAATAAAGAACACTAGATATCCCATGATCAGCCCCTCCCCTCCCCCAACCCAGGCAATCTGGGAAAAATATCTGCTCATAATGTGGGTGGCACTTCAATATATGTGTGTGTGTGTGTGTGTGTGTGTGTGTGTGTGTGCATTCCTTTTTATCTAGTTATAATGCAGAACTGCATAATAATGCAGAACTTGCATTTAAAATCCTCTCCGCCTACAACAGCAGGTAGTGGGTAAGGTAGCTGTACTTTGGCTACACCTTCACTGACGTAGGTGAAATGATGGCCTGTTTCATATGCTTCCATTCTCCCACTCCTGCCTCCAAAACTACCTCTGTGTTTTTTGCGAGATCAGCCTGCAAGAGGGGGATGTTGGTAAAAAGTGCTTCTGGGTTACAACACTGAGGTAAACTGATCAAACAACAACAAACTCCCTTGTGGTTAGTAGTGAGGGGAGGGACACCCCCCCAAAAAAAAGAAAAAAAAAACCACGATTGGCTGGTTTAATATTGCATAACAGTGCTGAATGCTCAGGTGTGGGATTAAAGCAGGTGTGTGTTCTCAGGCCAGTCTTGGGGTTGGCACCACCCTCTTCTTGCCACACAGTGTCTGGTCCGGATTTAGCGGGCGCTCTCATCACCATGGAAACAGACCCTCTGAGACATACATAGTGATGTGACTTTGTGACTGTGTGATGGTGTGTGTGTGTGTGTGTGTGTGTGTGTGTGTTGTGGTGGTGTTGGTGTAAGCTAGGAGTTAGGGCTCTCTCAGGCGAAATACATGGTCCTCAGGGTGTCGTGGTGAATCTGCACAGCCTTCGCCAGAGCCTGAGGGTCTCGTCCGTTACTCTGCCCGGACACATGGCTGCCCTCCGCACTGGAGTGGGGGAGAGGAAAGAGAGGGAGAGAGGGAAAACCCAGTTTAAAAAAAAAAAAAAACTCCAAGTAAGAGAACACTTAAGAAAAGTGAGGAAAACACTCCATGTGGTTCTAGAAGCAGTTTCCAAGCAACAGAAAAGTCACCTGTCGTGCTCCTTGTCCACCAGGTGATAGCGGGCACGGAAGGCCACCAGGTGGGCGTAGTAGGCGGGAGCGGGGATGGAGACGGAGCGCGTGCAGCGCACGTAGGTGTGGCACAGCTGGTAGGTGAGCAGCTGGAACTCGTCGGCTGTGAAGCAGTTGTCGTCCCACAGCACGTGGTAGTGGGAGGGGCGACTCGTCCCCTGAGGGAGGGGCATGAAGAGGAGGAGGAGATCAAAGGACACAGAATGGAATAAGTTAGTCAAACAAAACAGCCACGGAATGGAAACAGGAGTCACGTCCGAGTACAAGCTACCGACGCTGTGGAAGAAAAACAAACGTCTTATCAAAGGGACGCAACTCAATAAGGATGCGAGTGCGTCACAGACCAGTTGCTAAGCTCGAGGTAAAACTCTGCTTATCCAAATGGAAATCCAGGAGCATATTTACATGGACTAGCCAACAGAACAGTGTGTGTGTGTGTGTGTGGCACCAGCACTGGAGTTCACTGAGCCCAAGGCGTTTCTGCATAAACAAGGATTGTCCTGATCATCTTACACACCTCACACACACAACACAGAGGTGAGAGCGGGCACCTGCTTCAGAGAGGAGTGTGTGTGTGTGTGTGTACCTGTATTCCAGCATGACTGCAGAGGTAAAAGTCGAATTCGTACGGATGCGTTATGTCCGTGTCCACGGTCGTACCTGCAGGAATGTTTCCACTCCGGCCCACCTGCACAGGAGAACAGGAACGTCAGTAATCATCGAACGTTAAGATCCGTTGTGTGTTGCTAAGTGGGACGCGTTTTATTTCCACCGGCTGAAACCACCACCGGCGCTAGCACTCCTCCAGTGGCTGGTGGCTAGCAAACCACCATGTGTCTCTCTGCTACTGTACCCCAGTCCGTCCGCACCAGGGGGCCAATTCAGCAGGGCTCAGCATGGCCTGCCAAATCTTACACTAGAGAGCCCCACCCACCCTATTACCTTCCAGTCCAGGGCTGGATCTGTACTGTATTTCTGATGGATTTTTTCCCTATTCTGCAGGGGCTCTGAAACAGCGTGTGCAATCAGGGTTGTCACTGAATGCGCTACCTGAGGGTCTGTCTCTGAGCGCCGCTGCTAATGTAAAATAATTACAGACTGAGCGAGAGAACACGCTCTTATGAGAATGAACGATGAAGACTGTGGCTGCCGTAGCTCAGTGAGGGGAGGGAGAGAGAGGCCTGTCAGGAAAGCCCCCAAGCACCTCCTTCACCTCGAGTGGGCAGGCTTGGCTCAACAACTCAACAACAGATCTCAACAACTACAGCAAGTGCAGGCCTTCCTGACCTTCCGTCCGTCAGAACTGCATTCGTTTAACTTTCAGATTCTCCGTCTCATTTCCAATTTGTAGCAGTCTGAATCATTAGTCAGTCATTTTTAGAGATAAGCTGAAGCTCTAAACTAAATGCATCACAGCAGGGTGTTGGAACGCAAACTGGCAAGAAGGTCAGTCTCCAGCATAGCCTGGCTGTGTGTGTGTGTGTGTGTGTGTGTGTGTGTGTGTGTGTGTGTGGGAGCAAGCTCACTCTCTCGTTGCGGTCCGCACAGAAGAGGCGTGTGTGGTGGCGTTTCTGCACCACGATGTAGGTGATGCCAGGCTGGTACTCTTTCTCCAGGCTGATACAGGCCTCCCTGATAGCCAGCAGTTCGTAATACAGCACCTGGGTAGGAAAAGGACATAGAGGATCCTGCACTGATTCGCTATTTTCATGGACAGACAGCGAGTGCCATCCCTCTGTACACAGTCTGCAGAGTTCATGAATGTGATGTGTACGGCACGGGCAGGTCCTAGTGTCCCTCAGTTGCACACAACGTAAAACAACTATTGCTTCGAATGCCAGACGGCACTGGAAAGGCTCTGGCAAGGACCAACCTGTCTGAACTGGCCCTCAGACACGCCGTCCCTGTAGAAGATGATCCTGGTGGGTTTGTAGCGCGTGGACTTGTAGAACTGAATGAGCAGCTCCCGCACCATGGAGGCCAAGTCCTGAATCACCTCCTGCCGTGGTCTCTGCACACGTACCGTGGCACAGTACCGGCTGGGATGGGCATCCATACTGCCCACCACCTACA
>JAOXYF010000028.1:3053713-3071817 GCA_028565775.1 Sternarchorhynchus goeldii
TGAGAACAAGACTAATTCTTTAAAGCATAGTTGTCAGATTTTTAATTGTCACCTTGGCAGAAAAGTGCCCTATATCTAGATGACACTGTGCTGTCATGAGCCCTACCTGTAGTTCCGATTTCCATTCATGGGGTCTCTGTCCGGTTCCGTCCCCGGCTCACAGCTGACGAACTTAAGAAACTCCGGCGGACCGGCTTCCAGTGGACGGGATCAAAGAAATCCCTTCTCAACCAGCGATTCCAACAGCGCAAAGTATGACAAAAGCCAGCCAAGTACGTGTCTTCTTGGTTGGTGGATGTGTTCCCCTCCAGAAATGCTGACACGCGGTCCCCTGCTTGCTGGAGCAGAGGGGCCAAGTTCAAGTTTGGGGGTCTTCCGTATCCCCGTGTCTAAAATACGTTCTCACGTTTTTTTCTAGCCAATCAGAATCTTCGTTCAGACGTAGATTGTGTATAGACGAATGGCGAACTAGCCAACTAGCCTGCTAGAAGTTAACCTAACGCCCGAAAATAGAGTCCAAAATAACGGTCAGTTAGAAGACCAAACATTCAGAAACATTTCACGGGAAGAACAATGCACATTTATGCTTGTTATCGTTGCGCAAGAAGTAAAAGTTTGGTTGTCTTGTCAACACCACTCGACGAAGCTCGCTAGCTAGCTGGTTGCAACGCTAAATTGCTAGCCAGCTTGCTAGCCAAATTCCCATCTGAAAAGCGACGTCTTCTTGAAGTCTGCTTTCCCGAGCAAAAATAAAGGTAACACCCAGTCTGGTGTTTTCACAGAGTTTGAGCCGTCCTCATTCGTGGTCAGGTATCAAGTTGTTAAAATGTCGACTTCGAGTTATGCACTCCAATGGTTTTCAATTTTCAGCCCGGTTGTCAGTGGTCAACTCTGTGGGGCTCTGACTAGCTTAGCTAAATATGGTGAGTCCGATAATCTATGACGACGACATAGGAACCACTGGGACGAGTGTTCATTGGTCTACTACAGACCAGAGCTGAGAAGGAGGGTTTACACCAAATGAAGGGAAACAGACGTCAAAGCATGAAAGTTATTTTATCAATTCCCAGAACATTTAAGCCGAATTAGTTTTGCGTACATTAGAAGGCGCATACAGCCCTTACAATTACCATGGGGCCTGAAACCGCATATAGATACTGTATGCCTGTAGACCATGGTAAGACAGAATAATTTCAATAAGCCCGTTTATCAGCAACATCGTAAAGATAATTTAAAGCGTTGAAGTTTTATCTGCATACATTCGTGTAACAAAAGAAGACAATGTTTAATAAAAAACAACTTTTATTTTCTTTTAAAAAATAACCCTCCCCTAACACATTCCCCACACTATTACATAGAGAGCCAAAATAACAGGTGTTTGTGTGTCCTTCCAATCAGACTACTGGGAAGTGCTATCATAAGGACGGTTCTTTTTCAGTGGCTTCATATTGCTTTTATGGTGAGGCTGAGTGAAGTTAGTTCTCCAGTTCTCCCTCTTTGCGCCTTTGTGCCAGTCCCTACAAGGCGCCCGTGGCTTCTGAGTTAGGTACTGCATCATAACATGTACTCCTGGATTGATCACACAGATCCCACTTAGGGGGGAGATTTGCCCCAATTATATACGCTCAACTACCCCAGGCCATTACATTACAACTTATAAATACATATAATTTTGATGTTGGTTTGGTAAAACATAATACAGAGGCAGTTCCTATTAGGCATTTTATAAAAGTGAGTTAAAAATAAAACTTGATTAACCGTTACATCTCACAGTTTTCATTTCCACAGACCATAAGCAATTTTTTTTTGTCTTTGAGGTGCTTTGAGGCTGAATTGACGGCGCCCTCCAACAGCTTCCCCTTGATAACAACCGTTGACACTACTAGAAAGAAAGAAAAAAAAGAGAAAAAAACCCCCAGAAGTTTCAATATCACTGATAAAGAAATGTATGGCACCCAATGACAGTCAGACATGAATAAGGGCACAACCTTCAGGAGGAGTAACCAAGATCCAGTCACAACACAGGTTTGAATAAAACATGCATTTCATAAAACCACTGTAATGACATGACTAGGTGACGGTTTGTCCTCTAAAAGAGTTTTTAAAAAGGTCCATTTCTTCAGTGCTCGTGTACGTGGTACACATCTAGCAGACATGCGGAACATCAGGCCAAAGATGAAAATATGAGGAGGAGGCAGGTGTGTGTAGGGGGGGGGGCACTTTTTTTTTCCTTTTTCCTTTTTTTAAGGGATGACGAGGATGACGAGGGTGGAGTGGGTGGAGTGGATGCCTGGTGACAGTCATAGTTGGTGGGTTGTGGTTGACCCTGACCCAACAGCTGAGAACACCTTTCACATTTATGTGGGAGAAAGAGGTGGGTGGCAACACAGGTGGGGAAAAAAAGGTGCTTCCATGACTGAGAGCCTGCGACTATGTGTGTGTGTGTGTGTGTGTGTGTGTGTGCGTGCAGGAGAATGAGAGAGAGAGAGAGGGAGTCAGTGTGTAGTGCATGTTGTATCCTTCTCTAAGGTTGTAGTGGGCACTATGAGCTAAGAGAATGAGGATAAGCCACTGCTTCTGTTAGTGCAGTGAAGTCTGACACCCTTTTCCTCAGACCGTTCTGTGTCTCATCAAAACAATGACCTTGTATTGCTCTGCCTACCGAGGTCAGTGGAAGCAAACCAGTTTTTAGTTGCTGGAAGGCTCATGTGCATTGAAAGAGTTTTGAGTACGTGTGTGTGTGTGTGTGTGTGTGTGAGGAGTAGTAATCATAAGTCTCTATTGTCTAGACCTATCCTGATCTGGGATAATGGAACTACCGCATCCTGCTTTTCCCAAGGAAGGTAGACCAAATCAGGTGCTGGAATGCCACATGGTCATTTTCCTGACAAAAAAAAAAAGAAAAAGCATACAGACAGATGCACATTATAAAAAGTGACTCTCCGAATGGTTGGCAATACATTTGGCTGGTTTATAATGCTGGTTTCGGTGTTACGCAGATCCTGAAATTCCACCTATCTTTATGCTAACTCTGCCACTGTTGCATCTAAAGAGGCATGTCTAATTGCGATTGGCTACACCCGTGTTCGTGCCGCTACACCACCAAAAGCTACACTCTCCCCATCCCGAGGAGTGCTACAGGTCATCCTACACTCTCCCCATCCCCAGGAGTGCTACAGTCATCCTACACTCTCCCCATCCCCAGGAGTGCTACAGTCATCCTCGGGCGCTTCTGCGTGTGTGGTCGCGGTGCAGGCTTCGGCGCGGAGGCCAACAACGAAAGACTCAGGGCTTGATGTCTATAGAAGCTAAATCTAAGTGCTGTTTCAAAAAACAAACAAAAACAAACAAACAAACAAAAAAGTAAGAACATAAAAAAAATGTGTAGTTCATAAAACGAGAGTTAAAATAACTTGAGGGTGTCAGATTTTGTTTTCTGTACCCAGCGTACCGGGCGAGTACCGGAGCAGGGGAACAGGGGCAAAGCAGCTGTCCGGAGAGGCACAACGAGGCATCGTGGTGGCAGTCAAGTCTCCGGGTTGGTCATGCCTGTCCCTGCCCTCCATATTGCATACAAACATACACTCATACATACATGCAGGACCATAAAGGTTTAACACAACACCACACACACACACACACACACACACACACACACACACACACACACACACACACACACACACACCAACCAAAACAAAACATAAATGTAAAAAGGAGCACACAGCTTGCCTAGCCTTGATTTTTAAAAATGAGGGAAAATTATGTTGGTGACAGGATGCTCCGTTTTAACTGGGCGTTGTTCTGTTCAGGAGCATGGATCTATGGGATTTGGAGTTCCGGTGAAGCTGTGTGTACTGGCTCCAGGACAGGGAGATGAACAGAGCCTTCCGATTGCTGCAGGGCCCTGCGGTATCCCACACTGGGCGGGAGGAGAAAGCGATGAGGTGCTCTCAGGCGAAATACATGGTCCTCAGGGTGTCGTGGTGAATCTGCACAGCCTTCGCCAGAGCCTGAGGGTCTCGTCCGTTACTCTGCCCGGACACATGGCTGCCCTCTCCACTACAGACACAGGAAAGAAAAAAAAGATCAGAGTCCTGTCCTCTGTATCTCTTCAGCCCAACACAACTGAATATGTATGTCTGACATTTTTTTAACCATGCTGTAGCCTTTTTGCAGGCAACAGTCTCATTATGGAACAATGCTTTATGACATGGTTGTGCATGTTATGTAAAACACAAAAGCTTATTACACATGTATTACATACGCAAAGCCTTATTACATGGTTATGTCCATTATGCAACAAAAAAGCATTACTGTATGGCATATGTGCATTATGCATCACATAAAACCTTATTACGCATATATATATATATATATATATATATATATATATATGCACCTTCCAGCTCACCTCCTAATTGGCAGTGTCATGAACAGCTAAAACACGCCAAATTAATACCAACTGTTTCCATTTCAGAAGGCAGCTGTCCAGTCATGCACATTTCCTTCTGTGAGCACGCAGGACATGCAGGACAATTAACAACAACAAACAGGCGTGTGCATTGATCCACAGATGATGTTAACGAGATTTACAGGATTTATCGGAACTGCTGGGAACAGCCCCTTTCAGCTATTGTACTCCACCAAGTCAGATAACCAGAGAGGCACCGAGAGGCGGGATTTATGGCAATCATCTAAGATGGTCCTTCTGGGTTCCACCAATCAAATTTAAGTCTAAATGTATTTGAGCAAACGGAGCGAGGCCGGGGTGGGGGGGTGTGGCCAGGGCCACGGGGCACTGCTCACCTGTCGTGCTCCTTGTCCACCAGGTGGTAGCGGGCGCGGAAGGCCACGAGGCGGGCGTAGTAGGCGGGAGCGGGGATGGAGACGGAGCGCGTGCAGCGCACGTAGGTGTGGCACAGCTGGTAGGTGAGGATCTGGAGCTCGTCGGCAGTGAAGCGATTGTCGTCCCACAGCACGTAATAGTGCGAGGGTCGGCTGGTACCCTGGCAATGCCAAAAATACCCCCAACAAACAAACAAACGAACAAACAAACAAACAAACATTTCCAACAGACTGCTTCCAGAGAACAGAGACAGAGTGCTCAGTCAAGCCTAGGACAGAGAAAAGCAATGTGGAGCTTCAAGAGAAAGTAGCTGCTCATCACTTACTCACCTGAATCCCTGCATGACTGCACAGGTAGAAATCAAACTCAAAGGGGTGTGTGATGCTGGTGTCAACGGTCGTCCCTGCTGGAATGTTGCCACTTTTCCCGATCTGGGGAAACAATCACACCAACCAACCAAAAAAAAAACCAAAAACCCATTACAGTGATTATTCTGCAATACAATTCAGACCGTTTAATGCTTATTCATCTTATTCATCTGACTCACAGTTTCTGAAGAAAACAAACGGAGTATTTCAAACTCAGCTGCTGAGTTCAGCACCAGGCGGTGAGTCAGAGCGAGTGTTGAAAGGGACTCACCCGCTCAGACTTGTCCGCACAGAAGAGGCGGGTGTGGTGGCGTTTCTGCACCACGATGTAGGTGATGCCAGGCTGGTAGTCCTTCTCTAGCTTGATACAGGCGTCCCTGATGGCCAGCAGTTCGTAGTGCAGTATCTGCACTCCGAGAATCAGGAAGACCGTGAGTCACAAGGCCATTAGCAGCACCGTCATCATCGCCATAGCGACCCTCCATGAGCTCACTCGCTCGATATCAACGAATGCCCTTCCCAAAAGATGCAGCTCTCCTCGTCGTTCCAGTGAAAGCATGTTTTAAAGAGATACTTCACTGCTCTTTACAGAGACAAATCATTATTTCATTCACTTTTATTGATAAATAACAGTGAATGAAAGAGATTAGCAAAGTTAATGATATGAAAAGGAGATAATGCTCATCCTTATGCATAGTTAATCCTATTAGCCATGTTAGCATGTTTGGGGAAGTGTTCTTTTAAAGCCTGCTGGTCTGCCCAAGGAGAATAAGTTGTGGTAAAATGATCAGCTAATGTAAGAGAGTAAGGCAGGAACTCAGAGCCTGGGGCTGTATAATGTAGAAAAAAAAAAAAATCAATCTTCTTGATTATGATTGTGATGAACAGCAATTAGCAATTAAAAACAATATGACACACACACACACACACACACACACACACACACACACACACACACACACACACACACACAGAGGGTAAAAAAAAAAAAAAAAGAAAATGGAAAAAAGAAATAAAAGACTAAAACTGTTTCATCTTTTCAGCCATAAAACAACACATCTGCAAGCTGTTACATGAACCAGATTCCCTCACTGCGGGAGGGCACTAGTGCAGAGAGTGGTTCCTGCGGAGCACTGCCCCACGGCCGGGGCTGACCTGTGGGAGTTGTCCCTCGGGAACGCCGTCCCTGTAGAAGATGATCCTGGTGGGCTTGAAGCGCGTGGACTTGTAGAACTGAATGAGCAGCTCCCGCACCATGTACGACAGGTCTTCAATGATCTCCTGCCGTGGTCTCTGCACACGTACCGTGGCACAGTACCGGCTGGGATGGGCATCCATACTGCCCACCACCTACAGGAGGAAGGGAGATATGGTACATGGACACACACACACACACACACACCCACACACACACCAGAAAGATAAACAGAAATTGAAAAAGGTAGATGGTGCATTTTCATATATAATATTTTTGCAGTTTAATGTTTTTCAATAAATCAAAGCTCAGCCTGTTTAAAGCTGAACTACAGTTCAGTCACTTTGTCTTGCATGGATATAGCAGCACTGCCCTCTACTGGCAGAGAAGAAGCATGAGGAAAAACCAGGGGCCTCATTCACAAACTCACAAAAAAGGGTCTGAAATGTGCATTCACAATTTTCTAGTTTAGCATTTATAAATAAATGACAGGAAATTGGAATTATATTGGAAGCTTTTACCCATGCAGGAAGCCATACACTTTTTTAGGGAATGGGAATTGACAACACCCTAGGGGAAAGTACTGAATTACACCAAAATCACCAGCCTCACCCATAAAAATCCATGTTAAATTACGCAGCTCCAGAATTCCTGCATATCAGATACTTCAATAAAATAGTCTAAACTGTGTTTTGTCTGATCTACTTATTGATATATTTGTGTAGATCAGTTCATTAGCATGTCTCTATGTATTCGATTTATTTCTCCAGATTTGAAGCTTTCAGCTTCCAATTGTTGCTCCTTTCTCCAAGTAAAAGTAGTTTTAGGTAATTACAGGCTGCAAACAGCTGTATAAACAATGGCACACATTCACACGTTTATTTTTTAAAAAAGGCTAGAATGCATGCTGCGTTGTCTGATGCACAACAGCTTTCTGGGAATTATAAGAAGAGCTTGACAACTGAACAAGGCTCAAATGTGTTTTTGGAGACCACAGCATTTTTCTTGCCAATTGATGGCTGGCTAATGAGATTCAGAGTCATTTTCATGGAACTACATACTGAGTTGACCCCACTTTAAGCAACCGGTTGCTTCCAGAGGGAACCGATCAACACTACAGGGATATCCAACGATCCTAAAGTGCCATAATGCCAGGCATATCGGTTGGCATAATTAAACCGACATGCTGGTACATCCGATTCCCTCCCGCAGTGCTTGCAGGGGCCGACATCAAAGCACGATTTGCAGCAATGACTGGCCTCCCACATGTGATCAGAACACAGTGCACTGGTACTTCTACAGCTCCTGCAGGCTTCCCTCTCACCCTCTTACCCTCTTCTTTTCCAGTTTCGTAACCCTCGCAGCTCATAGGAAAGACACTATAATGACGCGTACTTCAGGGCATTCCGTCACGTTCCGCACCAGTTGGCCAGCTAGGAGACGTTGGTGTTGCCTGGACGGGCCACATTAAGGGTCTGTAACCCCGCCCCACCCGGACGTCATCCTGCCATGCCTTTCCAAAGCGAGCCGCTTCTTTGCATCAGCTTTGCCACAATGCACAGATTGATTGGTGCACCTACACCAACTGTTCAGGTCACCAAACAAACGTTTTTGCTCACCCCAATCTCCATCACAAGAACATCTGCTTCACGTCATCAGTATCTCAAAAAACAACGAATGGGACATGCAGTATTTATGTATTTATGAGCCAATATGCATTCACCATGTATGGGCATTTATAGGCAGTAAGGGGCAGGTTTTGAAGATGTTTTCAAGATGACAACACTCAGATGAGCAAATTCAAGGATTTCCAAACTGAAATTCTTTGGAGGGGGGGGGGGTTTCTTTGTTATTTGTGTTAACGCACACCTTCGTAATCGAGGGCGTAGATACTGCCAGTATCTCACTTCACTCCAGAGGAGGATAACCCCAGTGAGCAGTGTTCTCATGCTACACCCACCCCACACCCACAGACATCCTCCACCCTTCCTCCCCTCCTCTCGTTCCCCTGTGACTCAGCTCTTCACCACTGTCGCCTGGCAACCTGCTCGCGGCCCAGAGCTGGCAAGCAGGAGCGGCAGTGGTGGGGTGGGAGGTGATGTCATTTCCCGTTCGCCTGTGAGTCATCGGCAGGCCACCCGTCCTCGCCGGCCCTCCACGCGCTGAACACTCCCAGATCCTACCTCCTCTGGGCCGGCATCGCCCCTCCACTCCCCTTTAAAACATTGCACGGGCCAGCAGGGAGGTGCTCTCCACCACAACCAGTAGCAGTATGCCTTCTACTTCAGTCAGTGGGCCTGGTGGCCACAGACCTCAGCCCTCTTACAATTACAACCGCTAAACAGCAGCTTCTGACCTTCAGGTCACACCCAACTCAGCCATATCTACTGGAAGTAGTAGACTTTGTTACTATAGCTATGAGATGCCTGTATAGATAAGATAGTGTTGATAGATAAAGGAATGATTTATGCAGATTAGTTACATCTGCTTGAGCATGAGGAATAGAACATTCCACTGCTGCATATGGTAAGATGAATGTTTGTTGTAAGCCAGGAGGATTATCTAATACAGGGGTTTGGAAAAGAAAGTAAATAAAAAAATAAAAAAAACATTCTTGGCGGGAAAAGTCGTTTAGAGAGCATCTAAGTGCAAACATGTGATGAGTGAACAGTTTTGCACATAAAACTGGTGCACAAATCAGAATAAACTGAAACGACAGAAACAAAAAGCCCAAAGGCATCTCAAGCCTGAAACAAGAGAACTTGACAAGAACAGAGAACGCTGGGCTTTTAGGATGTTTGAGGAAAAAATTTAACCTTTGCAAGTCTGATATGAAGATGGTCTGTTGGCAAATGACCGAAAGATTTATGTAAATGTTGGGCTCGTGCAGTTATGGCAGTCTCAGAATTTTGATAGAGTGCAGCGTTTCCCAACACTTAGACTCACAGAACACAGTGTTGCTACAACACAGCTCCCAAAATACATAAACCAGTCAAGAGCACCAAATACATGAACCAATCAAATCAAGAGCACTGGGTGCCTGAACCAATCAAGAGTACCAAAGACCTGACACACATGCAACTAGTAGGTGGGGATCCCCAAGGAAGCACTGGTGTAATAAATAAAGCAATGCTGAATAGCATTAATACTATTAAGTGGCATTAAGTATTTATATCGATTGGTGATGTTGATTAAATGTTGTACTCTCAAAAAGACTGGAAAACCGTATTAAACATACCCATCCTGCAAATGATGAAGAACACCAAGAATCTTCATCGTCAACCTCACTTTTTTCTGTTTTCAGTGTGTGTGTGTGTGTGTGTGTGTGTGTAAGGCTTACTGCAGTAATAGAGGGCTTTTTCCCATCCCCTGCTGGTGGATGTGTGACATCAGCTCCAAGGAAGATGACAGGCTGCTGGAACACTGCGGACCTGCAAGCAAAACACACACGCAAGCAAAACACACGAGCGCGCGCACACACACACACACACACACAGCTCAAACCTGGTAAAGGTGAAAAAGGGTTTACATTCCCAAACCCACACATGATGAACACAACCCCACAAACACCCTGCCACAGCCACCTTCCCACACACAACCTCACAGAGATGTGAGGGGGGGGCGGAGTCTCACCGTTGGTGTGGAACCAGGATGTTGTTGATGCCTCCGAGTTTGACGTTGATTTTGAGGCAGAGGTTGGAGAGAGTCTGCGGGGAGGTTTTCACCACGTTCTTCACCTGCACACACTGAGTGGCCATTCCTAGGAGAGTGTCTCCTACACGCTTCACCTCCGCTACACCACACACGCGCGCACACACACACACACACACACACACACACACACACACACACACACACACAGGATAACTCACATTAGTGATTCAGCCGGTCATTCATTTTACTGTACACACGTTCTAGGTACTATTTTTCCTGTCTTAAAAGGACAATGTAAAACTGATAAGCTTCACATTAAGCGATATAAACATCCTCGGTACAGGTACAAGGCTGTCATGTGCACAGTAAACAAACGCTGAACAATGAAATTATTATTCTACATTTTTTTTTTATTCTAGCTGGAGCAGAAAAAATGTAAACATATAAAAGAAACAGGAAATATAAATGAACAACAGAGATGAAATGTTATTTCTGAGGTAGACTGTATTGAGCATGTACCATCCACAACACTGGACAGTGGAGTTTCCTTAAGGCAAAGGGGCAAATC
Source organism: Sternarchorhynchus goeldii (assembly GCA_028565775.1). Lineage (NCBI taxonomy): Eukaryota > Metazoa > Chordata > Actinopteri > Gymnotiformes > Apteronotidae > Sternarchorhynchus > Sternarchorhynchus goeldii. Next base: position 3,064,348 of record JAOXYF010000028.1, read on the forward strand.
CAGACGCAGCGTGTGTGTGTGTGTGTGTGTGTGTGTGAAGCTACGCCATGCAGCTATAATGTCACTGGTGCCAGTTCACAAGTCTGATGAGTCTGAGCAAAAAAGCAGTTCCTGAGTGAGGTGGGCTGCACACACTCCCGTACCGTCTTCCCAACCAACGGAGTATCAAGAGAGCATTTTGTGGACAGCTGGGGTCCTTTATAATACAGACCTTAAAACACTATTTATAGGCTCATTGGTAGATGGAGGGGGAGATGTGAGTTTATTAAATATTCACTACTGCGTGTAATAAACTCATTCCAGCGTTTCCCTCCATGCTCCACCAGCACAGCACCCAGTACTCCGGCGGCTGCCCTCACGTACCATAGACGGGCGTTTTCCCAGGCAGGATCACGATGATGAGCTGCAGGCCGGAGTAGGTGTTCTTCAGATGTCTGAACATGGGCTCCACGCTGTCTGCTCCCTGCGCGTACTTGCAGAAGCACGGCTGGCCCTGGATGGGCATCCCCGCGTCCTTGGAGATCTTCCGCAGCTGGTCTGTGAATCCCCTGCAGGACGGCAGCACAAACAAGAGGCATAATCATCATCGCATTAACATGTAAAACAAGTAAACACTAAGAAAAGATTCAAAAACAACAACAAAGAAATAAATAACTTAAGTAAAATTAAGTAAAACAACAACAACAACAACAACAACAACACCCTCTCATATATGAATGAACAACTTTAAAAAGATGATTTTGGGAAGGGTGGGTGATGCAAAGTCCACAAAATAAATAAATAAATTTTAAAAAACATCGCTGGAAACCTCATGGCTACACATGACTGACATTCCATTTGTACGGCAACGCTGCCCAGCACCAGGCAGGCCAGCGCCAGGCAGGCCAGCGCCAGGCAGGCCAGCGCCAGGCAGGCCAGAGCAGCTGGGAGAGCAGAAGTCCCGGGTCTTAGCGGAGTCTGTTTACAGCAGGTGAGGGCTGACACATCTGACCTACTAACAAGCCTTCAAACTGCCAGCAGCGTCAAAGGCCACAAACCCCCTGCACACGCTACAAGCGCCGTGAGAATTCACAGTGACTTATTACAACTCTTTTAAAAAGTAAATAGATTATAGTTCACATGTGCTGAGCAGAGCGAGCCATTCCTCTCAACCCATTACTGGGCAAACAGGCTTTTAGAAACACACCTTCTCGCACTATACAAACTGCTGGTTTGAAGCGTGGATCACAAGTGAGATCAAACACATTCTACACAGGGAAGGATCCCAGCCGGCTGGGTTTTCTACACAGGGGGTGCAGATAAGCCCCTGCTGGGAGTGCGGAACCGAGGCCGTGCTTGTGTTCTTACTTGAGCACCTCCTCCCGGCACTGTCTCTGCGTGGCGAAGCAGGCGATGGCCCACATCTTGATCTCCACGCCGGTGTGGAACTGTTTCCCACGCATGTCCCACACGCCGTGGCTGGGCGTGGCCACTGTCCGATTCTGCAACGACAGCGCAGGGTTGATGTGGTGCGTGTGGGTGTGTGAACACACACACACCCACCTACAAATAGCACAATAACTACTATTATGTATTTTATATTCATCAAGATTTAGATTTAGGTTACCAACTTTAAATCAACAACCACTGATGGTTCCTACCCCCGGTCCCATAATGGGGTTTACAGTCTATACTTACCCATCACATATAAGAAATCTGTCCTGGAGTGACACATTTTAAATGTTTTTCCAACACGAGACTAAGCTCGTGAGAAGCTTAACACTCAACACGAGACTAAGCTCGTGAGAAGCTTAACACTCAACACGAGACTAAGCTCGTGAGAAGCTTAACACTCCCGGAGTGGAAACAGGCTTGGTTACAGCAAAGCTGTGGCCCTTCAGGCTTGGAATTTCAGAACTAGAAAAAACACATACCATCAAACACAGCCCGGGTGTTCTGTTATGGTGCCGACTTGCACAGTGGTTATTGTGTCACACGCACACACACACACGCACACACACACACACCACGGCAGCAGAGGGTTAGAGAGGGGGTTAATTCCTCTGGTGGGGGAGCCAGACCGGCAGACAGACGGACGAACAGACGAACAAACGGAGAGAGATGTGTGTGATTTAAAGGAAGGGTACCAGGAAGTGCTCTGAGCTCACCCTGCCCCCGTACTGCAGCATGGGTGCAGGCAGAACACGGCCTGTCACATGGGCCATCTCGTCCCGCACTTTAAACTGAAACTCCTGCACAAACGGGTCGGCCTCGTAGTTGGCACTGCGCACCTAGAAGGGAAGGAGAAAGAGAGAGAGAGAGAGAGAGAAAGAGACAGAAAGAGAAGAGAGAGAGAGAGAGAAAGAGACGTAAGCCGTCTCATTCAATCAAGGTTACGTTTACTGAATTCACTCCATGCCCACTTTATGATCACCATATAGCTGCTGCAGGGCTGCCGTGCAGAGAGGCAGGGTGACCTCTACAGAGGACTTTAAATACGACTTCAAAACCCTCCCCACTCGTTATACTCCCCAAACCGTTATTTTTTAGAATCTCGACCGCAGGCCAGGTTCGTTGGGAGTGCCTTTGTTTTACACCATCAAGAACGAGTCGAGCGTGCCCCTGTCCCGTCGCGCCGCCAGTCCGATGCGCAAAGAGTCGGCCGTGGAAGCGTCGGATTCACGTCCGTCCGCCTCGGTGCGAGCGGGATCAGGGGTTAATCAACAGACACTTAATGAACCACGGTGCCAGCAGACTTCCATGAACTCTAACCGTAGCCTCACACCAGGCTGTAAGCAGTTACTTCTACGTTTAATACGCCCCGGAAACCCTCCGCTAAAGCCCACGCACAAATCTAACAAAGTGTAAATTGTGCTCTTTGGTTAACTACATGTAGAAAAGGATTGTGGGGTGGGGAGATTCCTCTGGTCAAACCTATCTATTTAATGTGATAATTAGCTTAATTAACTAATTAACAAGATAGGCGTGTCTGAGCAAAACTGGAATAACCAAAAAAAAATATCCAAAAGAAGCAGGACTCTAGGACCCAGGACCAGAGCAGCCACCTGGATGCTGTGAAGGAGTAAATAGCTCAAAGATGGCTCTAACAGTAGGGGGCGCTCACCAGTGTGCAACAGTGGCTCTAACAGTAGGGGGCGCTCACCAGTCTGCTGATCTCCTCCTGTCTGTCTGGGGCTGAGCGTGCCGTGGCTTTGATCATAGTGGATGTCTGATTATCCGTCAGTTTCTTGATGCACCTCTGCCCAGCTACTATATTACACACCTGTCACGAGGACCGAAAGGAAACAATACAGGCGGAAAGTCACAAAAAAGCTCCTGCTCACGCCCACTCCACCAGGTGTTAAAGGTACACGTCACAAGAAATCCTTTCAGGCTGTCTCACCTCTAGGGGCAGGTAGGTGTGTTTCTGCTCCTGTCCCACCTGCAGGCAGGGCAGGTGAGGGTACTTGAGCTGCAGGCTGTACTTCTCTCTGAAGTACTGTGCCACTGTGCGCTCCACCGTCTGCCCGTTCTCCAGCTGCAAGGGGAACCTGTAGGCAACCACGACACAAAGTTACTCCGCTGAAACACATACAGCCACATGGGGCACCAGTGAGCACATGACAAAGTCCTTCTGTAGACCAATGATGAAATGATGCTGGGATAAGTACACCATTTAAAATGCTTAGAAGCTAACAATGGATAAAGGCTACTCCGAGCTTGTGAACATATTTGCAGGAAAATTAGCATTTATCATTTGCATTACTGTCTAGTAACTTCCAAGAATGGTAACATTATTAGGTAAAGTGACCTTCATTTTTAAAAAATTAAAACAAGCCTTTGTCAAGTTTCTAATAAAAGCTGTAGTATTGTGGCTTTTAGCCTCAGCACAAAAGAAAACCCAGTACCCAAACCCAGCACCCAAACCCAGCAGTCTTTCTAACCATAGATGAAAAATGCACTCATGCTCTTATTCCCTATTATCCAGACCTTTGAGCGATGTATACATTTAAAAATAACGCAAGCCACAGATAAATGTAAAACTTCTGGTTTGTGTTTCATCCCAACACACCATAACAGTGAGATACACCTGAAGGCCCTGATAAACTGGATGAGGTGCTTTAGAGGGTTGGAGCCGAGCTCTGCAGGGGGGCATGTCTCCGGGGCTGAAGTTCAGCCCCACCCCATTCCATAGGCTCCACCCCTAAAAGCCAAGAAGCCAGTAACTCACGTTTGGTGACTTGCAGGCCGTCGAGTCACATTGCAGACTCGGTACTTCCTCCGCATAGTTCCGCAGTGGGTCACCTCCACCTTAAGACCTACAAACACACAGGTGGGCAAGGTAAGAGAATTATAACATCTTATGACCATCAGGTATGAGTCAAACTGACCCTCTTTTCTCTTCAACGCAACATAGCCACTCTTGATACGACAGGTGGGAAAACTCTGGCTTCACTCACTTGCTTCCCTTTCAAATTCATTTGTGGTTTAACCACTCCTGCTGAGGACATGCAGGACCATCAGATGGGCTATAATCCAGGACTCACTGAGTCGTGGCCAAATTCTCTATCCACTGTGCTACATCACCACCTTATAAACTATAAAATGCTGCCATAAATTATCAAAAAGTGAGACCCTCCACAAAAATAAAGGTGATTCATCAGTTAATACTTGCTGCCTCTGCTCTAAGGTCCAGGTTACGTGCTTATTACACCAGATTACACATATTTCCACAAGGTTTGATTACACTGTGAGTCACCAATCCAGTCCAAATGGGAGCTCCATCACATATTGGCTTTGAAGAAGGAAATTAAACGCAGTTTGTAAGGAATCAGGGTTCAATGCACTGCAAACCGAGCCCTTAACCAACCAAGAACAACAATAAACAAACAAGCATTTGTAACGGCCCCTCAAACTGCTCACCTTTGATTTCTTTGGTGAACTTGACTCGGTGAGAATCCGTTAGGGGGCGAGGCTGTTCGTCGATGTTGTGGATGTCCAGGACTTCACACATGAACTGGATGACTGGCTGGGCTTTGTAGAAGGCCGTGGCTGACACTGTGGGAACAGAAACACCTCGAATGAATACAGCTCTCCTACCCTCAGTGGGCCTTAATCATTGTTAATAACTGTAGAAACATCACTGAACTTGGGAATAAGACTTCCCAGGCAATGCAGAGAAACAGGGACGTCTCAAATCCTCGAGAGACTACTCGACAAAGCAGTAGCTGGGGCCTGTAATTAGCAACGTGTAAATGAGAATTTGATAACTTGTGGCCATTTGTGGTTGTGCATTACAGCCATTATGTTTGTGAGATCGATAAAATCTTTTTAGAAACACTAAAAACAATCCAAAGAAGTTTTTATATCTCGTCACACACGTGCAGCATCTGGAGCCTCGTAATTATGACGAGAAACTGTCACCGCTACAAGCACTTCCTGGATCTCCAGCACAACACACCAATCTCAGGAATGGCTGGACATGACCAGAGTAACCACTCTGACCCTGCAGTGGAAAAGAGGCTGAAACTTTTTTTTAAAGCACATTTCTGTCGATCCCTTTATGGTGAGAAAAGAAAACAGTTGTGGGGAACTCGGAGTCCTTGGTATCATTTCAAAGGGTGTGTCTGGCACAGAGACGAGCTCCGATGCCGTCCCTGCGCTCGTAAACACTGACGGAGGATTCTCCGATGCCAGTCTCGAATCACCACAACGCTGGAAGGTTCAGCGGTTTCCTCAGTCCCTTTACACCGAGTTCAACTCTTAGGTTTGATAAGTAGCAGATGAGCTGAACGCTGGGGTCACGTGAGTTCAGCGCTTCTGAAAGCCAGCGCTAGAGCCAGCCCACCATCACTGTGCTCACGCTCTCTGAAAGATCTGGGACAATCCTGCACGAATTCCAGTACAGTCAGGGCAGGTCAGGAGCGAACGTTTGGATTGTAAGGATCACGAAATCAATCAAATCAGCTTTATCATCACTAACTTGTGCTACATTTGTACCAAGGAGTGGTTAAGACTCAGCCAAGCCTGAGACGCCCGTTTTCACACCCTTTGTGCATGTACCAACTCCATTATGAGAGCCACAACGAGAGTGATAATGGAGAGCTGCTTTCATATGGGTAGGGGCACAGACTGAGGAACAGTGAGTTCAGCCCACTGAAAAACAACGTCTTTCACTGGAGTGAGTGAGTGTGTGTGTGTGTGTGTGTGTGTGTGTGTGTGTGTGTGTCGAACAGAGCAGGCGGAGAGGGAGAGAGAAAGAATGAGAGAGTAGAGAGTGGAGAGAGAGCAGGGGGTGGAGAGAGAGCTGCCCCCATCACCCACGTTCAAACGTACGTCGTCATCAACCCTTCAGTCATTCAGTCAGAAAGAGGCTGCCCCTTATCTCCATAGCAACACTCCAAGCAGTTCCCACACATTTCCTGCATGCAAAGGAGTGCCCCCTCACCGTCAATGTTCAGCATCATCTTCCACATGGCGGGCCGAACAGACTGATGGAAACCGAACCACACCTCCCTCCCTCCTCCCAGAGGATGGTCGTAGCCCTCCGGTGCCGAGAAGAACGACCTACCAACTGGGGTGTACCTGGAAAGGGGGGGGGGGGGAGTGAAGCAAGGATGAATCAGATGGGTGGAGTTACGTAAGGAGAAAACATATACAAGTAAATCTATTCCCTGAATTGTCCCTAAATGTCATAGCTTACACTGCCTGACACATCTTATGTTGACTGATACATCCGTGAGAGCATTTTAATGAGCACTCCTCCCTGATCAATTCTGTCTGTCCATTTCTTGTGCGGAGCAAAAGCCCTCAGCCAAATATGGCTCCCCTCTCAAAGCGTTTTGGATGTTCTGACCCAAGCCCCCACCGTCCAAAGATGGGCGAGAACAGAGGTAGTGGGCTCTCTGCCTTATAAAACATTCCCTACTAACTTCCGGAAGCTCTTCAAGTTATGTCCTACACCCCATCATGGTGGGTGGCTGTCTGCTCTCGGGTCTCTCCTTTTACATTCTCCAACTCTCCTCCCTCATCTCTCCCTGCTGGTTTGGTACCAGGACCTACCAAAGCAAACCTTACACTGCTGGAGAACACCGTGGTTCTGCTGGGTGCTTGTGGAGGTTTTAACCCATACTGAAATGTGGCTGTAAGCATAGCAGATACCACAAAATACCATCGTTAGTAAATGTACAAAAATAAATGTGATGCATGTTGTTTGGTGCTAATATTATGCCACAGTACTGAAGAATGTGGATCATTTTCTGAAAAGCCTGACTACACCAGTTCTGTAAATTACACACTACTTTGTGTAGCCATAAATGTCCACACATTTAGAAAGTCCAGACCGGCTGGGTGTTTACCAGCCTCTACAGGTGGGCGGGTTACTGCACTTTTACTGTGCCGCCCCCCCCCCCTCCCTTTCCCACTTTTCAAACATGTAAACCAGATTATTATGGACTCAAATTGGGATATTGCATATGGATGAAAGAAAAA
>JAOXYF010000028.1:3071917-3085357 GCA_028565775.1 Sternarchorhynchus goeldii
CACACACACACACACACACACACACACACACACACACACACACACACACACACACACACACACACACACAGTTCCCTACCACTGGTACAGCTAAGCCACTCACTTGAGCACCTCCTCGCGGCACTGCTTCTGTGGGGCGAAGCAGGCAATGGCCCACACTTTGATCTCAATGCCGTTGTAGAACTGCTTCCCCCGCATGTCCCACACACCCTGGTTGGGCGTGGCTATGGCCCGGTTCTGCAGATGGCCCAGAGAACAGAAGCGCCTCACCCATCAGGACAGAGAGAAGCTCCTGCAGACACGTCTGCTACAGCCAACCAATGAACCTCCGTGCCGAAGAGCACCTCCTTTTAGAGCAGCATGGCTCCGAAGGGGTCCAAGCACCGCCAACACCCACCCACCCTGCCACTCTTACCCTTCCGCCATACTGCAGGATGGGGGCTGGGAGGACTCTCCCAGTCACCTCCGCCATGTCATCCCGCACTTTGATCCCGAACTCTTGGATGTAAGGATCCAGATTGAAATTAGCGTTCTTCATCTGCGCAAAATGAAACGTGATTTCATGTGACAAACGTCTCAGGAATCTTATGCTGCAATATATATGCTAGCAAAAGCAAGCTAGAAACTATGTACTGCGTCTCACGTTTATCATTTCAAAGGCATTCCTGGTTCATGTACCATTGTAGGGAACTGCAGCACTAGAGGTAAAACTGAATCAGGGAATGTTGTGATTATGGCCCAGGGAGCTAGGAGGCAGCACTCACCACTGCAACAGTGGCTCTAACAGTAGGGGGCGCTCACCAGTCTGCTGATCTCCTCCTGTCTGTCTGGGGCTGAGCGTGCCGTGGCTTTGATCATAGTGGATGTCTGATTATCCGTCAGTTTCTTGATGCACCTCTGCCCAGCTACTATATTACACACCTGTCACGAGGACCGAAAGGAAACAATACAGGCGGAAAGTCACAAAAAAGCTCCTGCTCACGCCCACTCCACCAGGTGTTAAAGGTACACGTCACTCAGAAATGCTGTGGATAAAAATACATGTAAGAAACTGGGGAAACTAGTCAGCAACAGACCAAAGAGTCTTCGATTCATTATTAGTAACACGAGCAGTTTTAGGAGAAGAAATCCTTTCAGGTTGTCTCACCTCTAGGGGCAGGTAGGTGTGTTTCTGCTCCTGGCCCACCTGCAGGCAGGGCAGGTGAGGGTACTTGAGCTGCAGGTTGTACTTCTGTTTGAAGTACTGTGCCACTGTGCACTCCACCGTCTGCCCACTCTCCAGCTGCAGGGGAAACCTGAGCACATGTTCCAGAGCATCGTCAGCACTCCTCCATCCAACAGCAGCCCACCAAACTGGTGTAGCTCCGCCCGCTTCACCATTGCACTAATCACCACCTCGGTTCCATCTTCTTCACAAGTTAACAGCTCAGCACTCAGGAAGCGCTGGAAGCGTAACCCCTAAACGGCACCCTACGTTTACGTTTGTGTTTATGTACAACTCGCAAAAAAAAGACACGGAACACATAGGGACTTCTGAAATTCTGTCTGACTACTGACAGGAGTTCTTGAAAATCTGCTGTGCACAGTGGACGTGCTGAGGCATCAGGCAGTCCGTTAACGCTTCCTGCTTCACGTTTAACTGTACGTTTACAGCCCTGGATACTAAACACAGGAACGGTGTCACGGATGAAATCCTAAGGTTCCAAACACTCACGTCTGGTGACTGGCAGGACGACGCGTGACATTGCACACGCGATACTTCCTCTTCATCTGACCACAGTGTGTCACCTCCACCTTTAGCCCTGACGCATGCACACACACACACAAACGCAGACACACAGAGACGCACACAGAGACGCGCACAGAGACACAGTGTTCACAGTGTAGAGAACAGGTCTGGTGAATATTTGTGTTGATCGAGAGAGGTTTGCATCAAAATGAGTTTGGTTAAATACTTATTACGATAAAGTCAACAAATTTAACAAACAATTAACAAATAACTGTTCCAGAGCAATTTTATTTTGATTTGTCTTGAACAACCTCTGTTCAAGTTGGTAACTGCTCACTGTTTTCTGTCTGTAATTGTATATGCTAATGACCACACCAGCGAGAAGCAGACTGGACAGGATGCTGGGGTAGGGAGAGCTGCAGTATTTAGAGTAGCCAATCAAAACGCCAATCACAGAGTGGGAGTGTTTATTTAAGTATGGGCAAGACATTTGCTGTATGCAGCATCAGTTCGAGCTACAGCTCCAAGCAGCTTGTAGTCTCACAGCTCCTCAGAAAACATGAAAACCATTACACCCGTTTGATGATTCGATGTCTCACTTGCGAGATGCAGAGTCATATGTATGTGGACTGACAAGAACAGCATCGAGGATGAGTCTTTTAAGGGATCAGTGAAAACAAAGTGTCAGTAGAGCTTTCACCCGCTCAGCTAAAGTGAGTCCTGGGGCTCAGGAAGGCGCACCTTTGATCTCCTTGGTGAAGCGAACCCTCTGAGAATCCGTCAGGGTTTTGGGCTGCTCGTCAATGTTGCGGATGTCCAGGACCTCACACATGAACTCGATGACAGGCTGGGCTTTGTAGAAGGCCGTGGCTGACACTGGAGGGAGAGAGAACTACTGAGACAATGCTCCACGGAAATGGTTGGATATTAGGGGGGAAAAAAATGGTTGTCAGATGGCACTGAAGATAATATCCAAAGATGCTGTACAACTGTAAAATCTGTATCACCTTTTATAAAGGGAGAATTTGGTAGAATAACTTTTTAAAAGAATGTGCTGCAGACAAATAGCCAAATATGAGGTAGTTTTAACTTATAAAGGATATTCACCAGATCACAAAACACAGATGCAATCCAGGTTAACCACACCAGGAAAACTTACCATCAATGTTCAGCATCATCTTCCACATAGCGGGCCGCACCGACTGATGGAAGCCGAACCACACCTCCCTCCCTCCTCCCAGAGGATGGTAGTACCCTTCAGGAGGGGAGAAGAAAGACCGACCCACTGGGGTGTACCTGGATGGGGAGGTGTAGACAAGCACAGAGGTAAGGAGTCAAAGGATTGAATTTTCAAATAAAGATATTCTATTTGAGACTGGCTGATCAGGACATGTTTTTAGTCATGAGCGGCAGTCTGTAATCTGCAGCTGGCAAACAGTGTGTCGTTGAGACACTCAGAAGGCAAAAGCCTCCCCTGCTGGGTGTGGTTAAACCCCTCCCTGCACATGCTCAGAAGGAGGAGCTGTGGCAAGAGCTGTGGCAGAGCTACATGCATGACTGTACTCAGCTGTACCTCATGGAGGCCAGGTGTCTCATGGCCACATCCAGAGCCTGGACAGAATCCAGCGGGACCTGTAGACGCCCGCTCACCAGCGTCTCCTGAAGCAGCCGCCACGACACCTTGGCCAGCCAGCGGATGGACACCTTAAAGATGCGGTCCTTTCCCTCCCCTGGGATGGTCACCTCAAAGTCCACCTGTGGCGGCGGGATGCAGAGGACCAATCAGAGTGAAGATCGCACGGCCGCTGATTTTAACGAAATATAATACACCACGGCGTAGAAGTTAATAACAATCGTTCTCGATCTGGTTTGGTTAGCGGCTTTTAATAAAAAATAAAAAACTTGCTCAGGACGTAACTGCTACTTCCTCCACTGCAGAGCATGTGACAGAACATGGATACGACCAAGTGTGCGCTTGGTCACTCACAAGTGTGAAAACCATGGCAGAGGTGGGTGTTAGCACATCCAAGCCTTTTCATCCATCCAAGAGGACGAAGTCCGAGCTGCAAGTGCCTTTTTTATGTGGTGAAATCACTTCAACATGTACTAGCAAACGTTTTCAGGATATTTTAACAATCCCCAAACCATGATCATTTGGTCATCGATATGATGACGGATAACTTTCCTTCATCCTTAATCATCGTGGGGTGCAGGCAGGACGACCTGGTTCTGCAGGCTGCTGAACTGACCTTCTCACTCCCTATAGGGAGGGCCAGCACTGTGTAGATGTTCTTCTTGCCGTCATACACTGGCTTACGGTCACCAAACAGCTGCGGTTTGAAATGCTGCACCATGTACTCCACCACCTCCCTGTGGAGGAAGTCACACGGAATGAGCAAAGACCCTGACAGAAGATACTGGACGCCATCCTCTTGTGCCAAGTATATAACCTCCACCAAACACATTCAGACTGTTTGGAAGTGCTGAAAACATCAGTCAACATATGATGATATAGAAAGGCTTCAGAGACGAAAGTGAGGCTAGAAGTGGTCACTGAAGAAATGTGTCCCTGAACTTCAGTATAATGGAAACTGAATGACAGTCAGTAAATAAAGTTTACACAAAGCATCTGTGCTTACATTAGATCACATTCTCACAGCATCTAGATCCCAGTAGATATTTTTCTCTGGGTTAAGGAACTTTAAACCAGAAATGAGGTGCTATATTTCTGAGTGAGGTCTTTAATGAGTAAATAAAAACAACCAAAATGATTTGCCATTATAAATCCAGGGTGAGAAAAAAAAAAACCACACAGTCATATTCAAAATCTGTGTAATGTGTATCTACACCTCACAGAAGGCATTTCTCAGAAGGACCCATGATGTCATCCTGCTGACAAAAGGCCTGAGAAGCTGCTGAAGAAACGACTGTGGTGTGTGGAAGCAGGGACGTGCTGAACTGTGCAGTGCTGCAGCAGTTCCTGCAGAGTTCCTGGGGGAGGCGCTACCTGTTGACTCGACGAGGACACTTGTCAGGTTTGATGTCAACCTCGTAGTGGTACACATCCATCTTGGGGATCTCCACCTCAAAGTAGTTGGCCAGCAGCTTGATGGGTTTGCCCACGGTGCCCATGCCAGGTCTCCGCGGGGCCTGGAACACCTGCTGCAGGGGTGGGGGGTATGGCCCCATGGGCACTAGGAGTGGGAAAGGGGGAGAGAGGGACGGGGGGGAGGGGAGAGACGAGAGAGAGAGAGGGAGAGTGGGTGTGAGTGAGTGAAAAGGGGCGAGTGGGGGAAGACAATATCAGTATTCGATGAGATCACACAATGATATAAGCATTACCGCACAGAAGAAAGTGGAGAAAGGGAGAGGGAGAGGGAGAGGGAGAGGGAGAGAGAGGGGGAGAGAGAGAGGGAGAGACGGAGCATCCTGTGTGTGTGCGCAAGAGCCTGTCAATAAGCATGAGATCACATAGTTTGGATACAAGCATGACAGCACAGGGGGAAAAAGGAGGTAAAGCAGTGAGAGTGAGGGATGGAGAGAGGATGAGGAGGAGCGAGAGGGGAGCAGGGGAGTAGCGGGCAGACGCTCGTAAGCGCACTAGACACACGGCAACAGGAGACACACGGCAACAGGAGAGCGCGCGGGCAGTGGGACAAAAGGGGTGGAAAGAAGGGCGGGGGCACTTTAGCATAAGGCTCAAAGCCGCTGGAACGGGCCACGTTACAACCACGGCAACCAAAGAAAAAGAACGAATAGAGGAAGAAGTGTCATGCTTTGCTGATGAGCCGATAGAGGACAGCAGTGATGTCAATATTTAAAAACATGAAGAGCACAAGAGGAGAAGAGAGAAGAAAGAAAAAAAAAAACCCAAAAAAACACTTTTTCCAATGCGTCTGCGTTCAAGTGCTCACTGTAAGGACATTGCGCTGTAATACTGTGTAAACATTAAGATTTACAACTCTGAAGATGACTCTTGGCTTGAAATAGCTTTTTGAACACCACAGTCCTTCTGTGGATCTGCTAAAATTGGTGTGGTTTAGGGTGTTGTTTAGGGGGGTTGTGAAATGCAAGACTAGTGGTGACTCCTGCTTTACAGAGCCAGAGTACTTTAACCTCTCCATCCCTGGAGAACACTCCCCCCACCAGAACAAAGCCCCCAGCTGCCCTCCTGCTCCTGGGACAGACAGAGAGAAAGAGAGAGGGAGTCAGGGAAATAGAAAAGGACATGCAGAAAGAGCGAGAGAACATGTGTGTGTGTGTGTGTGTTGGAGAGAGAGATAGGGACAGAGAGAGAGAGAAAAAAGCCCCACATCACAACCACAGCACACACAAACACAGGGGCCCCCCAAAACATTCCCAGCCTCACCATAGCAACACCATAGCAACACGCATTGTCATGGAGATGAAGCAACCTGGGGGTGCGTTGTGGGGGGGCTTGGAGCACTTGTCTAAGCAATGGTTTGGGCACCTGTGCCTTATTCAGACCCTCGCATTTGCTGCTGGTAACAGCATCCAATCAGGGCAAGATCAATCTTTCCCTATCTCCAGAGTGCACTGGAGAGCCAGTCAGGGCAGTTCTACACAGGACACACTGGAGAGCCAGTCAGGGCAATTCTACACAGGACACACTGGAGAACCAGTCAGGGCAATTCTACACAAGACAGAAGCTGCACAGAAGGATGGTTAAAATTCAGGGGACAGTCCATTTCTGAAACAAGTAATGTGTATGTACATGTGTGTGTACATGTGTGTGTACACACTTGAAAAGAAAAAAACCAAACATATGACCATCACATCAGTTCAGATTTCTACTCTCATACACCCACACCCTTCCACCTATAGACACTTCACCCAGGATGAGCTTGGGCAGATGGTTATAAAGGGAGCCAGAGGCAGGAAAGTGGGGACAGGGAAGATGGTGCCTTCCCTGGGTTAAAGCACTGAGCAAGGCAGATGATGAAGACCACGACATTGGAACAGCCATGACTGACCACAAAGAGCCAGGCCCAGATGCCCTGCTGCTGGGGCTCCCAGTGTGCAACACACACAAACACACAAACCCTTAGACTTCCACCTACACACACACACACACACACACACACACACACCCACACCAGCTGGCCCACAGTAACCGTCCATCCCCTCACCTCACATTCAGTCATAGAAAGTCCCCTTTACTTTTAAGCAGATGGCTAGCAGGGAACTTTAAAGAACATGCAAAGTAATAGAAAACCGTGTTGAGCCAACATTTAGAACACAGTGACAGATCAGCATTGAACCTGAAAGTTACCAAACCGGTTTCAGGTATTTAAAAGCATCATAGGAAACTAAATATAATTAAATGCAACAATTATAAATCAAAAGACACACCATATGTGGTCTAATCACATTTCAATACTTTGTGAACGATGGTAATAGGAAAACATTTCTACATTAATTCCATCATATGTAATACTGTGAAATAGAATAAAAAAATTAAATTACATTTTGTTGTAATCACAAAGCAATTCACAAACCTCACTTAACATCATTAATAAAAACAGTTTAAAGAAACTTGGTGTAAAACAAAACTTGTGTTTAGACGAATGTAAAAAGAATTCTTGAAGATGCAAAAATGGTCAACATCAAGTGAAACATTTTGGAATTTAATCTCAGGTATAGGGACTGAATCTAGAGAAACTGTCAACACATACTGGCAACATCTTGATAACCAAAGCAGTGTCATCGATGCCCTAAACCTGACTCAAAGTGCACAGTCAGCAGGCAATCTAGTCTATTTAGTTATTCGAAACAGCAGCCTGCAGTTACGAGCTTGGGGAAATTATTTTGTAGTTTAACATTTATTATTTCAACAAGGCCGTTTTGTTTGTTTTGTATCAATAAGAAATCATATCGCTATGTTTGTAATTAGCGACTTTATAATCATAATAATCAAAATACACGGCACACAAAAACACAGCAGAATTTTAAAAATAATCAATAACTCCGGGAGTCACGTTGGATGAGAGTTGCTAGGGGTGGGGGCGTCAGACCACCTGCATCTGGGGAAGGCGGGCTTTACCTCGTGTCTCCTCGCTAAGGATTCCCACGACCCTGTTGCCTCCGCCCCTGACCCCAACATTGTCACTGCTTTGATTTCCATTTCTCGCCAGCCAGCTAGATATCTAGCTTATATTTGTATTATGCATTAACGATTAAAAAGGCATGCTGTTCGTGAGAAAACCTGCAAGTCTTGTTAACCTGATTGCTGAGACCTAGCCAAGTGTGTAGCAAGCCAGATGCACGCAGCTACTTTAACTAAACAAGGTATCAAACATCACCAATGTCATTTTTCAGCACAATCCCCGTTGTTACAATGATGTTGCCAATCACTCTTACGAAATGAATAGCGCTTGAAGACCTACCAGCGCCAGATGGTCCCGGCTCCATCCCATCCACTTAGCCGCGAGGGTTCAAAACAGCCGAAGGCTTTATCGCCACGGCGCCGGCCCTGTAGGCTGGAAGTGTCTCAGACTTCCAGCCTCCTTCTCTCGGTGTGTAAGCGTCTCTTTCCTCGCTAAACCCCCCGCCCCCTGCCCCTGTTGGATCCCCCAGACCCGCAGAGTTGCAAAGACAATAGCTCCCTCGATGGTCTAAACCATCAGCTCGTTCGCAGGCTGTAGATGTACCGCGTTGACCCTTCCGATTCCAGCGTCGTCGGGTTTATTTCTCTATTTGATTTTTCGATGCGCGTGGTTCCCTCTTTTCTCTCTCGGTGTGTTATGGTCCTTCTCACCGTTCAAGCAAGATTCTCCAGCGGAACAAAAACGGACAACCAGTCGCCCCAAAGACCGAGAGCCCTCCTTCTTCGCCTCCTCCTACTGCTCAAATATTTTTCAATCATTCAGCTGTTTAGTTGCTGCCCTCTAGCAGACGGTAGTAACATTTCAAGTTTCAGATTAAAGAAGTGGTCGATAAACATTGCAAAATATTGTATCTAGCATACTGGTTAGACAGCACATTGTATATGCTATGTTTAAAAAATTAATCAGGTATTAAAATGAGAATTTAATCATCTTCTTTGCAAATGTTTTTTTCCCTTTGAATAGCCCCAGTACAGACAACTATAAGGAAACAACTGAATAAATTTCAAACCGATGTCAAGAAGCTACTACTACTATTACTACTACTACTACTACTACTACTACTACTAATACTACTACTACTACTATTACTACTACTACTATTACTACTACTACTACTACTACTACTACTAATACTAATACTACTATTACTACTACTACTACTACTACTACTAATACTAATACTACTATTACTACTACTACTACTACTACTACTACTACTAGATGGGTCAAATGACAACTTAAACATTAATTGTTTGTCTTTAATTGCAAGTGCTTTTAATTTCTTTTTGAATACTATGCTACATTCTAATGGCTGATTTTGTGCCCTAAGTATGTTAACTAAAAAACAGATGATGCAAGTATTTGTGAAGCACATATTGAGTGGTTAAGACCTGTCATATTTCTTATAATCCAAAAAATCCTCGTTATTGTGGTCAAGGACAGTATTATTTGAGGAAGTCACAGTGACTATATTCTATTTTTGTCAAGAGAGTTTAGAAGTAGTTTGAAGCATTTGTGTTAAATAACTAAGACTTTTTTTATTTCCTCTGTGAGGCTCATGGATCAATAGATTAGACAGATAAATCTCTGCGTTTCTATCGCATAATAGGTCATTGCACTCTAAAAGCTGACGGAGTACGTAGTGCTCGCGTATTTTGCTAGAGTCATTTGCTCGGAAAATGATAGGTAACAATATCTTCTAGTTAATAACACTTAGCAGTAGTAGTATTGTTTTATTTGTTAATTTCTTGTCTTCTAGAAATATATATATACAGTTTTTAAAGTCGCGTTTGTGTTGACGTCACATCCTTTGAGAGGAAGCGGACGTCATCCTACAGACAGGTTATGAGTTGGAGCAAAATCTCTCGATTTTAAATGAATGTAATTCGATGACTGACAGAAGGCAGTTGGTGTTTATTTGAATGAAAGTCTCTGTTTTCATTTATCTGCTCACAGCCATTTTGCCTTTCACAGTGTTTCGCTGCGTTTATTTGTTGTTGTACAAGCTTCTTCGTCTCTTTAGATACTAGCTTGCTAGCTAACTTACCATCTCGGCAAATTAGGTAACTAGCTAGCTATTCACTTGATTAGGTTTCTACATGCCAGTCCGTCCTTACTCTCGCTGATTTACATAAGTAAACCGCCGTAAAACTTTCTAAGCCACCTATCTTGCTTGATAAATTAGCTAAATGACTCTTTTCGCCAATATCGGGATATATAATGGCTGGGTTCTTCGCAGTTATTTCATGTACTAGCCATCTTAGTTACAGTGATGGCCATGTTTCGTATATTTAGAGTTGATTATTTTTAACTGTAAGTCTGTCATTTCACTTTTGTAAACTTAGATGTCGTGGATCCGGGAAGGAGAACTAAACCTTCTTGAAAGGCTTTTTGCCAACATACTAAAGGTGACTACGTTTTCTCCTCAGGTTAACCAAGTTCCTTAACAGAAAAAAATTCTTATGGTTTTATGGTTACAGTGATGTTTTACCTTCTGTACGTGCCACTAATTACACTTTTGTTCATTCAAGAAAGAAATATGATTTTTGTCAGCACCGTTTATTCAGAGTACACTTGGTACAGTGACCCTGGGGGCTTTAATATGATATTTTTAGACATGCAAGCAACTGTTTATAGTAATTTATTAATGACTTTGTACCAGGAGCAGATGGGTACAAGATTGGCACTGCACATTATCCAATCAACATGAAGATTTTAACATATCACCATGTGATGTCACTTTGTGGGTTGTGTTTTTGGTTTGGTTTGGTTTTATTTACTTTGTCGTGATTTTCTGCAGGCTGGACCCATGCCTAAGCATGTGGCCTTTATTATGGATGGCAATAGACGTTATGCTCGTAAGAGACATGTGGAAAGACAGGAGGGTCACACACAGGGCTTTGACAAACTGGCTGAAGTGAGTATGTTGCACCAAATTTGATCAATTGAAATCTGTTGGCAGTGTTGGCTTCATGCTATGCATTAAATTTCTTTGCTTTATTGCATTAAATAATCATTTTCCCAGTATATGATGTAATTCTGATTTGTAGTGTGTTCTGTTTTAGTACTTTAGTTTATGGTTATAGCTTTTTATATTATACCATGTTTTGTAACTGGGGATGTTGCTGTATAAATGCCAAAAGGAAACAAAAAAATGTAAACGCCTCAATTGTTCTTTCTTGAACCTTAAGGTTGTGTTGCAGAAAGGTCAGCATGTTGACATTCTTTCATTTAACAAACAAAAAAAAAACAAAACGAAACAAAGTTCTTTTTCTTCTTGAATTTTTTTTATTTTTTTTAAACTTAAAGGTTGTTGAGCAGAAAGTAGTGCGTGTTCACATATTCCGTGCTTAATCAGGGACGATGGAAAGAGGTGAAATAGCCACTTGAGCTAAAACCCTTTTCTGAGGGCGGTTCATTGGTGGCTGGAGTGAACTGATTTATGTGCCAGATTAGCTAAAAGTGGCTTTTTGTATCACTACTAACCAGTAAATGTGCTATGTGCATAAACCTTGCCCTGCATGTGAATACAGGACACACAAAGAATTGCATGTTGATTATAACACTTAACTGATTTCCCAAATATTCCTTTTTGTTAAATTATGGCAGTTGTCACATTGAATAAACTGTATGATGTGGTCCAAATAGCCTAATTAACATAAACTAACATTGAAGCATGAAATATTTGATCCAAGTAAACGGCTTATGAGAACTGGGGTTTATGTGGTAATTGTACAGAGCAGCAGACAGGCTGTGAGAAACGTCCCTAAATCCTGTGTAGATAACATTTTTGAGCAAGTTTGCCATAAAATCTCATATACTTTCAGTATATCACACAGTTATTGAGACATTATAAGACGTTGCTTTGCTGTACAGCTAACTTCCCTAACTCTAGGACAAAGATAGATAGTTGTTTCATTAAGTTACAGACAGCATTGGCTTGCTGTGCATTTGATAGCTGTAACTCATGATGAAGTTAAAAACGTGCAGATTATAGAGCCACAGGATCTATTCCATTGCAGTCTGCATCCCCTGAACACACAAACTTTTAATTGGCAGGACACAAAAAGGAAGATACTTTTTAATGTGAGGAACTTGTATGGGTAAAAAAAATGAGTAGGCTGTAATAGATGGAAGTGTATTTTAATAAGTGTATTTTGAAAAATGCAACAGTGTGATAACCATTTGATATACAATGTGTAACCATGAAACCCTGACACTGTAAGAGCACAATATTTTTCAGGGAAAACAAATATAAGCAACATATTGTCACTGTTGTGTTTTTTCCCCCCCCTTTCTTTTTCCCTGGGAACAAGCATGTAGGGGTCCAAGGATGTGACTTTTTATTAAAAGGTTGCAAAAATATCTACTGCTTGCATGGGCCTTATAATGTTTTTCATCTGTGTAACTCTACCTAAGACCTTGCGTTGGTGTCTGAATCTGAACATACACGAGGTGACTGTGTACGCCTTCAGCATAGAGAACTTCAAGCGCTCCAGAGAGGAGGTGGACGGCCTGATGGTGCTGGCCAAGGAGAAGTTCCGTCGCCTACTGGAAGAGCAGTGAGTGGAGCTAGCAGACGGCTGGCGGTGCATGTTCACAGTCCGTCGAGCGCAGCGAGGCCTTGGAGACGATGACTTGATGTGTGCGTGTCGTTCCAGGGAGAACCTCAAGAAGCACGGCGTGTGCATTCGGGTCCTGGGGGATCTCATGCTCCTGCCTGATGATCTGCAGCAGCTTATAGCCAAAGCCGTGGTAGCCACCAGAGCACATAATAAGTAAATAATAACAACAACAATTATAATAAATTATAATAAAGTATAATTACATAATAATTTCAGGAACTCTCCAAAGAGTTTAGTACTTGACTTTAAATCAGTACTTCAAAACACTGTGGCTATCAGTGTACAAAGACTAGCAGGATGAGTTAGCTTTATGCTGGGAGAGACCCTTATCATGCAATCGTTTTTATTCCCTGTAAGCACACGTTTTTAAAAGCCTCTGGATTCAGACCCTGTCACAGCAGAAGATGCTTCTTCATTCAAGGTTTTCTACTCTGTCTCCACTGACAGATGTTTCCTGAACGTTTGCTTTGCATATACGTCGAGGCACGAAATCGCTAATGCAGTCAAAGAGATGGCATGGGGGGTAGAGCAGGGCCTGCTACAGTCTAGGTGAGCATTATCATGTTTGTTTGTTTGTTTAATTAATCCATTTCTAAATTGGGTTTTATTTGAGTGCCTGTGGTTTGGTTGTGTTTTGTTTTGTTTTGCCAGTGATGTGTCGGAGGCGCTTCTGAGTCAGTGCCTGTACACAAGCACTTCTCCCAACCCTGACCTGCTGATTCGCACGTCTGGGGAGGTGCGTCTCAGTGACTTCCTGCTATGGCAGGTATGGAAGCCCTTGGATCCCAAACAGGACTCTTACATGCCAGAATGTTTACATAAACATTTGTTAATGACTAGAGAAGAGGGATCTGTAATATCGGCCTTAAAGATGATGTGATCTAGAGAAGAGGGATCTGTAATATCGGCCTTAAAGATGATGTGATCTAGAGAAGAGGGATCTGTAATATCGGCCTTA
>JAOXYF010000028.1:3106095-3132469 GCA_028565775.1 Sternarchorhynchus goeldii
GTGTTAATCTTATTAACAAAAAATACATTGAGTATTTCTATACATGTTTCACATTAATCCAAGTTTTAATATGGCAGTTTTACATTTGTCCTAGAGGCTTAATAAAACTTGTTAAAGCTCGTTAGTGTTTAGTGTCAGGGCTGCCTGTTATTCACTCACGATTGGTTTTCCGCTTGAATGCAGGATGGGACGTTTTGTCTTTTCGTATGTCTGAGCATGCTGGTCTGGACCTGTGTGGTCCTAAAGACCCCAGACTAAAGCCCTCTTGAAAGCCGACGCCTCTGATCTGTTTAAACCCAACCGTAAATGTTGATTTATATAGCTTCGCTGAACCTTGTTACCTTTTTTCAGTTTTCACCATTGGTGTTTCTCTAAATTAACTGAGGCATTTTAAATATATATTTTTTTATATTTTGTTTGCTTTTGTGTGATCTAGTGATCAGTTAGTGTTTGTCTCTGATGCTTCCTTCCTTCCTGACACCTTCGTCTTCAAAAACGCACAGAGTCTGGTTAAATGTTTAATTCATCTGTTCTAACCAGTTAACCATGCATTTTGAAGTCTTGCATGTTTAAAAAAATGCAGATGCACAGGATTAGAAGGGTTTAGTCTTTTTTTTTCCCTTCAAGCTGCCTTTATGCCTGTCAGACCTTCGGTGCTACTAACTTCTTTTCTGTTTGTCTGTTTTGATTGATTGATTGATTGATTGATTGATTGATTGACTGTGTGCATGCACACTTGTAGAGACAGGTAGCCGGCGAGGTGCATGCCCAGCCCCAGGGCCGCGCCCTCAACCACATGGCTGTGATGCTGGCTCTTCTGGGCCTGAGCCTGTCCTACTACAGTGCCAAGCAGATGAGGGAGCAGTTCCAGCACAGCCCCGTGCCCTGAGCAGAACTCCCGTACTCCACTGTGCTCCTGCCTGGATGCTCCAAAAAGCCAAATCCACAGTGGAGAGTTGGCGAGAGATGGACAGGGGGTAATAAGCAGAGCAGGTGGTAGGATTTTGAGGTTGCCTAGGTGTGATTAAGATTTCTCATAGCTCCTAGAACTTTTACTGAAAGAGCAGGAACAAACCTGGTTTGCACTTACACAAAATTAAATATCTATTTGATGTTAGACTGTTAAATTGTTTTACTACACTGTGAAAAATAGCAATATGAGCCTGACAATCAATTTTTAGAAAGGTGTTTTTTTTGGGGTTTTTTTATTCATTCATATAAATCTTTAATACTGAGCAGGGCATTAGTGATATTTCTTAGAGAACTGTTCCATGGTATGGGTGAACTAAATTTGTGATGATCACTAAGGACTCATTTATAATAACACTGAATATATGTTGCAACATTAAAAAAAAATAAAGCTGTGAAGATTTTTTTTGTTGGGGGACAAATGTACGGAGACAACTACCTGAACAAAGGCACAAGACTGTGAGGAAACCAGACTTCGTTTGTTCGAACGCAGAGGTTATTGGTTCTCAGTTTGCCTTGGATGTGCAATCGTTTCCAATCCCCTGGTCCTCCTGATAGCAGTTATGGAGGAAGAAGAGCAAAAAAGACCTAATTGACGTAGAACAAAGATTCCTAGCCCTCCTCTGCTCTTCACTTCCTCTTAGTTTCCTCTCGGAGGTTCAGTGGGGCAGGGCTGCTGACGCGTCATGGCCGCCGAGGGTTTGACTGTTTCTGTGAGCTCTCTGATGCTGGGGAGGGGGGGGAAGGGTGTGGAAAGCCAGAGGGAAGTGATGTCACACTGCCGCTGCCTTGTTCGTGTCTGCTCACCGGGGCAGATGTGATGCGATGCGACGTGCACATGTTCCCCGAAGCCTTCCCCGTTCCTCTGCTCGTACGCATCACTGGGCCCACTGCTCAAACAAAAATGCTAATCAGGACCATGCAGAAAGGCAAGCTCGTGACACGAAGCTGAGAACTGCTCTCCTATTGGTTGCCCACAGTGATGCGTCAGCAATCGTCCCATATCTGAGCCATGGAGACGGTGGGAAGAGGATCCCATTGGCGTAGACGGCTACTGTAAAGTAAAAGTAACCCATGTCTGTTTGTTTGTTTGTTTGTTTGTTTGTTTTTGTTTTATAATAAATTGAGAGAAATGCATATATATAGTACTGATACTACCATTCCTATACTGGAATGTTTGATTCAGCGGTTAGTTCTTGTGTGTCATTCACTGCCATGACCTGTAGGGTGACCAACACCACAGTGCCTCCATAGACCCAGAGGAGCAGGGTGGAGAAAGATTCTTTAAACTCCCACCCTGTTTCATCTGCCAGTCTGCTTTGCTTTACAAGTTTGTTCACATGGGTGTAGTTATGCCTCTGGGTGTTTCAGAGCTTCAGTGAAGCATTTCTGTTGTATATAAAGTAATGACTGTGAGTGGTATTATGAGGAGTATGATGAGTATTATGATGAGTATTCTTTAGAAACTGGAATTTGAATTTGCTGTGCTGATACTATACACAATAAAAATTCTCATTACAGATTTTTGTTGTGTGGCAGTCCTCAATCACCTTGCAGTCACGGTATGTGCCTGACTTTTAAAATCTTTCTCTTGCAATAAATTATTTTTGTATTTTTTCAAAATTTGCCGTCCCCCACCCCCAACCAGAAGGAGGGAGATCGCCTAGGGCAGTTGTCCTGGGAAGAGTCCAGAGCTGTGCCCAGAACACACACAATCCTGCTGTGTGTGTCCCTCCTGGATCAACACACACATGTATGCACATGCATGCACGCACACGGAGAACCTGTTTAAACTTTCACAGAGTGTAAGAAATACAGCACATATGCACTGTCCCATGCATCTGTGCGATCCCAACCTCTCTCTCTTTTCCTTTATCTCTGGATCCAAAGGTTCCTGTGTTCTGCTTATTACTTCCTTTTATCATCTTTTTAGAAGACGTTTGTTTGCCAGGGCAAACATTTTGTTTATAAAACACGTCTCATACCCAGTGAGACAAAACAAAAACAAAAAATAGATTATTGATGTAAATTGAAAAATACATTTTAAAATTTATTTAAATGGGACGAGTTTCAAATGGATATTTAAATAGACTAGTATATTGAAATTTGAAAAATTTAAATGCGAAAATGAAACGTGGTGAGAGATGAAAAATAGTCAGAATAAGAAATAAAAAAAGAAATAGACATGCATTTTAGTGAAGATTAAAAGCTAGAAACAGCATAACAGCTAAAGGCTACCTCTCCGTGTTTAATCTTTCCCTTGAGCAGGACTGACTGACTCGCTCCTGCTTCCCTGTGCTCATCGTACAGCAGCATATCGGATAGATACAGTGGTCCAGCAAACTTATAGACCAATTTATAAACCGGTAATAACGCCTCACAGCCAGTGTAGGGATTTAACAAAACCCTGGAATATGATTTTTTTCTTTTGCCCTTAGTGAGAACTCTGGCAGCTGCATGTTGTTACAAAATAACACTAAACGTTTCGTACGTTTTAGAAGAAGCGCAACACCGCTGCAGCGTGCTGCTGTGAATAGCTAGCGTGAGCTAATGGAACGGGAAATGTTTAGGGTTAACTGAAAAGCGTATGAAGTATTTAACATCTTCTTTGAGATTCGTTTACAGTATTTCCTCATTAATACCATGTCACCCTGCAAAGATGTGAGGAATGGCACTTTTGGAAACTGTAGGTCAAAGCACATGGATTGTTTATCTGCCTTTCTAAACTCAACCTCTTCTTCATTGTGCCTTTTGTGTTGTGTGTGTGTGTGTGTGTGTGTGTGTGTGTGTGTGTTTTTAACTATTATCCTGAAGCTGTAAGCAAGCTTCAGAGAGCTGTCATAACTAATACGCTTCTGGGCACATAAGGTTTGCTTTGGTAATCCATTTTATCAGGTCCTATTCTTCACTCAGGCCCAATCACTTCAGATTATCATCACCTGATATGTTCCAGATGTTCAGCAGTTAGCGCATCACCCTGGAGCACAGTATTACTGAAGGAGGAAAACTAGTTTGAATGTTTTCCACAAGCCTTCACATGTCTTCAAAGCAATTCTTCATCAGCTCTCAAGACTGTTTAGAGTGGTGTTTGCTTACGTGGAAGTCCATGGTATTTCCACCAAAACATTTCCTGACAAACACCTAGCTCACAGAAGAAAAGCTAATGTGGCTAACAATGCCTGAAACCCAGTGGAAATCAGCTAGCAGGGTAACTTTCATAATTTTACTTGTTTTCAGTTGCAAGTAACAGCGTAGCATTTTATGACTAAGGTATTCCTTTATATGTGCTACCAAGCTGCTGATTATAGGAGAGTTAAACTGTAAGTTGTGGGTGTAACCTGTCTTGGAAAACTCTATTCAGATCTTGTCATGTGGTGCAGCTAGTGTTTAGCAATTAGAGTCACTTAGATGAACTTTGTATGTTTCTCTGTTTAAAGGAATTTAATTTGTGATGCCCCGGATTACTGAAAATACCTCTCATAACCATAGGGTTACTACTTTATTGCAGTCCTAACAATTACCCCACAAATACATTTAGAATTAATGTAGTCTCTTGTTTACAGTGCAAGGTTTATTAAGATTAAATTGTGTGAAACAAAATTTGGAAATGGAAAAAAATGTCCCAGCTAACAATCACGGATATTGTTAGACAGAAGGCTGGGGAGATATGCAAGGTGAAAATACTACACCTCTCTGCACCTCCCCTCCTCAGCACTGCTGAGGTAGGTGTGACCTCTGACACGTTACGGACGGCGCGTGTGGACCGGGTGGCAGCCGCATGACACCTGAGCCCAAGGGGTGAACACACGCAGGCCTGGGGGGGAAGAGCCAGAGGGAGTCTGAGCAGGGGAAACAGCTAAGTGACATCCAGCTACAGAGCTTGCTGCAGGAAGTAGGTCATAGGGGGTTTGTGACCATTTACTGGGTGATATGAGATTAGTATGTCGTCATCTTTATTGGTCTGTTCACAGTTGCTGATGGAGAATCAGGAGTTCTGGGGGTTTAGTGCTTTGCCAGAGTTTAGTCTGATTGGACCCACAGTGTCACATGATAGAATTGCATAATACAGCCATTCATGTGTCATACATGCAAATAACTGTTTGCTAAGTCATTCTATTACAGTTTGGGTAAATTCCCCATCTGATTGGTGGTGTAGAGAAGGGAGTTAATGGAGTGAATGTGTGTTGGTTTTTGTACGAAACAATAGTGAGGCACATGGAAAAAAAACCCTCAACCAACACAAGGTCATGGCTAGTCCAGTGGATCTAAATATAGGCTATAAAAAGCCTGTATTTCATGTCATTTGAATGAAAGTCCACGCTGCCTATGAACTGAGGGCACATTAACCATCTATGACTTTTGAGGTTTGTAAAACATGGTGTGGAAATAACTTACATGATCAGAGACCCAAAATTCCCTCTTGTCTCCATATGCCACGTTGTATATATACACCAGGTAGTGTATGAAAATCTTACACAGTACAGTCAGTCACAGAGGCTGCTGGGTAGAACTCTTTGCTGATCTGACACATGGTCCCTACTAGAAAAGAATCCTGATATTACCTTGACAAACACCGTCCCAGATAGGCTTGTGTGGAGTGTGTGTGTGTGTGTTTGTGTGTGTGTGGAGAGGGAGGGCCATTGGTGATCACACAGCAGCTCTGGCCAAGGGGACTCAAGGCATGCAGGGAAACCTGCTCAGTAAGACACTCCTCAGCCAGCTTAAACCGGCATGGTTGCCCACGTTTCCACCTACGTTTTTACTCCCACGATGTGCTGGCACTGTGCTGGAGGTCATGTGCTGCATAAATATTCCAGTGTTTAGTTCACTTTTATGTCTTAATTTATTCCTTCACTTCAGCCAACTCTGGAGAGACTTTAAAACCAGATGTCAGATGTCTGTACACAGAAGTACGTACATAAAGCATAAGTCAAGTATCCATAATATACACATGGACGCGTAAATGAATACTCTCCATCCTGAAAATGAAGGGACAGTCATTTTTTCCACCTTAAAATCCTGAACTGGAGGTTTTGTTGTGTGGATTAAACTGATTCATTCACTTTGGAGTGGTTTTTTTTTTTTTTCTTTCTCCTCAGGACAAGAGCAATGTGGTCTTTGTTTTGTTCATACTGTGTAATAAGTGTTTACTGAACACAGTCTATACTGTTGCAGTTAGTCTGCTGGTGGGTTTGTGGGTACAGATGAGCTGGAAACATTTGAGAGGTGACCATCATGAATGGCAGGGATTGACATCTGTGACCTCTCACCCTGGGAATTAGATTATCCATATTTTGTGCAAAGATGAAAGGTCAGGAAGTTGTTACAGAAGACAGGTACATCAACAGGAGGGGATATAATTGTCTTGTCTTGCTGTTCCCCCGGGATATTTTGATACTTGTTTTTAAATGATGAATCCAATGATATTCTTGGTAAGAATTTCTGACAGAGGTCCTTCATCAGCTGTACAAATTTCAGAAGCACTTTGCTTGCACAGCTAATGAAGGACATCTGTCCAAAACTTCACTAAATATTTAAATATCAATACTATATATATTTATAGATAAATTGTGCAATTTAGGGGTGTACAATCACACTATCTAATCCATTGTTAATATATATATATATATATGGATTAGATTGTGTGATTGTACACCCCTAAATTTCACAAGTACGTGAGATGCACCTACAGAAATAGCCAGTGTTAATGGTGTTTCTAATAAGGTGAGTGGTGAACACGTGTCAGTTGGATATGAGCTGTAGGTCAGTTTCTCTGTCTTTCTATGCCTGTGTCTTTCTGTTGAACTGTTGCATAATGCTGCTATGAAATTCCCTGATTCGGGTGACCAGATTCCAGTGTGTCCCTCCAGAACAGGGCTCTATTATTGAGGGCTCTATTACTGAACAGGGCTCTTTTCCATGAAGTGGAAATGTCTGGGCCTGAGCCCATGGGGGTGTTTAAGGTGGAAAATCTAATAGGTGGCTGAGGATATATTCAGGTAGAGATACAGAGAACTACCTTAACAAAAATATATTGGAATAAATGTGAGAAGCTTGACCTGAAAAACACCCTGATCAAGGAAAAGTAGTTCAGACCATGAGAATCACTTTTGCATGGTCACATATCCGTGCTGGGCACATGACTTAAATCATGTTAACTGAAACTTAAGTACTCCAAGACTGCAAACTCCATTTGTTTGCCTGAAAATAAGGAAGAGTGTGGTGAGAACCAATATGAAAAGATCTGCACATGCAGGTTTTAATTTCAAACTAAAAAAAGGAGGGAAAAGAGGAAAATTCATAATTTTTTTCATTTCTCCTGAACCAACATACTGGATTAAAGAAATGAATTATTTTTGGTGGACTGTTTTTAAGATCTTTTGTTTATGTCAGAGAAGCAAAAATGGCGAAGGAGTATAAGAAGACTCTGCTACACAACCAAAGTCCTGCACTGTATTTGTCTACAGGCATCGTTTTATATCTTGTTTAGATTTTGTTTGCCCTGTTTAGCTCTATGAAAAAGCTTTTGATCCATCAGAATAATCAACGATTGGATGAGATAGCAGGCCAGGCCCATATCCTTTCTGAAGTGTGGTTTTAATTCACAGAAGAACAAAGCATGTTCTGTCCCCAGCTAGATTGGAGAGCGTTTGCGCACGTGTTTATGTCCTTCTCCCTGCAAACTGTTTTTGCTTTAGTGCAACATGTGTGGACTGTGTTGAATCCATCTCACTCTCCTGAGTCTGGAGCATTGGTGACACTTTATGGATCTTGGGAAAACGCCCCAACACAGTGACCATTGCCTGTGGTTTCCATATTCCTTGCAGATTTGCAAACTCCTCATCATCAGCTTTAATTGTTAAGTACATCAGGTAAAATATCATATAAAATAAAGTATGTAGTGAAAGTGCTTGAAGCTCTATGGATTCTACAAAGGCACATGGCTAAACAGAGCCGCATTGTTCTGTATGAATGTGAAGGTCCATGTATTTTATTTTGAGAAGCAAAAAACGTCACTATTTTGCCTAGTGTTAATGGCACCTTTTGTTCAGTTTGAAACAAAGAATAATTTCAGACCAAGTCACGATTAATTAGAAATTAGTCTCACCTGTCCCCAATTTGTCAGCACTCACATGACTTTAATTAGCCTGTGAATGGTGGCGTTGACGCTGAAAAGGCCAGTTTTATTCCCTGTTCCTTGTTCACAATAGCAAAGACAAGAGAGCTGTCTAAGCGCTATTATCAACCAAGCCACTATTATCCCCAAGCATGAGCAGTCAAGAAGGTACAGGACTGGTCTCCAAGGCCCTTGGCCTGCCTGCTTTAACAGTTTGAAATGTTAAGATGTTTTTGCTGCTCATTTAACAGTCATTAACTTTCCACCAGGTGGTTGAAAGAGGAAACTTGATGACAGAACCCTGCAAAAGTTTGTTGAAAGTGTGCACAGTATCCGTTGAGCATTAGGCTGAATGTAGGCATTTGGAGTGATGGTTTCACTGGAATGGACTGGTCTGTCTTAAACTGGTCAGTAATGAGTCTATTGGGGATAGAAATCCTGCACATTCAAGAACTTGAAAGAAACGGGCAAATTGGTTGTGCCAGCAGCTCAGACATGGATCCAGTAACCGTTAGACATCTGTCACTAATGCCAAAGCTCGTGCAGCCAGGTACTGGGGAAGGGTGACCTTAACGACTGTGTGCATGTGCTGTTTTTATTCTGTTTTAAATGGCTACATAGAAGATTGGTGAACTGACATGCTGTTAACATACTGCTATATTGCAAACTTGGTACATACCCCGTTTTATTTCTGGAAATATTTGCCTTGATGCATAAAACTGTCAAGGGTGGCAGTGTTGACCACAACTGAATTTAGCTGTTGTGCCAAATATTGCAGTGGTATTCAAATTCTGGACCTGAAAGTCGGTTCTGGTTTTTGCAGTTGCTCTATCATACCTGGCTCCTAGGTAAAAGGAGGGAGCTTTTGGAATTATACACTGTGATGCATTGCAGGGGTTCGGGTAACCTCTAGTATCACCTTTTATGAAACCACTGAAGAAAGCTCATTTGCTGGGTAGGTTCGGAGTATATTTGTAGGTTTTTGGCAGGTGGTTATTTTGAGAAAGAACACTGTGTGCTGTGATCCATGCGTGTGTATACATGCGTGTATGTGTTTATCAGAGAGTGTAGATATAAATATACATTGGCCATTTGAGTCAGTTAACACCTGGGTCCAGTTCATGACCAGCAGCCAGGCATTAGGGGGGTGTGTGTGTGTGTGGTCGGTCACTGCTGGTTAAAGTGAATTAGATTAAACGCTTATAGCAAGTTAAATCTTCCAACCTATAATAGGCTACACCCAGATTCCTCACCCATCCACAGGTAACGGAACATACTGCTGTGTGTAAACACCCTCATGTAGTTTACGTGTTGAACAATGCATGTAGATGCCCTGCAGATTCAACAGTCCAGCTGTGGAACAGCGGATAACACCAATGCGCTGAGCTTACTGACACAGAGCATGGAAAACGTCGCCCAATTGAGTAGAGGTGCTGTCATAGAAAAAACAGACCGTTAATTAAAACACATTGAACGGTAAGACTCATCTGTTCAAAAGTAAAGTTCAGCGTTTATCTAATGCGAAGAGCCGTTGTGTTGAAGTTGCGACAAAACGGCTCAATTTTATTGTTTAATTCCAAAGAAATATGCACACACACTCTCTCGTGCAGGTACTGAGTTGGGGAGGAAAGCCAGGAACGCCATGTTCTGTACATTTTGTTCCACATATTATGCGTATGCATGTCCGTGTGTCGCCAGGATTGGGTGGATCTTTATCGCCACCTAGTGGAGATATCCGACTATCAGGTAGTATACCACGAAGACCTTCGGCGTTTGCTGTATTCAGTTTTGTTCAGTTTTATTTTACTTCGTTTATACTGATAGTTCTTGTCTCTTTGAACTACGATTTTTATATAATTTAATAAAAATATTAAATGTAGTAATTAATTTAAACTTTTATAGCTAAAGCTTTTAGCTATAAAAGTTATAAAGCTTTTATAGCTTTATTTGGCTATATTTCCGGGAGACTACTGAGTCACTAACGGATTAAAAATGTGGTAATTTTGTTGATGTTAGCCAAAACAAACGGTCTGAGTTTTCATTTAATTATGTAAAATTAACTTATTTACTAAAAAATTAAAGAGGTAATTGTACAATGGCAGAGTGCATGCACTTACAACCAGGTCCAATGAAATACTGACTGTGTTGGACATTCAGAAAACTCAAGTCATGTGACTGTACTGGTGCTTGGGCCTGGTGGGGTGGGGTGGGGTCAAACAAGTTTACTCTGTAAGAGCCACAGTGTTGTGGGCAGCGGCAACTCCATGAGATACAAATTAGCTGCCAAAGATTTGAGAAGAATCAAACGTGAAGCTATCAGGAACTCATTATCCTCCACTACTGTCATATTCCAGAACTGCAACACACCTGGAGTACCTGAAGTACAAGGTATTCAGAGATATGTCCATGGTAAAGAAGGCTAAACCACGACCACCACTGAACAAGACGCATACATTGAAACATCAAGTAACCAAGTCATAGTCCTGATAGGAAGTCCATGGAAAGACCCTAAAAGCAACATCCCAGAAGCATCACTCAACTGCAGTTTTGTACTGAGGAATGCACCCTTACTGTTGATCAATGGGTATCTACCAGTTACTGAAAACAAGGGTTCACATACTCTCTACAGCAAAGATTTAATGCTAGTCTTTTTGTTCAATAAATAAAACTATTATGCCATTTGTTTAAATGGGTTGTCTTTATCTAGTTTTAGGAATTCAATTAAGATATCACGTTTCAGGTCAAACATATGTTGTGAATTGTAAAGGGTTCGCAAACTTTCAAGCGCCACGGTAAGAGTTCACTCCTGATAACTTGCAACTCGCATTGCATTGGTTTTGACTGCCATCTTAGACTGACCACATAGATCTGACACATATAGTCATATAAACACACACGTTCTACAGTCATGGAACTTGTCTCTGCATTGCCATTGTGATCTAATACACTTCAATGTACTGTTCAGGTGCTCCTTTGCATAACAGCACCATCTAGTGGAGGGAAAAGATAAATTCAACTCGGCACTTTGTTTTCAGCTTTGTGAGGGACTGGACTCAGCCTTGACACAGAAGGTGTTCCTTCAGGGCTTCTTCACATGTTTCTGGTTGTGTTGGGACGTCCATATGTGGAGAACCCATACTGAACATGTGGTTATGGATTTGCCATCTGACCCTTAAGCATCCCACCATCTCACCTCTTCAGTACAGAAAGGAAAACCATGTGAAAAAGATCAGACCTTCATTGCAAAGTACTACAGTTCATGTTACATAATGAATTTTAAATGGGTCGGTTTGTAAGTAAAGAAAAATTCAGAGGGAGCCTGAACACTGGTTGTCGGATATTTTCAGTACTGGCATTTCCTGCTATATAACATTTCGCATTACTGTTTGTGATTGGTGGGGACAGCAGTAGTGGACTCAGGTTCTCGGAGCTGAAAAGCCGTGCCAGGGCAGGGTGAATAATGGAGCAGGTGCTGGAGACAGGGCGAAACCCGACCCTCCGCACCACCAGCGCGCCACGTGGCATCCGGACGCTCTGCACATCGACGCCTTCCAACACAATCGGCCCCGCGATGCATTTACAGAGCAGAGAGGTCAACCGGAGTCTTTCTTTTGTTGCATCCATTAAAAAAAAAAAAAAAACAGAAATCAGCATTTTAAAAATGAACTGGTGAAAAGGTTTGGTGGAACATTAGTCACTGGTATTGCAATAGGTGATGATCATGGGTGCATACAGCAGGAAGTGAGCAACAGTGCGGTAAAATACACAGGAAGTAAACAGGGGTGCATGGTTGCATGCTTCCTGTAGGATCTCCAGTAAAAGCCCTTAAGGATCTTACATAATTTATGATGCTTGTTTCCATATTCGGCACATTATCTATTCCAGATTACAGTGTCTGCTCCAGATTACAGTGTCTGCTCCAGATTACAGTGACTGTTCCAGATCACAGTGTCTGCTCCAGATTACACTATCACAAACATGCTTCTTATTGGTTACAGTTTGGACCAACAGATTATAACACTTATGAAGATTATAACACTTATGAGGTGGTTAGGTTTCCTCAGTAATGACAGGTGAGGCTCAGCCTCATTACACCTAGCTGCCCCCTATCTACTGTGGTCATACAACAGCAAGGATGGACGTTAGTTTGTGTGATCTGTATCCTACACTGAGTATCATTCATTAAAGGATATGTGCCTGCATATGTATAAGCAGTAAAACATGACTATCAGATATAGTTTAATATCAGTGGTGGACGACTCCCCTTCACCACCACCCCTCCCAAAAAAAACACCCAAAAACAAACCCAAAACAAAAACAAAGACCTCATTCCTGACAATGATGTGCACAGCTTGACATGAAAGGTCAGGTGTGAGCCTTCAGCGCCAAGCTGATCTCGGTGTGGTCATGCAGGCAGCAGGGGTTTGAGTTGCAGGATCCGCTCTTCTGCATCCAACCAACAATGAGGGCTCCTCTCTCAACAGAGCCTGCTTAAATATTTATGGGGTAAGCCATACCTGTTTCCAGGTAACTGATGCTAAGGTCCTGTATCGTGATAGAGTGTGTGTGTGTGGTCAGCGCAGTAACTGTCTCTCTGTTTCTACCGCTCACACAGTAATCGAAACTTCCACAGGCTTAGCTGACATATTCTGTACGATTGCAAGACTGACTGTAGTGAGGCCATGAGCTGTCTTTGCCTTGCATTTTGAATCTTGCCGTTATCGTCGTATGCTGTCAGCGCCAGAAACATCCATCGTTTGTGATGTTTGCATGCGTTTTGCAGATGGAGCACCGTCACTGAGGAACTCTAGACTCTGGGAAAGGGACTCTGTTGGTGGCGTTTGACAGGATCTTGAGGTACTCTCTGTGTCTCTGTGTGCCCTGCTGAGGAATTCAGAAAAGACAATCATGAATCCACTGTGGAACACTTACAAGAACAAGGTCATGAACACCTTCAACCCTGACAACTCCGACGCCTCTGCAAACCCGGACGCACAGCAAATGCCTGAAGAAGCGGTAAGCTGGCCCACTAAACACAGAAACTAAACACTGTGACAGAAATGATAGTTACTAGTGGCACATAAGGTTCAGTTCAGTTACCATGAAACAGCCGCTTATACTTCAGCATAAATTTGTGCTTTTCCCAATAAACATTTGACTACGGAACACATCTTTACTACACATCCTGTAACACGATAAGTACCACAGGTTAGAGAAAAGCCAGTGGCACCAGTCATAACTCTGTGAATCGTGGCCCTCAATAGTGTGATTCTGCAGCTACATGTCCACCTCTCATCCTAGCAAGAGTAGAATATTGCTTTTGCAGAATATTGCAGCTGTACTACAAAGAGTACTACAGCTGTACTACAAAGAGTACTACCGCTGTACTACAAAGAGTCCAGTCTTGTAATATGTAGTCTCTGTTTTGCATGGTGCACATCTGCGTGTACAGTGCACATTTACATGCAGGATCCTTTTTTAAATGCGGGTGCATGTTCACGTTCGTATCACTACAGAGCAGGGAGGGTTTCCACCATCTTTACTGACCGCTTCAGTACTTCGTTAGTTTGTTTAGACACAGGCATTATTTTTGTGTCTTCAAACGGCAACGCAGCACAAATGTCAGAGTCTGCTTCAAGTTGCACGTTTGCGGAAGTGTGGACGAACACGACAGGTTGAGAGAGTTCAAGAGTGGCGGCTGGCCAGGCATGATGCGGCGGAGAGGCGTGGCCTGAACGAGGAACCTGGCTGCTGTGCTCCTGCAAAGAGAGAAGGGACTGCATACAGCATGGAGTTAATGCTTTGCTCCATGAAACTTTTATAGACAATGCATTCTTTGCTAGTGTGTGCAATGGTTAAATTAGTACGTAATTCATTTCTATTCATTTAATTATTACGTTTTTATAGTTAAACTGCTATTTTAGAGGAAGCAGGGCCACATGCTTAGTTTCATATTCAGTCCTGTGTAAAAGCTAAAATTTTCAAAAGAGGTTAACACAAAATGGCCCAAATGATATGATAATTACAGGTCACATGTATCTAGAATGTGAGTCACAATGAGTCTGTCATGAATATGTGCTCAGTTGTTAGGATGGATTCACTGGCTGTCTTACACATGTTTCTCACACCCCTGCAGTGCACGCGTGCCGTGTAAGTTCCTGCTGTGTCCCAGAGCACAAGGCCAACTCACTAAATTAATTTCAGCTTTCCTGTAGTGTTAGTGCTTGTAGAATTATTACGCTACATTTTAGCATTTGCAGTCTCACGTGGAGCCACTAGATGGAGACACATCCTGGAGACATCACATCTACAAGGGGATTTTCCTTCCTACAGAGATTATATATAGCTCCAATATTAGTCCACCGCAAACAAAGGATTATTGGCTTTATTAAGTTTTAGGAGCAACTTAATTAGACCTGAGTTGGAACTCCATTAAGAGGGATGGAGCCAACTTCTGTAGTGCCCCCTGTGGGAACACCTGCACACTGCACTCTTCTGGAGCCTTCAGCCAGTTCATTCAGGTGTATGAGAGAAGAGAACCTACGCTCTCTATGTGTGGCAGGTTCTGATGTTAATGGCATTCTGGTGTGACTTTGTTTCTGTGGGTTCGTGCTGGGGCAGGTGACTGAGGCGCCACAGGAAAACGCGTCTGTCCCGGAGGACGAGGCGTCCACCGCCGTATCTCAGTTGGCTAAGAAGGTAAGAGTGGACGTAGCCGTCACCTCCGACCTGACGATAAAATGCACGATAAAATTTAGAACAATGTAGGAGAATTTTTCATGTCGGAATGAATGTATATTGCAACATGACATAAACCTCATTAAGCTGCTGGTAATGTCATGAATAATGTCATAAAATGATATATGACCAGTAGGTGTATGTCCATTCCAGTTGACATGGATACATAAACAAAACATGAATTAAAGAGTGAGAGAGATCATCTCACATCAGACAAAACAACCAGACAGAAGCTTCTTTGGGAAATTTGGTTTTTTATGTTGGCTATATGTTTATGAATATGTTTATGCCTCAGTTGGACACAGTAGATGCAGCATCTTGTCAGGAGAGAGAGAGAGAGAGAGAGAGAGAGAGAGTGAGGGAGAGAGGGAGAGAGAGAGAGAGAGAGAGAGAGAGAGAGAGAGTAATGTGTATGACTATTTTCTCTCAGGTACAAGGAGCTGGGGCCATGGGTTGGAAAAGTGTATCTGCACTCTTTAATAAAGAAGAGGAGCAGCCACAGATGCAGAACCAGAACCAGAGGCCACCAGCAGAAGACCAGTGAGTGGCTGCCCTGGTGCTACACACCATCAGGCAGCTCTCAGCCACTCCCACTGCCCCTCCCATCTCCTCTGAGTGGCTGCCTGGTGCTCCGCACCTTAGCAGGCAGAATGACCTGGCCTGGCCTGTACTAACCTGCACTGTCCTGCATTGACTTGCTCAGTCGTCTATTGTCCTGCTTTGACCTGCTCAGTCATGTATTGTCTTGTACTATCCTACACAAAAGATCTTTTAGTCATAAATGCGATAGTTTAGCTGATGAGAGATTTGATTGTATTCATCATCTTTCTGCAGCCCGCTGGCAGTCAGGCCCGAGGATGAGACCAACAAGGGCAACTCGGGATTCTGGGATTCCTTAACCACCAAGTTTCAACAGGCTGCAGGGGCGGAGTCAGGCATGGAGGCGGGGACTGAGGAGAACAGTCAAGGTTACGCATCTGAGGGAGGGGCTAATGAAGACCCATCTTCCTTCAAATGGGACTTTGTGACCAGCAAACTGGCAGAGTTGAAGACCAAAGGCATGCCCAAGACCACTTAGCCTACGATGCTGGTAAAGTGTGTGGGGGAGGGGGGGGGACTGACACGATGGACAGAAACTTCAAATGCACCAAACCAGGTCAAATGAAACCACGGTGTAAACCATAACCCTTCACTTATCACTTAAGAACAGCGGTGTAAACCATAACCCTTCACATATCACTTAAGAACAGACACTCTAACAACTGAACTCAAGTCAAGTCAGGCTCCGATTCATGTCAGGATATGAGCTAAACGTATACCGTGGATTTGTGGATCTGGACTGGACATTTTCTGTGTGAGAGAGGCAAGATAATAATTACAGCAACCCCCAAAATTCACAATGTAAATCTCTTCGCTGGCCTCCCACTTTATTCACCACAGAGCTGCATGACATCAGTTCTTTAGAGAATCACGCAGTACAGGTACTAGAGACAGTCACACCGAGATAAACGTGTCTAATAATCAGGGCATGCTTTAATCATGAGCATTTAAATAAGTAACTTTCTGTTGCATTAAAAATATTACATAATTTTTCCCCCTGGATATAGTGCAGTTAATCATTTTTGTTAATAATGTTAATAATGTCTGCTAACAGTTCTACATAGTTCTACAGTGTACTCTATATGACATCTACACAGACACTGACATAAAGATTCAGAGAGCTAAATATCAACAGATTAAAAGACTGTAACTTCAGATAAAAGCCACACAAAAATAGTATTTTCTATTAACAGCAGAGCTGGTTTTTACAGTGTTAAAAAGAACAAATATTTTCTTAATATGAAATACATTTATTTGTATGTAACATAACAACAAACCGATAATAGAGTGTGCACTAAACACAGAGCACACAGAGAGGGGCCCTGCTCCCTGGACACGTCGTTTAGTGTGGTTTGAAGTTTCACAGTAGATCATTTGGATGATCCTGTTCCCTCTCTGATTTCTTCATCGCCTTCTTGTGCTTTTATATCTTATTCTAAGTTCAGATGAATTGCATTAAACGTATAAATAAGGTGAAACCGTAGTGGCAAACCATAATAATCTAACAGAGCAGTCAACCAAACAGCAGACAATCCAAACACATAACACCAAACGAAACAAACATGTTGTAGCCCTCTTCCCGTTTCAGTGTTAGTGTGAAACAAAGATTAATGTTGGTGTCTGTGGGGAGATTTGGTGAATGTTGGTGTAAACAGTGTTGGCTGTTTACTATCGATGTAGTTTTAGTATTATCTCCTCAGTAATGACAGTTGAGGCTCAGCCTAGTTTAATTACTATCTCTGTAGTTTAATTACTATCTCTGTAATTGTATTTTCTCTGTTTTGAATGTGATACTGAATGAGTTGTTCTGATTTGTTGTTTTATTTTATGACAAAATAAAATTCTGCAGAAAATAAAGGGACATTTGATAAAGTGCTTCTTTGCACAGACAACTTGAGTTGGAAATGTTGTGACACTCAAACTTACCACGCTTAAAAAAATTGACAATTTTTTGCACATTTAAAGAAGAAAGAAAGTTTCTTATAGCAATAGAACTAGGAGCTCAAATGAATCACTGGCATAATAACTTAACAGGCTTCTTAACTTAACAGGAGGGTCTCCTTTACCTTTAAAGACTATGACTTTCAATGTTCTTTCAGTGTTCTTTTGTGGTACGTCGAGTGCCTTCTTATGGTGGTTTTCTGTCATTATAGACCCATGTTAGGCCCATGAACTGATAATAAATCACCTACACAGTGATCAACAGGAACAGCGAAAGACACAGGTTCATGAGCTTCTATTGCCACCAATAACTGTAAGCTCCATCCGAGCTGTGTTTGCCTCTTACAGAGTCACTGTAAGCTCTCATGACCCCTTTGCATCAAGCTAACACATTTTCTCTATCACTGGATCATTAGTGGTCATAATGCAATGCACATAATTGATTAGTAACTACCAAGTGATAGTAATTTATTTTCAATTCAGAGTTCAAGATCCTTATGAGAGTGTTTGCTTTACATTCAGTGTATGAAGGCCTAAAACCAGTTAATGAAGCCCATTTAACTAGTTGTTACTTCTTATGTTCAAGGCCCGGTATAAATGATATATAAAATTATCTATGGTAACATATCTGTTACACATCAAGAATTAAAATAAACAAAAAACCCTTTTAATGAATAATAAATGTTTGAGAACAATTCAAATAACACCATCAGTGCACAATAGAAAAGAAACCGTAAAAAACATCAGCACTTACACCAATGCCTCACTCCCCACAGGCACTTCACTTCCCACTGAAAGCGCAATTCTGACTCCCTCTGAGAACACAGCTATGCCTCCTTCTGAAAGCACAGCTCTGACTCCCTCTGAGAACACAGCTCTGTCTCCCTCTGAAAGCACAGCTCTGACTCCCTCTGAGAACACAGCTCTGCCTCCCTCTGAGAACATAGCTCTGACTCCCTCTGAGAACACAGCTCTGCCTCCCTCTGAGAACACAGCTCTGACTCCCTCTGAGAACATAGCTCTGACTCCGTCTGAGAACACAGCTATGCCTTCTTTTTAGTCCCTGATGAAGTTTAAAATAAATGTAATAGTTGATGTGAAGAGGAAGCTTGCTTGTCTTTTACCAGATACATTTTTATGCATTCTAAAAAGATAAAGAGAGAGAAACAGTAGTAGACTAACACAGACAGAGAAACAAAAGAGCCCAGATGGCTTTGGGGAATAAATACAGAGAGTAGGAATGCATACAGAGAGCAGGAATACATACAGAGTGTAGGAATACATATAGAGAGCAAGAATACATACAGAGAGTAGCAAATGGTGAAACATTAGGATAACATATCCTTAGAAAGCTGTTGGCTAACTTTCCAGATGCCTCATGGGTAGTAGGGCATGTTTTGTCATCCAGACAGTGTTGCCCCAGGGCACCATAACTGGCGGGGTGGAGAGGGTGTGGAGGGTGTGATGTAAACCTCTCCGCCTGCTCTGGCCCAGGTGACCTGGCTGCATGTGTTCTGACTGGCTACCTAGCGTGGCCTGTTTACTTAGGTGGTGCACTTGGCTAGATCAACATTTTTTATTAGACTTTTCCCCTTAACTGGAAACATTTGGTTGGGATTTCTGCTAATCTGAAGTGTTGATGCTGTGTTTCAGTTACTTTGTATATTCGCTCTGGTTTGTGATGGTGATGTGGGAGGATTGTAATGTCTCTTAGGGTCCCTGCAGCTTCCAATCCATGCTTTTTAGACATGCTGTTACAGAATGAGCTTTTTAGACTTGCTGTTACAGAATGAGCTTTTTAGACATGCTGTTACAGAATGAACTTTTTAGACTTGTTACAGAATGAGCTTTTTAAACATGCTGTTACAGAATGAGCTGCTGGAGCTGTGGGTCTATCAGTCCCATGGGTCTACTGTTTATGGACCGTTCATCTGTTGTGCATCTTTACAGATCCAACTGCATTTTCCTGTTTTATTGGCATGTTACAGCTGAGGTGCTCATTAGGATCTGGGCCCGTAAATTTGTAAAGCTGCTTTGTGATATCACATGTTGTAAAAAGCACTATATAAGTACATTTGACTTTTGAGTTGACTTTGTCTTGCTTAGCATGTTCTTTTCATACAGGCTCCTGCATTGCAAAGGAAGCATTCAATTCTTCGAGGATCTTTGCACCCACCGCTTCTTTGCAAGGAAGCACAATATTAAGGAACGACATTTTCATCCGACACTGAGAAGAAACTTATCCAGTGGTGCACTGGGAGAGTTTCTCGCCCTCTTTAACCAAAGCGTCTGTTAGAGTCTGTAATTAGTTATGCTTTCACTGGTTTGCTGCACACTCACATCATGGTTGGGTGATGAATTTTAAGTGCCCTTTTAGAAATAAAGTCAGTGAATATCTGGGCATATGAATAGTTGAAGTTATTTTGGTAAATGCAGCATGTGGAAAGACCCGCCAGTGGATAATTGTTTACGGAGAGCGTGTTTTCACATTTGACCACAGAGCATCTGCTTTCTGAGTCCTATCCTACATAATGAACCTCAGCTGGTAACAGGTCCAAATACAGTGAGAAAACAGATCTGTAAATAGATTCTGTTATGATCTACACACAAGCAAAATCTACACATCCGTCCTTCTGTTTATCTCTATCTCTCAGTCTCTCCCTGTCACATTTCGTCCTTGCCCTGTTATTTTTTCTTGTCTCACTTGCTTATGTCTCTCTCCTGTCTTTCTCTTGCTTTAAGAAAAAATCACCCACCACAGTGCTTCACCTTTGTAGGTGAGACAACCACAATAAAAACAAATTCAGTGCAGGTTTCAGACACACACACACACACACACACACACACACACACACACACACACACACACACACACACACACACAAATGTATACACACACACCTCCTCCTGTGTCTGCAGACAGACATACCCTGCAGCATTTGTGTGTGAGTGGTGTCTCAGAAAGGTCTATGACTCATCTGTGTAAGCGGCAGGTCCATCTGGACAAAAGCTGTGAGAACTACACACACACACACACACACACTTACACTTCCTCCGAAGAAAAACAGACTTTGCATCAGGCCAGGTGTTGCTCCTTGACAATGCCCCTCAACACACACACACACACACACACACACACACACACACACACACACACACACACACATACTGTACATACACACCATACACACATACACACACACACACACACACACACACACACACACACACACACTCAGGTGAGCAGATGTTACTTGTGATGATAACTTCCTTTATTTCTCACTTTGTTCTGTGCTGTTAACGAAACAGAACGTTGTTTTCACACAGGCTAGGAATGTCAAAATGAGGACAGACATACTAAAATTAAACCTCTTTCAGGATTTTAGATAATAAGAGCCCAAGATCAGCCTAAATAGTCTGAACTTAAATAATTGAAAAAAATATTCAGTCTAAAAAACAGCATGAATGCTTCTGAGTTGTCTTTTCATAGTTCATCCCCATCGGAAATTTTACAC
Organism: Sternarchorhynchus goeldii; assembly: GCA_028565775.1. NCBI lineage: Eukaryota > Metazoa > Chordata > Actinopteri > Gymnotiformes > Apteronotidae > Sternarchorhynchus > Sternarchorhynchus goeldii. Next base: position 3,126,976 of record JAOXYF010000028.1, read on the forward strand.
AAGATGAAATTCTTTTCTTTCTTCTGAAGTCTCTGCGGTACTTGATGACACTGTTTACTCAACTTAAATTCTATTGGCTGTTCTGAGTTTGTAATCTTTCGGATCTTGGGCATTTTTTTCTCCTTGTGTTGTCTTTGTCTTTTATGCAAAAAGGCTAATCACCCCATTAAGTTACCTTTAAAACTTCTGACCCCCTGAGAACTGCCCCTCCCCCATATTCCCTAACTGCCCCCTTCCCCCATCACATAACCCATCTTTTCCACCATTCCTCTTGTTCTCCCAGGCTGAAATCTAATCCACATTCCTGTCCGAGGACCCGGGAACAACTCTACAAACACACTGATGTATCAGCAATTACAAGCCATTTCAGTTGTGAAGTAAAACCTACTATTAAAAAGCCTCTGCTGTTGTTAACGATGCGAGTGATTTCCCACCTATCACCTAATCACCTAATCAATAATGATTAGGTGATTTCCCACCTAACGATAATGATCAATAATGAATGTTTGTGAACACTTGTTGATCCGTGATTCTTTTCATTGCATCCTCGGCGATTCCAGAGCTGGTTCAGCAGTTGTCTTTTTAAGCACTAATAATACAAGCCATTGCAAAATGTCCGTCTTCACCTCTCATCCTGCCTGATGAGTTTGTTGATGTATTGTGGGGTGAGATGGTGCTGGGTATTGTGGAGGGGAGTCTCCCCCTTCGCCCTCCGATCACATCCATGCCGGGTCTGATTACTGTTTCTACAGCTGTTGGAAATATTTTGTGGGACAGTCTAAGAGAGTCTCCTCCTCTCCTCTTGTCTTCTCCCCTGTTATCTCTCCTCCTCACCCTTCCTCCGCCGAACTGGAAAGAGTCACCTGTGATTTGAAATAAACAACAAACTGGTTTAGCCACTAATCCACTTAGTGTCTTTTTTCTTAAGCATGACTCATCACTCATCCCTGAAGCATGACTCATCACTCACCACTGAACCATGACTCATCACTCAACACTGAACCATGTCTTACTGCGATTGCTCTTCTCTGATATGCGCTAAAGTAAGGAGGGTCGGCTCCTTCACATTTTCAGCCAATGTCCATACCTTCTAACGATGGTGGCCCTATCAGGAGCAGAATCTTCATGTCCATTTTCGCCCTTCCTGTTCCACTCAGTCAGGCATTCCCACCATCTAACTTGTCAGCAAGATGCCATTAAATTCTGGCCCTCGGATTCCCTGAGTTCTTCTTGTGCTCTTGTATGGAATTCCGTTAGACGACGGCTCCAGCGGGTCTGTTTCTGGCTGGAGGATTTGATGTGCTGTTGCTCTTGGAGTTTTTGACACAAATGGACTGTTGGTGGTGATGGTTTTGTTAACTCTGCCCTTGTTATTGGTGCAATGTGATGGAATTTGTTTCTAATCACATTTAATTCTAGGAATGATTAATCTGAACACACACTAAAATCTCAGCTACGTTTGATAAGTGAGAGTTTTCCACTCAAGCTCACTGTGTATTCTCCGGTAAGCACTTTAACAAGGACTAATTAGAAAGGTTAGACTGAAATTTTACACCTGCTTGAGTGACGCTTTGTGCAACCAATTAGATTCCTGCATTAGGCTGCTACCACAGGGACTCTAAACACACCGTGACCCATGCGGTGTGTTTAGAGTCCCGCCCACAACAGCTCCAATGTCTGCTGGCCTATTTCAGCAGGGCACTTTAATATTTCTCCTTTTCTGCCGTATCTGATTGCACTCGTGGAAGGCCTGATAATCAGCTCATGAGTACACTCAAGTGTGTTGGGGGGGGGGAAGCTAACCTGTGTGGATCAGAGAAATCCCAGAGGGAGTGGTGAAACTCAGCCAGTAAAAACCCCAGGCCAGATTTGGCAAGGCTGTTGTTGTGGTTGGAGGTAAGTCAGGTTAGAGTATGGGAGTAAAGGGGTTTTAGTCTTTTTTTATCTTTAGTCAGCTGACTGATTGTCTCTAAGCCCATAAGTGGTGTTGTTCTTGCAGGCTTTCTCCACTCGCTTAGTGGGTATGAACTTATTCAAACATATCTTCAGCTGGTGCAGTAAATCCTGGCTGAAACTGTGACCAGAATCTGTCAGAACTTACATATGAGTGATGCATCATGAAGTGCACAATTTGCTCAGTTCAGTTCAGTTTTATTTACAGAGTGCTTTCTGTAACAGACTCTGTATCTAAGCAGCTTTACAGGACTCCAGGTGTAGACCCCTCATCAGCTCTCGACAGGGAGGGAGAGCTCTGCAGTATTTGAAAAGATTTTTAAAGGATGAAATAAAATAAAGCTTTGCCACTGTAGAATATGGATCTTCCATATTTTATCACCAGTCCACTGTGCCTACGTCACCCTGTCCGTTACACCCTGCCCGTTACACCCTGCCCGTTACACCCTGTCCGTTACACCCCGCCCGTTACACCCTGTCCGTTACACCCCGCCCGTTACACCCTGTCCGTTACACCCCGCCCGTTACAACCCGTCCGTTACACCCCATTCGTTACACCCCGCCCGTTGCCTGTGACACAATTATGTGTTTGGCTGTAATTACAAAATGTTTTTTTAAAGCCAGGAACTGTGACGGATGGGTAGCGTGGGGTCAAAAAAGCAACAACAAACCCCCAAACCACGCCCCAAAACCCAGCTCTGATGCACTCTAGTGTCTGGAGAGCCAAGTGTGGACAAGAACACACACACACCCATACAGGCACCACTATGCAAACACATACTCTCTTTTTCTTTCTATCTCTCTCTCTCTCTCATACACACATACACACACAAACAACAGATGGTCTTTTCCCATCGACAGCAGGTGGATTTTTTCCACTGTGTGCAGTTCATTTCCCCATGCGATGGTCGTGTCTGACAGCAGAATCCTGTACTTCACCTGATCCTGGATGGAAAGCCAGACATCCCATCCCTTCCTGTCCACTCCTAACTGTGGGAACGGTGCAATCCACTCCCCACACGATCAGCTGACAATTAAAGGGAGAAAGAGGAACTGCAGTAAATTAGCTGGAAATCCAGCTGACCTCTTTGTGCACTTTGTAATTAAAGTCATCAGTGTGGAGATAGCTGGGCTTTATTCAGTGTATGCAGACTGAACTGTGTTATGATGTTGGCTGCAGTGTTTTTATACGGCGGTTCTTTAAGGACACCTTAAAAACACACATACTACTGTGTCTGCAGGACATGGATTTTTCCACTTTATCCTTTTCCAAGCAGCTGCAGGACCCTGCTACATTCAGCAGCTGCTTTCCACAGAGCTGAGAGAGAGAGACCTATGGTACTGAGAGAGAGACCTATGGTGTTAGGAGAGAGACCTACGGTGTTGAGAGGGAGAACTACAGTGTTGAGAGAGAGAACTACAGTGTTGTAGGCAGGTGTGAGCAGACTAAACCTGCTGGAGGTGCTGACCTAGGGTGACCTGAGGTGACCTGGGGTGACCTGGGGTGACCTGGGGTGCCTTGTCACATATGCACTCAGCTTCCCATCCTCTCGGGAGCAGCAAACGGCCGTGCGGCTCACAGAAGAGACGGACTCCTTCTCCCGGTCCTCCGTGAGCTGCCGTTTGCGGAGGGCTGCCCAAGGTTTGGATTAGGTTGCTGCCACTGAAAGTGAAGGTATCAGGTTCCGGGGAGTGTTTCTACCTTCCTGGGTCACTGCAGTGCTGGGACTCCTGATCACACCGCCTCCAGGCCTCTCCAGAGCCAGACTGAGGTTGGGTCTCTGCCCCCTCTCACCTGGTTCTATGCCTCAACATCTGCTACTAGCATTAGTGCATTGTGTGGGTGTTGTGGGTGACTGAATCACCGACCCTGAAGGTCATTAAGGAGCCGTTAATCCCTGGACTACACCTTTATCTAAGCATGTCCATGCTGGTTGGCAGGAGATTAGCATATCAATCAATGATCCCAATGTTACAGTTTAGTAGAGGAATTTATTAGTACCTGTTAGAATAAAGCAATACTGGAATTAGGATTAGGAGTCAGTTGTGGATAAAAGTAGAGCCTGGAGTTTTGTTACCACTGCTGGTTTAGTTAACCTCTGACATGAACAGATACACACGCACACAAAAACACACACACATATATACACACACATGCACACCATGCATGCTAATAGACACATACATATACACACACACACACACACACACACACACACACACACACACACACACACACACACAAAAGATGGTGTGGTTTTCATGTTCGTTTCAACCGAACACACCCTGACCTTTTCTCACTCTGGGCTCCGTCCTGACATCCTGACGCCGTTAAACAAGATCTCCAGGCCCTCTGTGAGCAGAGCGCTGAGACGCTCTGTCCAGACCCCTGACTGGGAGCTCGTGCAGGAGAGAGAGGACAGGCGAGACCTAACCTCTGATTTATGGCCGTTTGCTGCTATCTGATCTCTGAGAGAAAGAGGAGAGGTGACTGGATCCCACGGTGTTCTCAGGTAGCTTTGGGAAGCCTTGAAACTGGACCATCCCATCAATCCTCTTTGCAGGATACAACACAGGACCTTGAAGGCCAGGACCTCCTCCCCACCTCCACAAACAATTTGAATGAAGCTTTTTTAGGATGACCATTGTATCCATACAGGTACAGATGGAACTATGAAATGATTGCATATGTAGTGTGTGTTTCATGCTACATACCAAAGGTTACACTGGAGTTCGTGGGGGTTGTTTTGCATGTATGAACGAGGTGATTATTTTTAGACTGTCTTAAAACAAAGATCTCTTACAGGTGTGTATGTGTGATAGTCTGTAGAACTTCCTGCTCTAATTCTTTTAGTTGTACTGCATTGCCTCCCACCCCCTGAAACAACACACACACACACACACACACACACACATACTTATTTTGCTTTGTTTTCATCTCCGGCCTCAAGACTGTGCAAGTTTCTCTTCATCTCTCTTCTTCTCTGTCTCTTCTCTTTTTCTGTCACAGATTCTCCCTTTATCTGGTTCTGCCAATTTCTGCCTCTTCCCCTGCTTTCTCTCTCTCTCTCTCTCTCTCTCTCTCTCTCTCTCTCGCTCTCTCTCTCTCTCTCTCTCTTCCCCTTGGCATGGCTGGCACTGGCCTGTCAGAGCTGCTGACTCTGAAGAACTGGGCCACATTTGCCACGCTCCACAGACCCGCGGCCAGACGTGCCTCGTGCCCCTCTGAGGTGGCAGGGTGTATGCAGCTGTATAATGCTTAACGTCAGGGTTATAGATGTACAGTATGTTCCTCAGGGTATTCCACTGTTTTATCAATGGATGAAACCCACAGAGGAAAGTTTAGCAGAAGGAGCCACAGTAAGGCCTACACAGTCATCAGACAGACAGAAACAGAAGCACTGTTTACACACACTCACACACAAAACAGCCGAAATTGTAAAGGCAAAGGAAGAACAAAGAGGGAGAGAGAGAGAGAGGGAGAGAGAGAGAGAGAGAGAGAGAGAGAGAGGGAGAGAGAGAGAGAGAGAGAGAGAGAGAG
>JAOXYF010000028.1:3143137-3165248 GCA_028565775.1 Sternarchorhynchus goeldii
TGTGTTTGTGTGTGTGTGTGTGTGTGTGTGTGTGGTTGTGTGTGTGTGTGTGTGTGTGTGTGTGTGTGTGTGTGTGTGTGTGGATGGGTATGTGTGTGTGTGTGTGTGGATGGGTGTGTGTGTGTGTGTGTGTGTGTATATGTGTGGATGGGTGTGTGTGTGTGTGTGTGTGTGTGTATGTGTGGATGTGTGTGTGTGTGATTATGTGTGGAACGAAGCAGTCACTCTAGCTCCAGGCTTACATAACCTGGGGCCACACTATCTTATGCTGGTTTGACTCTGACTCCACCATTAACCCAGACACGAGGGGTCTCAGCCCACCACACTGGTGCCAGTTATGTGGTGCATTGCAAGGCCTGTTGGTCAGGGTCTGTGCTGGGGAATTGACATAATGAAGTCCTTTTATGACCCTGGAGGCTCTCTCAGGCTCACACATTTCTGGGTTTGACAACAACCTATGGGGGTGAAGTGAGGCTGGGATAGAGGATGTCTAATCCCCACTACAGATGAATGTTTCTTGGCCTAAAGCTGAGGTGTATCAATTGTTATTGGCAAAGGCCAATTTCATGAAAGAAATCACTGGGCAAAGAACAAAACGGATATCCACCTCCATCCATCTTCTCCACCCACATACATCTAGCTACTAGCCCATGGCACTTTAAAATAGATGCTTATTACATCAGTTGAAGATTGGTAAAAAAAACTGTTCTACTGATTCACACAGAACTGTTTCGGTCTGTATCTGGTCATATAACGCAACCAGAAGCTTAAACACACTGTAAAACACACAGTGATATTGATGGTACAATCTTAACCCAAATCCATAAAATAATCTATAGAGTGTAAATACAAGCAAAGTTCACACTGAATTCACCCAGTTTTGTTTAAGCACAGACAAAGCGCCAGTCTCTTTACGACCTCAGACAATGTTTCGGATGAGGCTTGATCTTTGACCTTTTAGTGCATGACTCCCAGTGAGGTGATGTTTACGGTGACCCCTGTGGCCTTGTCCCTAGGATGCTCCCTGCAAATAAACACCTCGCTGTTTCCTGCCGACAGTCCGACTGTGTTTCAGTCTCCACCAGAGCAAGATCTGCTCAACATGGAGCAACCTTCTAAAGCAACCTTCCTCTAAAACGTCCTGGAGGCTCACATCAGCAGAGTGCAGTGTTCAGACTTCAGTGTCCTCCCTGGCTTAACAAATCAAATTAATTTTGACTGTTAATCAACAAACGGTTCGAGGGCCAGGGGCTAAAAAGGTTCTGTGACCTTCCAGGAGTGGCCCAGTTTAAAAGCCGTACAGTCACTGCAAATAACCAAAACTGAACAATAACTACAACTGATTTTTTTTTTTTTTTTTAAAAAGCAAACAAATAGAAACAATACATAGAGGAGATGCGGGGTCACCAGATGTGCTGAATACTGTGTTAGGGGTATTTGACAAACTGGTAACAATCTAAATGCCTCCAGTCATTTCAGATCTTCTATGAGATTAAATGCATTTAAGACAGAAAGATTCACATCAGTTTGCTGCCCCATATCGAATAATGAAATTCTCTCAACACTGTGATACATGCATGTACATATATTCACATCAACTATATACAGTTTATAAGTTCTAACTTTTTTTTTTACAGTATATTTATATCCTATTAACTGATCTTCCACACTCAGATGAATGTTTCCCAGTAATGTTTTTTATTGGCACTACAGTTTTAAGACTAAGCTTAAACTATGTCTGGGAATCTGTCCCTCCGAAGTACATCAACTGTGCTTCATTTCCTGTTTTTTAACTTCATCCTGTATTTGAATTTGCAGATGTGGCTGATTCAGCTCGTGATTGGTGGAAATGCCGAGTCCAGCGTCTGCCTGTCTGTCTGTCTGGTTTGAATCTGACACTGAATGGACAAAAACCCATTAGGCTGCAACAGTGCCCGTCCGGTGGAGGGACAGCCCACTGGGTAGAAATAATGGCTCTCTTCCTGTCTTTCCTGGGCTCACTTCCTGTTTGGCCAGCAACAGAATATCATTCAGCCTTATCACACTTTTATTCTGGTCTTTCATCTGGTATGGAGTGGGATGATAACACCAGTCTAGTGGTTCATCACTGGTGTGTCGGGGTCGGTTTGAGACTTCCTTCTCCCTCTGAACAGTGTGACATCAGCTCCCATCGGCAGGTGCCATTGTTCTTCTTTTTTTAACATTTTTTTGGGGGGGCGGGGCATCTGGTTTATCACTGTCTAGCAAACTAGCTCTCTACAAAACCAGTGTAGCTAAAAACGATGCCTTCAAAAGCTAAACCTGTACACCAAAACAGCCTAGATAAAATGCAAAAGTCCAGACTCCACAAAACTGCATACCACCTGTTGCTTTCTCAGAGTCTCCTGCTCCGTCTTTTACACACATGTAGACACAAAAATGCCCAACACAGATGGAGCTTGTTAGTTTTGCATCCAAGCCTCACAAGCTTGCAGCTGTGTCAGCATAGGGTGAACAGAAGGGATGGGAGCACAGAGGAGCAAAGGGAGGAGAGAGCTGGAGGAGTAAGGAGAGAGCTGGAGGAGTAAGGAGAAAGCTGGAGGAGGGAGGAGAGAGCTGGAGGAGTAAGGAGAGAGCTGGAGGAGGGAAGAGAGAGCTGGAGGAGTAAGGAGAGAGCTGGAGGAGTAAGGAGAGAGCTGGAGCAGTAAGGAGAGAGCTGGAGGAGGGAGGAGACAGGGGGATGAAAGGGAGACGAGGTTTGAAAGAGGAAATGTGAGGGCTTTGTCAAGGGGATTGTTTGTGTCGGCCACTGTCTTCCTCCATGCCCTTTTCCCTGGGGCCTTTCACAAGTGTATGTGTGTGTGAGTGTGTGCATGTGTTTGTGTGTACATTTGAACACGTCCATGTGTGATGCTGCAGGAAGCACCTCCTCTGGCTCCTCTGTAAACAGGAAGCAGATCCGGACCTCAGTGATAGCAGGCTGCTGAGACAGCCTCTTTTAGGCTGGTTTATTAGTCTGGAAGCCACGCCCCCTGTGGAGGTCTTATGAGGTGCCCCAGTGCACAAATACTGATGGAAAGGCATGTGTGAAGTCTAAACACTGTATTTTCTGACCTCTGACAAAGTTGTTAACTCATTCAGGACACTGTTCAGCTCTGTGGACACACTTAAGTAACATATATTGTTTTCCACATAGAATACATTGCATATGATCTTTAAGTAGAGAGAGGTGGTCTGATATATTTTATAGAATTTCCCATCGGAAAATAGCAAATAAAACATATGGTTTATTTTTTCTCAGAATCTATCATTATAACACCAGCTCGCACATTTAACAGACAGCACGATTCTGCATTTGGCTTTTCTCAGTTCGTTCTGCACGATGATGTCAGGTTCCTGAGGGCGTTTGCTGCAGTCAGGCAGTAAGAGTAAATATAGTTCCAAAGTATCTAATAAATCGTGACCCAGAAAAGATGTTACTGATGACAGAATCAAGTTATATAGTATCAGTTATATAGTATCAGTATCCAGTCGATGACAGCTTGTGTACAGACACTGTGCTCCCATTTCAGTAACCCTTATGTCTATCTGGCTGTCTGTCTATGTGTGTGTGTGTGTGTGTGTGTGTGTGTGTGTCCCTCCCTTTGGTTTATTGCATTTGTTTTCATTTTTTAATTTTTCTGTGACGTCACAGTCAGTTTATGTAAAAGTAAGAGCCAAACATGGTGAAAATCATGGTGATTCAAGGTTTTTGGAGGTAAATGACCAGCCTGTTAAATCTTTTATTTCAGGACTCGATGGGGAGAAAGGCCACTCCTACGGCCAATCACACAGGTGCAGTGAGTGATGATGGTGCTGATGTATTCAGGTCCTTCAGACCACTCCTGTATTTGACATGATCAGCTCCATTCACAATAAAAGAGCAGTGAATGCTATTGTAATTCAGTCATCAGCATCAACATTTCATAATGTGAACTCAATGGCCTATGTGGTGTCATGCTAATTACATAATTACATAATTACATAGTCTAAAGGTTTTATGTAAAACTGCCTGTCAGTTCATACTTGTCACTCATGCTTCAGACTGAAAATAATTGCACTGCATTGGAAATGTTCTAATATATTCAGGTGTATTAAGCTGTTTAGATAAACACACACACACACACACTGCATAATAAGAGGCTTTGTCTCCCACTACTCCTCCTTATGACAGCTGACGTCAATTAAGTTCACGATGCGAGCCATCCCCCTCCCGACCACCACAGCAGACAAAAGCACGTCTGTCTTCTCCCTGTCCCTGGCGACAGCGACTCTCAGGAGCAGAGAGGCAGCCGTCTGCGAGAACAGCGGCTCTATGCCGTGTTAGACTGGACTCCCAGCAGAGCAACGGTTACCTGAGGGTACAGAACTTCCAACTTCACTGTCATTCAGAACGTCTCACCTTTAGAATGTCTTCACATGATGTAACAAATGGCTTGTAGGTCACGTGAACCACGGTTTTCTCTTATGTCTTAGAATCACAGCTTGAATTATTTATAAAGCCATTTATTAAAACAAACCAATCAATAAATAAAAATGTCACTCCTCAAAGAGTTAATGAACATTCTCACTCCTAAGATTTATTGTGCCTTCGTAAAGGTTTAGACCTCCCATAACTACATATCACAGATGTACAAACATTCATGATGGGAACCAGTGATAAAGTTCTAAAACAGTGTCTGACTTAGTGTCAGGTTGCATGAAACCACCTGGATGTGGGGGAAAATGCAGTAAAAATCCCTTTATTGTTATGACTATGAAGTCATAAACCGCATCCAAGTAAAGCACCCTTTAGAGAAGAGCCTGGAACAGAGGGGAGAGAGTGAGGAGTTCTGATCGAGTGGTGGATATTATCAGTATGACGACCTGGAATGTGAGTGTGGGTGAGACTCATTGTGTATTGTACTGTTCTGCTACTAGTTGTTCTACTTTACAATATATCATTAGTCTTATTCTCTCTCTCTCTCTCCCATACGCACACACACACACACACACACACACCTGTTCAATGATGAGTCCCTCTCCACTCTCTGTGTATGAGTGTGTGTTGAGTGTGTGTGTCTGTATGTGTGCACGTGTGCGTGTGTGTGTGCGAGGTCTACATCTCTGGGGCTGTGTAGGCTGACAGTGCTTGGATCTCAGCTGTGAGTGCTCTTCAACACAGAGACCAGGGAGAAGGACACAAAATCGCTTTTCATTTCATTTTAGCACCTCGACCCAGCGCACATTCATCTCCACGCTCTCTTTCTATCTCACCTAGTGCTCTCCCTTGCTGGCGCCTGGCCCATGCAGGCAGCTTTTGGGTGTAAACTCCCTGTTCTCTCCTCATTCGTTTTTCCTAACACACTCATCTTGGTTTTTTTTTCTCTTGGGATGTTTCCTGGATGAAGACTCTTCCAGGTCCAGGCTGAAAACTAGTCAGCTTTAACATGTTTTTAGGACTAAAGAAAATCAGGGCATACTTTTATTTTTTTGTGCTAGATTTAATAAACTCTTATTACACATATAAAGGCATATATAACCCTTTGCATGAAGACGTGTGTGTGTGTGCGTGTGTGTGTGTGTGTGTGTGTGTAGTTAATAAAGGAGGTCAGTCCGTCTGGCTCCAGTTTTCTATAACCCCAGGGTACACACTCCAGTGCTTTAATGAATTCTCCACCCTTATACTGAGGAGAAAAGGTCACTTTGAGCCCTTCATGTTGCTTACAAGGAACCTGAAGTGGGATGTTGTAGAAGGAATCCCAGCAGACAATGTACTTCCTTTGAGAAGTGAAACATTTAAAACTACTGCAAAAGCTGCTGATCCAGTTCACAGCCATCACAGTCATCCCCACCTGGTCCAGTCTGTGTGAACGCCTGCACTCCCATGTAAAATTCAGGAATGGATGTTCACAAATTCAAATACGAATGTATATGTGTGATGCCATTTGTGTGTGTGTGTGTGTGTATGACATCCCCTCTAGACTATGGTTAGTCACCTCTCTATGTCTGTCTTCAGCAGCAGAGTCTATACATGTTAGCCCCAGTGGAGCAGGCAGTGGTTAACCACCAAGAGAAGCTTTAAAGCAACATTGTTGAATGGAACAGCTTGGCTAAAGCTGCTGACATTGTTAATAATGGATGAACACTGCTAGCATGGGGATCATTAGCATTAAATACAAATGAGCCCTTCTCAGACAGGTCCTGTTGGCTTATGGTCACTGTCAAACACGCCTTTAGTGTGTTTGCTTCTTTTATGCATCCGTTAGGAATCTCCTGCTTTTTTTATATGACACCAGTGTCAAATAGTCTATGATTACTGTTAGCATTTTTAAAGCCTGATTTAAAAGGCAAGAGGAGGAATCCTATAAGACGAAATGGCACTGTGTAGTGAAGCCAGGACAGCTGCCCTGACACTGCGGTGTGATTCTCTGTAGAGGATTGAGATTAAAGTTCCTGAGAAATCATTTCAACGTGGGATAGACGCCTTAATGTACAGGCATGTGCAGTCAGGGCTGTAGCAGTATCATGTGATTCATGGACAACCACCCCACCCAACGCACACACACACACACAACACACACACACACACACACACACACACACACAACACACACAAACATACACAAGCAAAATCGTTCATGTTCATTCTTGCTCATTCCACCTACACAGTCAACATCTTCTAACCTTCGAGATGAAAGCTGGTGATCTACAGACACGTAGAGATCCACCCACCCACTCGCACCTATATTACATTTTAGCCACGGGCTAATTGAGGCCAATAATTAATGGCATATACCTTGTCTTTGTTAGCTGCATTTAGGTGTGAAAATGACCCTTGCGAGATCATGACACCCAACACCACGAGGGTTAATAGAGAAGACATTTCCCCACACTAACACCCTTGTAGTCTTCCTCAATCGATCCGATGGAATATATATGGAGAGTAAAGTGTTTCCCGGGTGGTAGCTCTTGTGCAGCTGACCTCAGCTATGGACGAGTCTATAATGGGAGTATATGGGTTACCCATAAACACGAGTTATATGGCTCTCTGTGCACGTCCTCAGTGCGTGTGTATTTACAGACATGACGGCTCAGCCAATGGCCTTGGCTTCAGAGCAAGCTACATAGTCCACTTAACCCCATAGAAAAACCCAAGTGTAAAATTTACGCATCTCTAAATATTGCCTTGACCCTGTAACACACATTTTGAGAGTCTTGTCCTCTTCGAATAGCACATTGTCTTTTTTTAACTTCAGCTTCCAGCCGTGTTTGGACTGTGGTCGTCCCATGAGGAAGGCAGTTCTGTTTTTAGCCCAAAGCCCACAGTGCTTCTCTCATGTGGGACCACGAGGCAGAAGAGTGACACGTTGCATTCTGGGATATCCGGCGCCACTGCACTTCCACTTCCATGGGTGGTACCTTACCGCAGACTGATTGAAAGGATCAGCACACTGCTCCCTGATTGGCTGTTCTGAATTCCACTGACATTTAATGACAGAAGTTTATCTAGTCTATTGTTTCATGGTGGGTTTTACCATGGGCTTCATGGCCTTTGAGCACATCTCTGCACTGAGCAACGCCGTTGGGTTTGTGGGAGAGAAGTAGCATTGTTTGTTGAAAACAGTGTGAACTATAGGCTTATTGAATCCATATGCAACGATTCCCATAATGCCTCTCCTTTTTGTATCTGTGGCCCAAAGCATAAAGATGGTTTTTACTCACTACTAACTCCGTTGGCCTAAATGATGGGTTATTGTGCTTAATAATATATGAAGGAGACATTTTTACCAGGGTGAATTATACATGTGCACTGCGCCTGTGAGTCATTTCAGGAGTATGTAAACGCAAGCATTCAAACATCTACTGCACTGCACCCAGATTCTGCTCCAGGCTGTGAGCTTATTTAATTGAACCACAAAAGCAACATGTTCAAAAACAAGTTTATAATCACTACATAAACTGTCCACCAGAACTTGTACATATGCAAAAAGAGAGAAAGAAAGCAGAAGAGATACACAGATCATGCAAGAAACCTTGAGAAGACTCAAGGTTGGAAATGGAAACTATATGGATATTTATATCTATATATTGAAGAGAGTGGAGAGGCCAAGGTCCTAGTGTATTTGGCCTCTTGTGTAGAAAGTAGATGTTTTAAGGACGAATACAGAAATGTGCCCTCTAGTGGACACTTGTGGACTTGTGGAACTGCAGGTAGATCTTTATTGAAAAAAGAGCAGTGGTGGAGACAGGAGAGACAGTATTCTATAGATAATGCATCATCTAAAAAAAATAGACACATTCAGTTTTTCTAAAGCAAAGATTCATTTTCTTGGGTGGAGGTAATGGAGCAGCACACAATAGCTCCAGGTACGTTCTGCCGCCCTCTTTGAACTTCAAAGAAACGTCTTCCTCTCCTCCCCACAAGTACCAGATGTGCCAAGGCTGAAATGCTGAGGAAGCACACCTTTCATCATTACAAGAGTTATGGGTCACCCTGGAGGTCTGCCTGCAACACAACCAGAGCATTCCAGAAACTCTTACCCAGTGCAGTTTCTCACAGACCTGTTATTACTGCAAAGTGTGTTTCCATGCACCCTATATAGAACTCCATTGTTAGTTTTAACATTCATTATTTTTAACATTCATTATTTTAACATTCATTACTGAGAGACAATATATTGTGGCTGCTAATTGAATAAGGCTCCACATATTTCATCAAAACATATGCATGGCAAGGTGAATACATATTTTCCTCCAATATTATTCTGCACATTGCAATGGTGTTTTACTGATTTCGAGTGTGTTTATTACCAAGACTAAAGTGGCTCCTTTATATCACTCCCAGGAGTCAGAGTGAGTCAGTTTATTCAAATCACTTCACTGACTTCATTTTCTGCTTACCTGTTAACTAGTGCAATCCTTGTTAAAGATCGCCACCTGCTGGTATGAAATAAAAATGCAATAAGATGCGTTTTCTTAATTAATAAATTATTTATTTGATGCATTTAAGAGAAACGCAGGTTCAGCAACATTAATTGACCTTAGTCTACATTCTACACCTGAAACTTTGAATCAAAACATCACAATGAATCATAAAATCATTAATGGCAGCTAGTAGGTTAACATAACATAGCATATATATAATTTATATAAGCATATACATATACAAATTACACACCACTGGCCCAATTCAAAAAGTGGGTTTAGTGAAATCCCAGGAGTGGGATTACTGGAATCCCTCACATAGAAGGAGATCAGTGCCGCTGTGGTGCACCAGTGTCCAAGGTCCCGCACGCGCTCACAGAAGATCAGAACCACTGCATGGTTTCCTGCTATACTTTTTGCCTGAGCTTCTGTAAACAGCACTGAGCTAAAAACACAAAGACATAAATACTGAAGGTTGTTGCAGTTTGTGTTAGCGCTGGTGTTTAGTTTGTGGTTAGCGCTGGTGTTTAGTTTGCGTTAGCGATGGTGTTTAGTTTGCGTTAGCGCTGGTGTTTTGGCTCCTTATATGCGTTGCTTATAAGTAAAGTTCTAGAAGTTTCAGAAGGGGCACAATTAATTTTATGTGCTTTTGTTGTATAATTAGATTTTATACCAGCTTTGATGTGCCTGTGCTGTATTTATAAAATGTATTAGAAAAACTACAGGAAAGGGTACTGCTCTGCTCTTTGAAAATCTTTAAAAAAGAAAGAAAAAAAGAAAGAAAGAAAGAAAGAAAGAAAGAAAGAAAGAAAGAAAATAAAAATTAAATCAACATTATGAAATCAATCAATGGGCAAATAATCAGCTCTTTTGAAAACAACTCAAGAAACAATGTCTAAACTTCAAACTCATTTAAAGAGTTTCCAGACTATATCTATATGATATTTTTTCTCATGGAAATGACATTGCCTGAAGATGAATATGATAAGCAACAAAAGATGACATAATGAATTAACGAAGAGGACAGGGTGTCTGTGAGAAGCACTGAGACTGAGCCAGCAGATGGTGCCTCAGACATCTCCAGGGAGAGAACAGGCTGCTACTCCTCTGCCTCTGAAAGTTCAAGCACAGTATCCACACGCCCGTAACCAACTAACAGGACAGGCCACGCTAGAGCTGTGTGCTGCAGCAGAGCAACGTTTGGAACTGGAACCACGGAGGCTCAGGAGAAAGAAGAAACAGCTGGACTACACTGGCAAAATAGCAACTACCACTGCTAAAGCGCCTGGAGTGTAAAGTATTCTGACGTAATACTAGATTTATGCTGTGTGTTTGTTCATATAAGCAGCTGAAAATAAATTTGCCAAATGACTCCTCCAAACGTAAGGCAAAGAACTTCATGCCGGTGCTGTAACCAACTTCAGCATCCGATATTTTCCACCTTGAGAGAAATGTCCAAATGGAAAAATTACAGCCATTAAATCAAGAAACGAGTGCGCAAGATTTTCGTCAGCTGTCGTCAAGCATTCCTCATAGATCAGAAAAAAATACAGCACAGTTACTTTCTCAACAGAACTGTATTGCACAAAATGTCCAATCAGTTATTCTGTCACAAGTTTGTGGTGGACTGGATATTGGTAATGTCCTGCAACAATAAAAGCACATCCACATAAAAACAGCAAAACATCAACACTAGGGGGCAGCATCACTTCTTTCTGTATTCTTTCTGTATTCAAATACAAAGAGAGGATTCCCATTATCCAAAATGAGGAGGTATGATTGAGTAGTCCCACAACACATTCCTAAAGAACACAGGCCAAAGACAACAAAGGAATGTGACCTGAACAAGGGCAAGTTGTTTAGCTAACAGAGTTACTGGTCTTCAGTGGCATGACGAATCTGATACCTTTGTGTTCAAGCTAGCAATTGAAGATCATCTATATACAAGATGTGGAGTTTTGCCTGTGGTTATTAGTTCCATCTACATCTGGGACTCCTCTCTGCACTCACACTGCCTCTAAAACCACTGCTGAAAGAAATGTGTGAACAAAACACTAGCTGGAATTATGACATACCACAAACCATCTCACTGTGATGGAGCAAGTGGCTGAATGATTAATGCAACATAATTGCTGTTTCAAGAAAAATGTAGTGTGCAGAATTACATAATTTTCCACCAGATACTAGTAAGTATGTTTCTGATACTGTTTATCTGATACTGTTTATATATATATATATATGTATGTATGTATATATATATATATAAAGAGACAGAGAGCGAGAGTCAAAACTGAAATTAAGTACATACGGTTGACTGCAATTTTGAATATTTCTGTATCCTTTACTACTACACAGCAGTTACTCACCTGGAATCAACTTTGGATTTTTATAAATAAATAAATAAATAAATAAATAAATAAATGATGATTGACCAGGGCATGACTTATTCATCATAGGGGTGTGGTATTAGTACTGGATGATTGACCAGGTCATGACTGGTTCATCATGGGGGTGTGGTATTAGTACTAGAATAATGACCATGTCATGACTGGTTCATCATGGGGGTGTGGTATTAGTACTGGATTATTGGTGGCGTGTGAAGGGAAAGGGTGAAGGATATCAAGTGATGGTTTGAGCTGTGGGGTTTTTTAAGAGAGAGGACTGCTGTTCAATAACAGAATATGAATGAAAAAAAACAAGTACGCAAGTGTGTAGTGATATTGTATCTATGGCAATAATCTGTAATTCAGTGTAACCAGTTTATGTGGTGCATTTGTAGCAGTTGGTGAGGAGGTCAGGAGATGGGTTGGAGTTGCTCAGCCTCTGCAGGGAGCAGCTCTCACAGCTACTGGACAGGTCTTATTTTATGTTAGCACCAAGCTAACAGCTCTATCGATTCATATAATATAGCTACCTATAGGAAAAACACAGACTTTTACGGGTTTTTTTTATTAATTTATGTGAAATGTTCTCTGCTTTTATGTAGTGCCACATTCAGTAAATATTTGAACTTGAACCTGTATCTCATAACTTCATTTGAAAAACCTGAAGGTTAACCTGATGGATGTCAAAGACAACCAAAACCTAACTTCAAAAATAACACATTTCCAATGATTTGGAAGTTCAGACTGAATCTTTATGAAAAGCTTTTAAAGTTCAAACGCAAAAGCGAAAGGAAAAACTGGGACTTTTATTGTGCCAATACCATAAAGGAAGTGATTTTGTTACCATCTTTACACGGTTATCTAAGCCATATTTCATTCTGACAGCCATGCAATAAAATAAACTGAAACGCAAACTTTTACAAGTTTCTCTGAATGAGAGGAAAGAACATGTAGGTCAAGTTTATATTTGCAGATCCAAAGTGGAATTTAAGATCCCGTTACTCAAGTAACTTTTTGTAATTGCGCTTTAATAAAAACATGTTTTGACTCAAATCTGCTCCTAGACGAAATCTTCGCCAAAAGTTTGTTCCTTCATAGCCTGGTTCACAGTTTTTCGACAGTATTTCCCCCTCATTTTTCACCGTAGAGGTTAATGTATTTTTGTTTGAAAATAATAATAATAATAATGTCTCAGTGCTGTATGAGTAAAATACTCTGTCTCGTAGTTAATGCTTTTATCGCATGTTTACGCCGTCGAAGGTCAACAAAGTATTAAAACTGGTACTGAATAGTAATGGCTAGTCGACGTAACAAATTAGACCTAAACCCTAGAGGTTGCATGCGCAATCTAACGACATTTACTGAACCAATTAAATAAATACAGTACACCGTTATTGTCAGAACGACCAACCTGT
The DNA here is from genome assembly GCA_028565775.1 of Sternarchorhynchus goeldii. Lineage (NCBI taxonomy): Eukaryota > Metazoa > Chordata > Actinopteri > Gymnotiformes > Apteronotidae > Sternarchorhynchus > Sternarchorhynchus goeldii. The sequence continues at coordinate 3,155,862 of JAOXYF010000028.1, forward strand.
CTCGCCATTATGGTTATATAAGTAATTTTAGAGGCACGTGTTTATATTATACCAACGATAGAGACAAATTGTCACGTAGCAGAATTTCAGTGAAGACCTTTATTGCGCAGACACACCAAGGAATGCTTAAAAAGTGAACTAAGGGCAACAGACAGACAGATACTTCATTGATCTCAAAGGGAAATTCAAGAACCTAACACTAACATACACACCAAACTTACATATTAACTTTATAATTAGTTTATAGCCTGCAGAGCTGTGCGTAGATTCATGCCCAGTCTTGCCAGCCCCATCTCTCTGTGACAATATTACAACCATTGTAATGTCTGTAGACACCCATTCATTTTACCAGTACAGCGACAAGAAGCCTCAATGTCACTATTGTAAAGAAATGCTGTCATCAGTTATCTAGGTCTGTCTATAGCTGGTACTGAACAAATACGTGGTCTGTTATAGGGGAATAAGGGCAACCAGGATTTGCTGATCTGGAACATAGGCGTCCATAACCCTTCAAACTGTAATCAAAACTGAATCAAATCACTATTTCCACAAAAGTCATGAGATTAGAGGGAGGTGAGGATTGGCACAAATGTCAGGTTGCTAGGATTGCCAAGAGCTGTTCTGCGTAGCCTTGTTTTGAAGAGCTTTCAGGATTCCATCAGCACAGTCTGTTCTCATGGAAGCAATGATTGTAGTGACTGTAGTCCAGTCCTTCTAGAAACATCCTAGTCATTTTGCAGTCATAAGCAGACCAGACACTCTATAATACATGGGAAGACTCTGCCTTTGTCTGACTGGAATACATGTTAAATGGATGTTTATCTGAATAGCGCTTTTCTTGACTGTTGTAGGGCCAAGCAACAGAGATCCAACATTTGGCATTCTCCTTCGCTCTGGATTATGTCACACAGATTATCTTAATGTAATGTGATATGTTATTAATTAATTACTAGTTTAATAAATGTGTCTAGTCTGCATTATTAAATAAACTGACCTGTTTTGGCTACATCTTGTCATTTATGATCTTTAAAATTGTCCAGATTGTTTGTTCTCACACTGCAGCATAAAATAGATTAAATTCACTGTCACACTAATTGTTTCCATTCCTAAAATGTACATAATGAGAGGTGATATTACATCGCTAAATGTTAAACGTCTAAACACGAGCAGGAAAAGAAAGTCTGGGAGTGTTTGTACACGCCAGCACTGAATATTTGCATTAAGAAAACCCACAGGGACTATGGGTTTAACTCATGAAAATAAACCCATACCTGCTAAAACTAGTGGTTAAATTGTTGGCAATAACTTACATCATGTCTGCTTGTCCTTTGCTAAGTGGTGGTGGCTGTAAGGGGAGGTAGTGTCTGCACGGTTTACTTTAGTCTTCTTAAATGGATGCCTTCTTTGTCACTACAAATAAAGGAAAACACAAACATGGTATTTATATATATTTTGAGACACAGGACAAGGCTAATAAGTAGGATGTGTTAGAAATATGCTCTTTCTAACAGCTTACATTGCACTCTGAGCACACAGACACACAGTCTGATCATTAATAGAAATATCATAAGAAAATCATCAGTAAAACATAAGAGAGTCATTTTCAAGATAATCAGTCGAGTGAGGACTTAGAATAGCCTGGTTAGTCTGATCTACAACTCTACATAACATTCTACATACTTACACACACACACACACACACACACACACACACTTAGCTGTGCTTCATCCGAAAAGCAGAATATGCACATCAGTAGCAGAAGAACACCAACGCACACAGAGAAGACAGTAGCCTTAATGACATCTCTTAAAACAGTTAAGAAACTCTACTAGTACACCTTTATTATTTGCTGCTGAGACAGTGGCTTTGCAACGTGTGCACAAGTGTGTTTTGGGAATATTTGTCTATGTAAACTATTTTGTTATAACACTGAAAAAGATAAGCGAGCGCACATTATTTGCCAGACGGACCTTAGGCCAAATAAAGACCTCCAAAGGAACCACTCTGACCCCTGCACAGGTGTAAAACTAAATAAAAAAAATGGTTTTAGGACATTTAATTTTATGTTCCAGGTCCCATGTGTTAGACAGGGCTAGAAAAGGGTTATTGTGCAAAGGGTTACGGTAATCTACTTATTACCGTAATGTAAAAACATTACGGTAATAAGTAGATTAGCGTCAGTGGAAAGCTAGCTTGCGACTGTGGACTCTGCATTTCTCCACTCATGCTAATTATTATCCTTGCCTAGTGGTCCAGGTGCCATGCAAGAGTGGAGCTTACATTTCCAGCATATGAGTACAAATGAAAAAGCCTAGATTCAGGCTACAAAAGCTACATAAAGCCTACACTAATCAAATATACAGCACTATATACGTAACCTCAAGAAAAAAATACAGTAAATCAGGCAGTAAAAATTGTCTCTAGTTTGTAAAAAGCAACAACAATGTGCACTTATGAGCAGTGCAGTAGTTGTTTAAGGTATCAGACATATTCTGATTGATTATCAAAAATGTGCTGTACTGTTCCATGGAACCGGGTCGATCAGCCTGTGACAGAGTGATGGAGTCTTTGGAGGAATCATGGTGCAGCTCATTGTACTGTCAACAAGCAAACATAGAAATGGCAATGATGAGAAATTGCATAGAACTTACATATTTCTTACATATAAAAAGATAAGTTATGGTTTTACAAATATTGCTTTCTGGAAGCTTCTCAGTGTACTTGTCCATGGCTGCCCGGCACCAAGGGCGCCTGCTGAAGCTCCTCCTACAGGGGCCACGTTTCTGTTTCAGATTACTTGTGATGACAAAGGGCTTCCCATTTTGGAAGGCTAAAGTAAACCTTAAGGCCTTACATAGTAAACCCTTTCTGCAGACATGTGCTGATCTTTATAATTAACAAGAGAAAGGTAGACATGATGTACTACACTTTAACTCACTACAGCAATACCTCCTACTTGGAACTGAGGGGTTTCCCAGAATTCCACATGGCGCATGTATTGGGGTCTTTGGGCCACTTGCTCCCTATTCCCTGATGGATTTGCGGCTGGAACAAAACCTTGAATGCATTTAACTCTGACGTGACTATATGTGGCTTGCATTTCCTGGCCATGTCAGCATGTGTCCTTTTATTTACTCCAAAAATGTTTAATGCCAAATAGAAATCACACAGAAACTTTGTGTGTGTGTGTGTGTGTGTGTGTGTAGTCATAATTCTAAAGAGGATTGTTAAAAAAATAAACTTCATATGAACTTCAGTGGATATGTCCTTGAATATGTCATTGGATCAAATATGGACTTCAGTGGGCTTAAGGGCCATTCATGCACAGATTCTCAAACTGGTTTGCATTGCTTGAGCATTTTACATGAAAGGTCACACAGAGAACTGCTGGACCACAATTGTCTTTATATATAACCTGCAAGTCCTCAAAGGTCAGTGTGAAATGGATCAAAATGGTTTCTTGTTCAAAGGTGACGTAAGGTGTCATGAACTTACTGTGCTACTTATATCGTAGGTCACATTCAAATCTTTTGAACATAGGTGCAACATTTGACAAGAAACAGTAGCAGACCACAAACAAACAATAAATACACATTAAAATACACAAATGAATTGTACACAAAGCTATGCGATAAATTATACAGATAACCATCAAATAAATCAAATAGATAATAGATAAGTACAGGAAAAGTCAGTGGTAATAACATGAATGGGTAGACAGTGGGCATGAGTGTTTTTTTACATGTACTATGTATACTTGGCTGTCTTTTAATATACATAAGCAATTATTTTCAAAATCCCTTTGCAACAAACATGGACATGCTAGCTGGAGAGGTAGGAAGTGATGTGTTAAAACATAGAAAGGTGTTCACTTATTAATTAATAGTGGCAATCAAGGATTTTGAAACTCCTGAATTCACAAATATCATGGATTCTCTACAAATAAGGTTGATATAGGTGAGCCATGCAGTACACACACGCGGTCCCAACAGGACACACTTATACCTTATAACAGTTTTCTTTTTTGTGAAATATCATCATGGAATGTTACAGAATTCTGTTTAATTGTCCTGTAACAATGGTACCTAGTTACTTCCAACAATGCATAAACAATCAGATTGAAGAATTCTACAAACATGCACAAACAAACCTTTATCCTGTTTTAAATAGCCAGTATTAGCACTAGTTGATTCTTGGTGAATGAAAGACATCTATGTGGCCATCTATGTGACCATCATACATGATTAAAAACAGCGTAGTTAGAGCAGGACACTGGCATTCAGACTGATGCCAGCATTTTGCACACTGAATGCCTTTTCACCTATTTCAACAGATGGGAGCTGAGCATTAGTTAACAGATGTCTTATGTGATGGTAGACTTCATTTTAAGTAACACTTTTGTTTGCATCGCTTCCTGAAATAGCGCTTCTTTTCATGCCATACAAAAGACTCAATTACGTACTCATCTTGCGCTTTATGGAAGGGAAAATTAGACTGATTCTAAGGTCTATGACTGACAGGGGCTCTAAAAAATCGTAGAATATTAATTAATTATTAATCTATCATCACGAATAAAATATTTTATTCACATTGTTCCTATAAAAATATATTCTATTCTCTCTCTTTTTTTTTTTTTGGTTTTGACAAAAAGTAAACATCTAGAGAGCCTCCGTATTGCCCCCTCCCCCTTTTACATGACATGGTTCGGTCCCGCCTGCAAACCAGCCCCGAACTGTACTTACTAGCAAGAAAATAATGTAGATGCAGTATCTTGTCTTAGCTTTACAGGCAGTGTGTGACCCAATTTTTCACACGGAAAATGCGGGTGTAGTCTGTAAGTGGTGGAAATTAACCTGTTAGTTTAGTCCAGAGTGAAATGGGCTACTTTATCTTCCCTAACATTACTAAACTACTTAATCTTCGCAGAAAATTTGAATTTACATTTCGCTTCGCTTTTGCCAGCACTTAGTCGGTGCAGGGAAACTTCTAACAAGCGATTCATACTAAACCAGTTTCCCTGTCACTGCCTGGTTCCCGGCCTAACAGACGCGGCTTCAGTCTCAGCAATACCCATCTCCTCATCCCCACCCGCACCCCCACCCGAAGCAGCCTACTCCCAGCTGAAGGAGCAGAGCAGCGTTGTAACGAATGACATGTCAGTTGGCATAATCGCAGAGGCTCTGTGGGAGCCGAAACTGAAAGGTTTTTAAATAATATTATTTACAATAAATAATGAATACTTCTCAATTAATACTTTTAAGCCTGTGTCAATAATTAGACAATCTAAGGTTTGAATCCTACCTAATTAAACCGCTGCTTGTGTAGGCAGTAGCTCACTAGATATCGGGACAAACCTAATGATCGTTATATAATTGATCACAGGCTGAGAACAAGACTGGGAACGCATTAAGAACAAGATGTATCTGGAAACAAGGGCTGGATTGCCATCAAATTTGTTGTGCACAGTCAAACCCCCCAAGTGGAAGAAACCTACTGATTTGGTGACCACTTGACCTTCTCTCTAGCGTCACCATCAAGCCTTTCCATTTCCAATTTTACGTTTTCCATATCGACTTTTGCTGCTGTTTATTTTATAGATGGCATGTTTTTATATTTGAGAATGAATTTTACATTCAATAATCATACCATTTAAATTACATATAAACTGGAAAAGATGGCCTTTAGCACAGATATTATACATGGTATAAATAATTAATTCCACTGTATGCTGAATGTTGCATGCATGTCTGTAGTGTTATATTTTCGGGGTTGACGTGTCCTGTATGGATGGGACCCAATGCGCTATCATTTCATGGGGCCCAACATTTCTGGCGGCTCCCCTGTACGTATTCTTGGCTGCGGTCCAAGCTGCATTGCAGTTTTCGATCTGTTTGATTTAGTGGCCTTGGGCTAAAGAGTGAAGGGTGAAAAAGGAACGCAGTTATTTTGTGACCGTGCTTAGGAAGAGAGTGCGAAACAAATACTGCTCTGGTGATGATTTTAAAAACACAGACATGGTAAGCAAAGCTAATGTGAGCTGTTTGGAACAGCTCGACCACGATGTGATGCTTTTTTAATTGCTTCATTTTCGGCAAGGTCATCAAAACCCTCCTTCCCACGGGATGTCGCTGTGGTCTCAATAAAAAGGGAACTCCCTGCGATTATTTTCTTTTTCCTTTCTTTCAAAGGTTTCAAAAAGGGTGTGTTTTATCGGTTCTATTTTGTCAGCATCCCAATGCGCCGTTGACGGTATGCTTAGCGGACGTTGAGTTCGTTACTGCACTGGAACTGACAGTAGTGACGAACTCTGAGAAGAGCGTTTAAGTCACAGACGACGTCAGTGAAGACATCGATAGGGTGATACGAGTCTCAGCTCGAGTTTTGTTCGAGTTTTTTTTTTTAGTCGTTTTCTTGTGCATGGGACAGCGCGCGGCTTGACATTCGCCCAGTCACGCGCTAAATTCAAACTAATGCATTCTCCGCTTCTTGTCTTGGGATCTTTGGATATGCTGACAGTAAATGTCATTTTTGTTTTCCCGTGTCGTCGTAACAAAGCTGATGTTCAAACAAAACGAACATCTACTCTAAGTAACCTGAACGCATGCTGAACGTCCGCCCCGCCGGCTGTACACTGCGTCTTAGCGATGACACTGTCACAAGAGTATACTTTATGATTAGTCCGCAGTCAACGATTTCGCGGTTATATGGGTAGAGTTTTAGTGGAGTAAGTTAGTCAGTGGTATATAGGATGGCTGAAATGTTCATGGCACTTTTTAGGCAGCTGTAGCATTTTGTCTAGAATACATACATTCCACATTTCCTGGTTCGCGAACAGCTAACATTGGCTAACAACCTGGAAAGGGTGTGTACCCTATAATTAGCTCACGAAATAACCAGCTAACTTTCCAAGACTGCCTGACCAGTGTTAAAAGGTTAGGAGGTAGATAGGTAGTCCGTTTTAATGCGACAAACTGAAGATGATGCATAGAATATTTGGTGAAGCAGGTATCTTCTGACTAGCGTGCTATGTGGTCTTGGACATACTTGAGCGTGCAACTTCGTTGATATCTTAGCAGTTTATTTCTATTTGGAATGATAATGCACATCGCTTATTCCAACATGACACCTTTCCGATCGCACACGTTCGCCAGCTGTAGAGTTTTGATGAAGCGGAAAATGAGCATAATCATGGTGATGGTGCTCTTTGGATGCTTTCTTTTACCCCTCGGAGCGGCCAGCTCTCCGGAGATGTCCATCGGTCACGGCAAAGCCGGGCACAAACCGAGCGATGACGGTGCGAGACATGGAGCGGGCAAGCATACCAACTACTCCAAGAAGGCTTTTCCAGTTCTGGCGTTTGACTACCATCATGTCGAATATCCTTTCGTGATATTTCTGTGGATTCTGCTGGCTTCCCTGATGAAATTAGGTGAGTTTTTGTTGTGGTGTTGTTGTTTAGGGACACCCCCACAAAGTTATTGTTATTTATGTACTGATATAACTTGAAGTTAATATTAGGGTCCAGCACTTTAAAGATTTGACTTCATCTGTGGCAGGCTGATTTATCGATCCTGAGTTATAACTTTGCTGTTGTGACCTCATTTAACTGTACACATCCGTCACTTTATTAGAAACACCCCATTGCATCAAGTACCTACATTCACCGCCAAATTTCTAACGTCCACGTACCTTATATGGTGTGCCAAAGGTATAACACAACCCCAACTTAACCTGCCATTCACTTTATTACAAAGAAACACCTTGTAGTTGTAGGGCCTACAGCGACCCTGTCTGAAGCCATTACACGATGCTTTCATCACTGGTTAATTTCTGATATCATTATGGTGGGAGACGATTCCCAACACAGCAGTGACCGTGACATGGTAGTGACTTTTTGTGTGATGGCACAAGTGTACCAGCAGAGTATGGCAGTGTTGCAGTGGTTCTTCCATGTTCTTTAGAGTGATCTGCCATCCAAAACGATCTTGACTACAGCAGTTCCGTGACCAGGCACCGTCAGAGAACTCGATGTTGGCTCTCACAAACTGTGCTTGGTGTTGGATGTGTTCTAGCCTCTAACTGAACACCTACAAAGCGTTTCTAATAAATAAATCTTCGTAAGTAGATGGTGAGTTTTGGCAGCGTTTCCTTAAACTCCCCTGTTCCTATAAGGATTTATGCCACCCAGTCTGAATGTGCTGTGTTTGCTCCTGGGAGTATTTTTTCATCTCTAGTAGTGGGGTGTGAATACCCCATGTTGCTTAGGACATCTTTATGGATCTGCTTAACAAATGTGTACAACAGGCCACAAACAGGTTGTGTATTTGCATAGCTGGTCAGTTCCCCAATTGGCTGTTTCACACTGTGCGCATAATGTAATGCTGTGTGTGGATTGGTCGGAGGCAGAGTGCACCTCCGGCCCTCCTGAGGTGCCACAGCATGATGCAGTTTATTGTTCGATTAGTGACATATGAGCTAATTGTCGAACTCTGCATGATGCGAATAACTTTGTACAAGGAAAGCTCTGAACCGGGTGGCCATGATGTGCCTGTGTTTTAACAGGAGAACCTGTTAGGGCAGTTCTCTCTGCCCATACACCACCACCACCCCCCCGACTGCCTGCTGAGCCTGGCAACCCCAGCAGTAGCCTAATGGCAGACTGTTGCCAGAGATCTCTTCCAATTTTTATTCATCTTACTAATCAGTGAGGGATCTTAAAGGGGCTGGAGGTGGGGCTGGAGGTGGGGGGCGGGGCTCTCAAACAGCACATGAGTGTAATCTGGCACAGTCTGGTTGGTTTGCTCAGTTTTTCACAGGTTCATACAGGCTATTAGGAAAAACAGTTCTGCAAAACTAAACGCTGAGTGACTGGGATGATACAGATTGATTTGATATATGCCTTTAATGGTTTTTGAAAGTGACCACATGAGGAGAGAGACAAAGGGAGAAAAAGAGGAGGGAGAGAGACAGACAGACAGACAGACAGAGAGTATGAGAGACTGATAGAGAGAGCCAGAGAGAGTATCAGACAGAGAGAGAGTATGAGACAGACAGACAATCAATTTTGATTGTTCGTATTGCCAGTGGTTTCTGGACGAATGACTCATGGAGTTAGAGTGAGAAGTGGGGCAGAGAGAGTGAGATGTGGGGGAGAAATGGAAAGATGGAGGAGTGAGTGGTTGAGAGGTTGGGAAGAGTGAGTGAGAGGTGGGGGGCAGGTGAGAGTTGGGCGGAGAGAGAGTGAGAAGTGAGGAGAGTGGGGGGGGGGTGAGAGGTGTGATGGAGTAAGATGAGGAGGAGAGAGAGAGTGAGAATTGGTGGGGGTGAGAGTGAGAATTGGTGGGGGTGAGAGTGAGAATTGGTACAGAAATGCAAGAACACAGACA
>JAOXYF010000028.1:3174435-3198135 GCA_028565775.1 Sternarchorhynchus goeldii
CTCTCTCTCTCTCTCTCTCTCTCTCTCTCTCTCTCTCTCTCTCTCTCTCTCTCTCTCTCTCTCTCCCTCTCCCCCTCCTTCTCTCTCTCTCTCGCTGTCAGTCTCTGTGATGTCTCAATCTTCTCTCAGCCCTGCCACGATTACCTTGCATTCCTATGTTTATGTTGTTTGTTCACTTTGCAGAGTGAGACATGCTTGAGGTTCATTTCTTGCAGGCCTCACAATGTGGCCCTTCCACGTCACACTTGCAGATCAAGTCTCACGAATATCTGAGGTTCTTCACAGCTGGTCTAGTACCTGATCTGGGATCAGCTTCCTGCTCCGTTTATGGTGGCGGTTGTCCACATCTCTTGATCTTGATTTGACAAGAGTTTGATGGAAAACCTTCTTTTTCTGTTTCTTGCACAAAGCAGTGCTGATTGAGTGTGTATGATGTATCTAATATACTGCCTAAGCATTGTAAAGGATACGCAAGTGTCTTCCTCTCTAGGCTTTTTGTAGTGTCACAGCATACTGGAGTTTACATATTTCTTCCTGAAATAGAAGCCCATTCCCTGAGGGCCTCATGTATCCCTGATGTAGGCTTCTACAGTACACACGGTGTGTGAGATTTCGGTCTGAACTTTCAAAGGTGGCGTGCGTGCGAGTGCATGCAGGCGTGTGTGTGTGCTCGTGTGTGTGCTCGTGTGTGTGCTCGTGTGTGTGCTCGTGTGTGTGCGCGAGCGCGCGTGTGTGTGCTCGTGTGTGTGCGCGCGCGCGCGTGTGTGTGCTCGTCTGATCGCTTTGATCTGAGGCAGACGTAACCTTCTCCTGATGGCCCCATATTTTCTCCTCCACTCTGCCCCTGTCAAAGTGATCCCACCCTCCGCTCAAAGATGCAGGCGATGGTCCTCCTTTTATCGCTCTGCTCAGGGGGAACCGCGAGTTTCATGATGAATGAGCTTCAGTAATTACCCACTTCATTCCATTTAAAAACCGATCACGTCCTGGTAATAATCATTTAGAATTGGCGTGAACATCGACTGACATATTTTACACCAGTATGCCTTCTGAATAATTAACTATAAAAGAGCATACATGCAGTTTCCTCACCAGGATGATTTGTCCTGTCAATTGATACCGAATCCTGCAGGCCTTGGTAAGAAGAGAGCCGTCCAGCCGTGCGGTAAAACCATGCCTAAGAGCATGCAATATTCATAAACTATTTTCCAGTGTTGATTCAAGATCAGCCTCTCTCTCGTTTATACTGCTCTTAGTCTTGAGACCTTGACTTCATAAACTAAAAAGAATCTGAAAAGCTTTGAATCACAAGACTTGCAATGTCCTTGATGTCCATAATTGTCCACATCTCCCACTGGACGTGTCCCCCTTTGTCCAAACACATGCACAATTATTGCTTAGACTGTCCTTCTGTAACTGAAAAAGACTTGTTGAAAAAGTCTGTCTCCTTGAGTTAATCCAGCTAGACCCTCGTTAATATTGTTTAGATTTTGTCAGTCGCTCATAAATCCAGCATGGGTTTAATCCCAACATAGCTAAGTTGCTACTGAGCAGCTGTAATTGTTCTGAGATTTCAGATGGTTTTGAATAACTGGTCCTCTCCTGGTGCATGTCCAGAAATGCACTTAGTTAAAAAAAAAAACCCAGAAGAAGCAAAAACCAATCTAAGGGGAGATCCAGCTAGAATGTTAACGGGATTTCACATTGTGGCTGTGCGAAATTCATTCTGCAGCCCAGAGTGTGGAAATTGCTCTGATCTCCATTTTGCTTCAGTGGCATGTTATTAAGATGCGTGTTTAATCCAGCTCACTCCTGTGACCTGCTGCAGGGAGAACCTGTCCACCAGGACAGGATTTATCTGCACTATTAACTACAGCGCACTTTGAGAAGACACAAGGGGCCATTTTAGTAGTCAAGCAGGACGTCCCAGTGTTCATGCTGATTTAGGTTAGGATGCAAGAGCTCCGCACATCATGTATGTCAAAGTTCTCTGCACTGTATATAAACAGTAGAGGTGTAGAATGTGAAATCTCTATATATTCTATACATAATCTTTAAATACATTTTTATACACTGTATGCTGTATGTGTGTATTATATATAATTATACAGTATATACATAATTTCTGTGTGAGAAACGCCAGCTTGTTTTGGTTTTAAATAAAGATGTACAATGTGTATAAAATATTTGATTATTAATTTGCTATAAAATTGTGCTGGCAACATGCTCTGTGGATCCTTAAGGTGATATGATTAAGGATTACTCTACTTTATGTTTACCCAAATTATTTGAGATTCTTGGATCATGTGAACGGTGTGATTCATCAGTACACTGAGAGAACGTTCGTCTCCAAAAATGTGAGGTTGGGCAGGATTTTCATAACACAGGAAAAAGGAGAAATACTGTGATGCGTATGAGACTTCATTTGCATTTTGCAACCTTCTGTGTAGTCAGTGTTGATATCGACTGATAGACGATGCATCACACAGTTTTATTAGATTGTGATATGCAGACAAGACCGTAGCCAGTAAACTCTTCTTCTGAGTTCCAACCAGCGGAGTATTTTGCTCCTAGTTGTTTGTAAACACCAGCACTAAACCCACAGAAGAGCTGCTTCCAGATGATGGCACACTGCGTATGCCAAGCAGGTGGGGAATAGGGGTTAGTATGTCAGGGCTGATGGTGCCGACCTTACATGTTAACTAGCCGTGTAGTGTAATTAACAGTAGGCTGCTAACACACGCTGGACTCTGCTGGTTCCTGTAAGTTCATAACCAGGCTTGGTTCAGTCCTGGTGTTGAATGTGCAGCTGTGTCAAGTTGAAATTTCCAGACCAGTGCATGGGCTTTTGTTCAGTTACCCTCTCCTGCCTCAAAGAAAGAGGTTTTCATCGTGGAGATTCAGCTTGTTCCGCTAGTCTTGTTAATGCAGTTTAAAGGTGGGGAAGTAGGCATGAAATTAGCTAACAGCGTCACAGCTGAAAAGCTTCTTATTAACATGGTGGATTCTTGTATGTCACAGTGATGTCTGCGTTTCCGTAGGGCTAAAAGACCTGAGTGTTAACCGGGTGTTCAGCTAGGTAATGGCTGGTGTTGAGGAGCAGATGTCATGGTCACACTCTGGCCGGTGGGTGAGCCTGAGTCTTGGCCACCTGTGCTACTAATCTTGGATTTTTCCGAGCGTCCTTGGGGGGGGCGAGGAATCTGCTTCGTGCCTGGCCTTGGGCCATCAGGACGGGTGCTGGGTCATATCTGGCGGGCCAAAATGCTTCAAGCACGACTGCAACGCTAGCGGGTGTAGATGAGTGTGCTGGATCGGCCTGGTGCTCCTGCGTCTCACGGCCTGCGTGGAACAGAAAAGACGCGTGGAACCGGAATAGTGGAGCAGTCAGAACAAGAACTGTTCTATGCAATTTCTTAAGGAATCTGTGCAAAATCTATGCAGACTCAGCATTATCTGTTGTACAGGAGGACTTTATAAAATTTGTGGTGAACTGATCGTTTGGAAGCATTTGCTAAATCATCCAGTTCTGTTTTGAGGATTGGAAAAATGTTAATGTAGTCGTTAACAAAGACTAGGCTAGTATCTAGACAGTCTTGTATTGTATCGCGTGTGTGCGTGCGTGTGTGCGTGCGTGTGTGCGTGCGCACGTGCGTGTGCGTGTGTGTGTAAGTAAATGGCATGCTTGGATTTTGTAAAAAAACAGATTAAGACCCTCCTAAATTGCCCTATACAAAATAAGCAAATCTCCTGTCTGTCTGTTTCAGCAGGTTGACCTCAGTGTCACTGACGCATTGAATTCATGCACATTACTGACTAATGCACTTAAGAGTTTAACTCATTGCAAAACCAATTTTTGTGTCTGAGGTCTGTGCTGGAGGGTGCGCCTTCCCATGGATAGAAAATAGGTGGATGCTACAGCCAACTCGAACTGCCATGTGTCTCGGTCTTCTAACGCCTGTTCCTACAGAGCCCCCCGTTGTTAAACATGCCATAATGTCTACCAGTGCGAGTCTGTTTGAGTCACGCATTCAGCTTTCATGGAGCAATTTTCCTCTCAGAAGAGACCAGTTAGGTTTGACAGATGCATAATTATCACCCACGCTACACTCATGTCTCATTTGGCTGTTCTCTCTCTCTCTCTCTCTCTCTCTCTCTCTGTCACGCTCTTTCTCTCTCTCTCTCCTTTTCCTTATTCTACCTTTTTGTTCTTTTGTTTATTCCCTCATGCTCTCTCTCTCTCTCTCTCTCTCTCTCTCTCTTTCTCTCCCTACCTGTCCATCTGAACTGCAGGGTTCCACCTAATCCCACGGTTGTCGTCCATCGTGCCGGAGAGCTGCCTGCTGATCGTGGTGGGCCTGCTGTTGGGGGGGCTTCTCAAGCTTGTGGGAGAGAAGCCCCCTGTGCTGCACTCCAAACTCTTCTTCCTCTGCCTTCTACCCCCCATCATCTTAGACGCTGGCTACTTCTTACCCATAAGGCCCTTCACTGAGAATCTGGGCACCATCCTCATGTTTGCCGTTGTGGGTACCCTGTGGAACTCCTTCTTCATTGGTAGTGTGCTGTATGGGGTGTGTCTGATTGAAGGCACGAACCTGTCCACCGTCACCCTGATGCCCTGCTTGCTCTTCGGAGCCATCATTTCAGCCGTGGACCCCGTGGCCGTTCTCGCCGTCTTTGAGGAAATTCACATCAACGAGCTCCTCCATATCCTCGTCTTCGGGGAGTCGCTGCTCAACGACGCCGTCACCGTGGTGAGTGCCTCAAGGAACACTCGTGGGGCCCTTGGAGCCCCTCCCCCCACCTCACCTTTTTTTGTTTGCTCAAGGCATTTTGTATGTATTTTGCTGTGGAGGTTTTGGTGAAAGGCTCAGTGCATGTCTGAATTCCTCCCAGGTGCTGTATCACCTGTTCGAGGAGTATGCAGGTGTAGACCAAGTGACCATCATCGACGTGATCAAGGGCGTCGTGTGTTTCCTGGTGGTGTCTCTTGGTGGCATCTTTGTGGGCTGCATCTATGGCCTCCTGGCAGCGTTCACGTCTCGCTTCACCTCACACACGCGCGTCATCGAGCCGCTCTTCGTCTTTGTCTACAGCTACATGGCTTACCTCTCCGCCGAGGTGTTCCACCTGTCCGGCATCATGGCGTAAGTTCCTGCCTTTACAGAGCAGAATAAGTTAAATGTATGATTTCTATCAGTAATCATATCATATTTGTATTGTAACTGTATATTCTAGTATGCCTGAATATGATGGAACATGACACCAATACCATCCTAGTATATTTACACACGGAACAGATGCGCCTGACACTATATTTAACGAAATATATTTAAAAATAAGCATTTAAACGTTGCTTGGAACGTTTACAGGTGTAGCACAGCATGCATGACCAAAAACATATCTGGCGTTATGATGCTGGATCTGTCCAGATGGTGAAGGCAGTAAACAGACGTGTGTCAGGGAGAGAACATCCAGGATGCTGAGCCCAGTGCTGGCATGTGGAAAAATGCATGTGAATGTACGAGCCCTTCCCCTGGCAACCATGCAGTGTGCTGACAGAGCTGGCTCACTGTTTTCTCTACGCAGCGATGCCCTTTGGACACACAGACAGACAGGCAGGCAGGCAGGCAGGCAGGCAGGCAGATAGACAACCCAACTAGGCACTTCCTTGGCAGGCACAGCAGTCCACCTTAGCTGCTGTGAGAGGACAGGATGTTCCAACACCAGTGAAATTAGAATTCACTGCTCTGTAGAGGTGGGCGATACTCTAACAAACAGAATATCACGATTATTTTAGACATTTGTATGCTGTGATTGATAGTTTTTTCAGAGGCTTCCTGATTAATCGGACATGATGTGTCGGCAAAATGGTTGTATGTGAAAAATTTTGTGGAATTGATGGACTAAAATCTGATCATATAGTTTTTTACTAGGCAGGTTGAATTTTGCAGTGATAAAAATAATTTAGAAACTGGGAGCCTTACAGGAGCACAAGAAAGGTTTCCCAGCAGTTCATCAGGGCATGTTTTCTTTTACTACATGTGAGAAGTATAAAATACAGATGTGTGAAGAAAGCGTCTCAAGGAGACATTTCATTTGCCAAATCAGATGCAGAACATAAAAATATCTTCCAGGCAAAGTGCCATCATGAGGATAATATATGAATAGTCTGGATTAAAAATTTCTATACTGAAGCCATGAGAAATTTTTCACACATGCACATGCAGGATTAACAGTTAGAAAACTGGCAGAAGCTTCATATGTTCAGGGGGCAGAAAATGGTGCCCACCAAATGAAAAAATAGTGATGAAAATGGTGCCCGCCAAATTCTTGTGGTGTACGTCACGAAACGACACTCAAAATGACCACTGCTTCACCTGTGTATCTTGCTGTGGTCTTACTAAACTTCCCTTTGGACTACAAATAGTGAGGCTTGGTTCTAGAAAACTGTATGCCGAACATCAAACATTTATACACGCTTAGCGCAGACGATGTCTGTTCAAGTAATTAGTTCTTTCTTTCTCTTACTTTTAGCTCAAACTCTAGGGAGTAGGATTAACCTTTAAACACATAATAACCATAATGCAGCTAATTTGATGATATTCAGAGCAGCTTCCCACTTCAGAGCTGTCCTCTGACCATGTCCGATACGAATATGACTGTTTTTTGGTCCTTTTCTCCCTCCGTACATCCATTTGTAGGTTAATCGCATGCGGGGCTGTCATGCGGCCTTACATGGAGGCCAACATATCCCATAAGTCCCACACCACCATCAAGTACTTCCTGAAGATGTGGAGCAGCGTGAGCGAGACGCTCATCTTCATCTTCCTGGGCGTGTCCACAGTTGGCGGGCAGCACTCGTGGAACTGGACGTTCGTCACGGTGACGGTCATCGCGTGCATGGTGGCCCGAGTTCTCGGTGAGTCGGAACCAATAGACCCTTAATATGGTCGCCCTGTTTGTTTGTTTCATACTCTAGGGGAGCCAGAAAGTTCTTCGAGGGAAAACGTTTCTGTTGGATTGTAGCTGAACGCGTGTGTGCGCGTGGGAGAATATTTTGAGGGTGTGCACCAGGCTTCTGGGTGTAGCGTTCTGTACAAGCGAGCAGGTGCGTGTTGCGACTAAACCAGGTGCCGGATAATCAGGGGCTTTGCAGCACTGACTCACCACCTCACATGTCGTGGGAGTTGGAATGGGGCCAAATTGATTCTGATTTATAGTTTTTAGTCTCTGTGTCTGTTAGGGTAATATGTCAAAAAAAAAGTCCAATATTGATGAATATGTATGAAATATATATATATATCCATACATAATTCGCCAACTTGAAAAATATCTCGCTAATAACCCTCTAATAATTAGAGCAAGAATGTTGTAATGTACACCATTTAACTGTGCAAACAAGCAGGGTTAGTTTTACAAAATTAAAATGAGTTACGTAAGGTTTTATATCTCTTAAATGTTTTAAAGATAGAAATCTGTGAAGAAGTGTAAATTCTGTAAGCCAGTCGTTACGTCATTATGTAACTGAAACTTGCCATATCTTTCCTTTTTAATTGCTTTTAATGTGGGTCAGTGGTTTTAAAAGACAACGTGATTTATTGTTCTTTTGGTACAGCCACACTAATGCAGCTAATATTTAGTTAGACTGACATGGGTCGCATTTTCATGACTTTGGGTGCATGTTTTCTCTCTGGGTTTGCACACACAAAGAACATATTTTTCTGACCATCTTAATCTGTGCTTGTTTTTCAGAAGTCTAAACCACGTCCATATAACTCGTGTCATGGTATCTCTTGGTAACCGTTTCCTCCACCTTCAGGATATCCAGAGCTCATTTTCCTCTTTTTGCACTGGCTTTAATATTTTTTTCCTCTAGTTCTCAGAACAGTAGCTCAAGCGATTTGCGGTAGGAAATGTGCATGTAATTTCACTTGCAAGTCAAGCCTGACTGAGTGGTGACTATCATGTTTATTTCTGCTGTCTGACAGAGGCTGTTTACATTTCTCCTTATTGACTAAAAATATCAGAAGCTTATTATCTTTATCAACATGAACTTCATTGTGATCCTGTTTCAAGATTGTTTTATCTAGCTGTGGTCTACTGCTGCTGTGCAATGCAAAGTCCCACGGCTTTAGATTAACCCTTTATGAGCCGTGAAGTGAGTTTTGCAGTACGGGCCAATAAGAGAGAGATGAGATTCGAGGACTGTCCCGCCATTGGGATTTGAATGCAGCGTTAGCAGGTTGCAGTCAGTCAACTTTAATTCTACTTAATCATCAAACCTGTCTGCTAACCTGAATCCCCCAAAGCATAAAGAGTTTCCCTAATGCATCAATGTGGGCAGAACCAAAGCAGTACTGGGTGAGCGTGCCGACCAGTACGCAGCTCGTGCGTCGTAGCTCTGAGACCATGCTAAAAGTACAAAAATACATTCCTGTGTTATTTTTCAGTCATTGTTTATAAAACAAGGTTATCAAGGAAGTGCTTCGTATTTGTCCACCAAAGTTGTGCAAAATACAGGATTATTTATATTTAACACCAGAGTATTGAACCATGGAAGCCAGTACGTGTGCTGACCTTGGTCGTTGTTCACGTTTTGGCCGGTTTGTCTTTAATTAGGAAACGGTGCTGGATGGTGTACCCTTGGATGGTGCATTATCCAGGTAAAGGAGCCCGAAAGCTGTGAGCTCAAACTCTCCGACTGAGTTTTGCTACTCACCCTCAGAACATTATTAATGGAGGATAAGCAGCTGTTCATCTTTGTCACCATGTCCATTCATAATGATGTAAAAGAATGTGATGGTGCTTTTGGTGTTATTTACAAAATAACAAAAGAAACCAAATAAAAATTTAAAGTTAAAGTGCCCTGTATTTTGGCTCTTTTGCCAGTAGTTGATGATTTGCGGCTCTTGAGTTCATTGGAATATACAGGCAGCATTTTAAAATCATTTTTACAGACGTACATATTTCGTTTCTTTTGTTATTGTACAAATTGCTGTTATTTGTTTCAGGTTTAACAAACATGTTCATATTCAATTATTGATTTTGTGAACACACCCTCCATTCATACCTTCTCCTAATCCATGATCACATTATAGACACAGACTGTTTTTTTTTTTGCTTTAAGCATGAACACGGTGGAAGGAATGTCTGGGCAGTGTGGAGTTTTATCTCATTGGGGTTGGAGTTTCAATTAATTAAATAAAAGCAGTTGATTAAATTGACTGACTGTGGGCCATATGCTGATGACTCCTGGGGTCATAAACCTCAGGCATGGACAGTCAGGTGTGAATCAATGGTGCTTTTAACCAGTGTTCCTCTTTTAATGGGCACATGTCTCAAAGAAAACCACTCCAGAAGCGCTTGTTTCAGAGAGGAAGTGACATGGCAGCTAAAACCACTTCAGCCTCGTGTTACAGGTCTTGCATACCGCGCTCCACCCAATCGCACGCCGCTGTCACGATGATGGTGGTTTTTTGGGGGTTTTTTTTGCACGGCAGAAGGGAGTCATCAGCTTCTCGGAGACCACGCTGCCTACGTCAGTCACTCTGCCATTTCTCAGAACGTGGACCCAATTGCACTGGTGAACAAACAAAAACAAAAAAATGTTTCTGGGTCGCCGCTAATGATTCTCACGTTAGCAGGACACGTTAGCTTGGGCTCCGTGTGGAGCGAGGAGGTAAAGGACTGCCTCTCCCCTGCTGTTAATCAGTCTTAATAATCCAAGGTGATGTATGACCATGGCTCTTGAGTCCAGTGGGAAATCTACCCTTCAATGCCGTACCTCTTTCAGGTCAGGAGGTGAGTTCTGCTTCCTTCTGATGAGTGGAGTCTGGTGTGTGTTCAGGAGAAGAATGATGAATGCGTTTAGGGACCAAGAGCCACCGGTTTAGGCACGTCAAAAGCTTGAGTTACATCCCATGACTGGCTGTTTGTTTTCTAAACCTCCCCCAGGAGTCATCGGGTTGACCTACGTGATCAATAAGTTCCGCATAGTGAAGCTCACCACTAAGGACCAGTTCATCATAGCCTACGGTGGCCTGCGAGGGGCAATCGCTTTCTCCCTGGGATACCTGCTCAATTCAGAGCAGTTCCCCATGAGGAATATGTTCCTCACAGCCATTATCACCGTCATTTTCTTCACTGTGTTTGTGCAGGTGAGTGTCACGGTGTGGTTTCACTGTCGTTTTTACTACTTAATGTCCAGTAGCCATTTCATAGTTTGTCCTTAATTGTCCTTAATTGTGGTGTATATTCTTATTGCTACATGAGAGATTTCAGATTCAAATTAGGGTCAAAATTAGCTGAGCAAAGCTTTCATATCAACACTAACTTAAATTGGATTGGTTTAGTTACTAACCGGTGAAATCGGTTCTGAACTGCATTCAGTACAAATAAAAGACGGAAAGGAATCATAGTGGTTCTGAATAATGTCATGCATCCAGCACACAGTCCCTTTGATGCGCTCTCCCTGGGGTGTCTTCAAACAGTCAACAATTTCTGAATTTTATGGATGTATTACTTTCACTGAAGTGATTTCAAGAAGCCTGTTTTTTGTGGAGTGGACAGTGTTGTAGCAGGAGGGAAGTCGTCGTGGCCTGCAGGGGGCGTGCAGGGGTTTGGCGTGCGCTGTGCATGCTGGGAGCGTGCAGGGGTTTGGCGTGCGCTGTGCATGCAGGGGGCGTGCAGGGGTTTGGCATGCGCTGTGCATGCTGGGAGCCTGGTGACACCTCCCGTTTTTCGAAGCGTGTTTTGAATGATTCATTTCAGCGTCCCTCACTGCCAGTTTTAGCTTCGCTTGTCTTCCTGTCATTAATGTCGATGACGCGCAGCAGGACTGGATCAGAGGACGATGACGCTTCGTCTAAAACAAAAGCCATGTGTAAGGAAGCCATGTGCCAATATAACCTTACCCAGGATCAGTCTGAATCTCTAGCCAATCCTCAGGCTTAAAGAATTATGGGGAATTGTTTCCCAAAAGGCTTTGATATTCTAAGAATGATCTCCTAGTGTTTATGCTAATCGCAGTGACGATACTATTTCGTTTTGAGCTGCACTGTTATATTTAGAATATGTTACACAGGCGCTGCTGTGATTTTCACAGACATGCAGGTCAGAATACCAGATTGCGATTACTCAAGCAAAGGTAGATTTATTTACTGAGGCCAACTGAGTAGAAAACCATGGCAGGATTTTTTTTCATCTTTGGCAGTGTTGGGCAAAACTCATGCCCCTTAGGCTGTAACTGGAGCCATAGTGTAGCAGTGTGGATCGCTGCAGTTTGGTATGGTTTACGTATTGACTGTTTGTCCTGTACACAAAAGAGAACCAGTCGTACTCAGGGCTGTGATTGGCTGAGGATCAGTGACTGTGTCATCCACTGGAGGAGTGAGAGAACTTTTTGAACCGAGCACACTGGAGTTGCACTGAGGAACGTAACGTTGGGTAGGCTCTAGTCAGAAGGGCTGCTTTCTAGTAGTGGCAGTGAGCTGAGTGTGCGAGAGCACAACTGCCAAGGAGGCGGAGCAGATTTGGTCTCCGTGCACGACTAGCTGTTCCGCTGAGCTCTGCTTATTCACAGCTCTCATTAACCACGTCACCGAACAGAGGAGCAGCATTTCCAACGGTCATCATCATATATACTGTTTGAGTAGAATATAAGTTAGTTTTGTTATGAACACTAAATCGTTCCTGCCTGGCCACACACCAGTATGGTTTATTGTTTTATATGGGCAAGAACCTAATGGTTTTGCTCCATGGCTGAGAAAGCAGCAGCGTGGTGATGTGAGGTTTGACGGACAGCATAGACGGCCAATCGACTTGCCTGTGGGCGGGAGCAAGTAGAACCAACCAATGCCAGAGTGCTAACTGGTGACACCTGACAGGGGGGCGTCATGGTTCAGTGGTTTACCCTATAGACCACTCGGAGTGGAGAGGAAGTGACATGGCAGCTAAAACCACTTCAGCCTCGAGGTATGCAGAAAATGGATTTGGTGATGCTTGTGTCTTATTCTTGCTTTTGGATCCCTCTTGCTTGGTCCCAAAGAATCGTAGCCTGGTAAATAACACAGAACAGCATCAACACTGGTAGCAGAGAGCATGGAAATACCCACAGAGACGTGGGATGGGAAAGAAGATTGAAACTAAATGGCTACATGTCCATTAGTGTTTTCATCTAGATTAATAATGAGAGAGTGTGTGATGGTTTATAGTGGGTGGTGTACGAGATGCCGAGAGTAGGCAGCGATGTCAGAACTAGGACGCTTAAATGCATTCTGTGTGTGCAGTTCTATGCCCTGCCCAGTGACCTTGAGAGACCTGGTGCCACCTGGTGCAGTGCTGAGTGATCAAGGTGGAACAATATATTGATGCCTTTGAATGAATCGCCGATATATTGCATCCTTTTAGCGCACGTGTGACATTTCAGTTGAACCGAACATCACAGAATAGTAACATTATTCCACCCGTTTCCAGTGGATACAGAGTGGAGCAAAATCAGTTCTGTTTGTTTTATTAAATGATTGATTGATTGAATGTGTTCTGTGAGACACTAAATTGCTACTTGATCACTGAACATTCATTGAATTTGTGTGTAAGGACTTATAGGTGATGGACAAAGGTACCGTCTCATTTTCCAGCTTCGCTACTGCTGTACCATAATAAATTGTACTGTTGTAACTCCCTGCCTTCATAGTTATTAGTCAGCTATATATCAAGGGGAAAATTTAGCCTTGCTGGTTGTAGACTTGAATCACAATCTCGCCTCCAAGGACTCACCTAGCTGTTGGCTGTTATCGCCGGATTGCTGCCGTTGGGGGAGGGGGGAGGGGGGGGGGCATGTCCGAGGAGCCGTGAGCTCGGAGAACAGACCAGAGAGGTGCTGCTCGCTGCTTCCACGGGACAGAGCAATCAGGGGTACAGGGGCCTGCTGGTTCCCATCGTGATCTCCGAGCACACAGGCACTTTGAAGTACAGCTCAGTGGCTCCCCAGTTCAGTCCTCAGGGGCCCTGATCCACACCAGGTTTTTATACTGCCCTGGGTCCGTAAACACATGCATCGGGGATTCCACTCCATTACAGTTCAGCAGGTACAGAAGCTGGAACCTGCACTCAGGGTCCTGTAAGCGTCAGGTAATGCATAGTGTAGGAAGCAGGATGGAATGAACTGCAGAATTACAGTCACGCATGATCTAAATGAAATTAAGGTACAAGAGTAAATTATTTTTGTTTCAAATTGTGTGTGTGCGTGTGCATGATGTATGATGTTCTAGGGTATGACCATTCGACCTCTGGTTGACCTGCTTGCCGTTAAGAAGAAGCAGGAGACCAAGCGTTCCATCAACGAGGAGATCCACACCCAGGTAACGTCAGATATCAGATCGGCATCCTTGCACCTCTCTCCTGCTGCCTCCGGTGTGTCTGCGCCGTGTTCTTATCAAATACCCAGCATGCTTTTAGTTCAGGACGGAGGAGCACACCAGGAACTGCTGGTTGGGAGTTGATGAGAAACTCTTACCTGCAGCATCAGGGTTACAGAAGATCAGACCCACTGGGAAAATACACAGGATGTCTGTATATTTGACCTCCCTTCCAGTATTATTATTATTTTTTTTTTTTATATTTGATCGCCATCTGCTGGCTAGTTGTGGAATGGCACTAAATGGCACTGCAGAGTATTTTCAGTGAGGGAGTTAAAAGATTGCAGCTGATGTCCTTGGGTTGTTCTTAAATAGCATTCATGGTTGAGGGCACAAAAGCTTACCGTGTTGCACAGTGCAGTGATCAGACTACTCCAGTGGATTCGCTTGACTGGCACTGGATCTCAGCCACCTGCTTTATAATCTCTGTCTGCAGCTTTCTGCATCTCCCCTGCACGACCAAAGGCTTAGCACTGCTCTGGGTAACTATTTGCAACGCATTGCCCGCATGCTTCTCTCATTCATCTCGATGTGTACACACGCGCGTGCAGACACACACACACACGTGCACAGATGCACAGAGAAGAAGGCTTGTGGTGGTGATGTCATTGACGCATTATATAGTAGAGAGGCATTCTTAGCTTCCACCCTTTTGTCACATGCTGTCGGTGAGAGACGGTACGTCAGTGTAATTGTATCAAATAGCCGTCGGAAACGGAGGCTTTTAACGTCTTGGCTGTACTGCAGTCCAGGTGTATTGTGAATACTAACGAGGCCGTCGTCACCTTACCGTCAGTGACGCTACCGTGTTTGTGCCGCGTACGTGTGCGGCGCTGGACGTGCACGAAGTGCGGCTGGTCTGAACGCAGGTCGAGACTGGCGTGAGGCTGGTCTCCCCCACACCCCTCCGCACCGCCCCGCGCTTCGCTGGACAGAGCTGAAGCAGGGCTCCGTGTTTAAAGGCTGAGGTGTGAGTTAGCAGCCTAGCTAACTCACTCTAGCTAACTCACTCTTCTGCTCTTACAGTTCCTGGACCACCTACTGACGGGCATCGAGGACATCTGTGGACACTACGGTCACCACCACTGGAAGGACAAGTGTGTACAAAGAGACTTTATTTTTTATTTATCTCCCACCCTTTCTAGAGTGGTTACAGTGGGAGTAGTTTCCAAGTTTTGGGGGTTAAAGTTGAGTTTATATTTGTTCCTTTCTTTTATATTGTAGATATTTTGCTCTGTCAATCTGTGTGTGTTTCTGAATGTACCTCAGACAAGTATTTTCACACCACAATACCGAAGTAACTCACAAGCACTGCAAAATGACCCTTGATGAGTACTGTAGTTCTGCCTGTTGTGCTGCAGTGTGTGGGGGAAGCATTGGTGGTCTTAATAAAGCATCGCCATGGAAGCGGTAATGTCTCCATGGCAGCGGTGGAGGTGATGGGCTCGCTCACTCAGGAGAAGTCTAACGGGAGGAGCTGGCAGGAGCTCTGTCCTTACACGCCTGAAGGGCGAGAGACTGCTGACTTCTGGGATTTTCCACTCAAAAGCACTTGATTGGTCACGCTTAGCCCTTCCGTGAGCCAGACGCGATCTGGTGAGACCAGGATGGTGCCGTAGAGCACAGATTTGCAGATGGACAGGCAGGTTCCTGTGGTTCCTCTTTTCTAGCCAATCAGATAATCCCAGAGATGTGATGGAACGAGCTTTCCTGCCCATCGCGTTCTCATATGCTGCATTGAGTCTTTTCGACTGCTGTGAGTCGAGTAACAGCCACTGAAATCAGTCCCGATCCCCGATATCATCCATCTTGACGAGCGGCCCGTTAGGAAGCGGAATTTAGCTGGGGGCGTGACTTCCTTTC
Organism: Sternarchorhynchus goeldii; assembly: GCA_028565775.1. Taxonomy (NCBI): domain Eukaryota; kingdom Metazoa; phylum Chordata; class Actinopteri; order Gymnotiformes; family Apteronotidae; genus Sternarchorhynchus; species Sternarchorhynchus goeldii. The sequence continues at coordinate 3,189,720 of JAOXYF010000028.1, forward strand.
TCCCCTTCCAAGCACTTCCTGTGACTCAAGTACTGATCAAAAACAGTAAAGGCAGGTGGAAGGATGTGGACCTTCAGAGGTGCAGGATGAATCCGAGAACCCCATCCAGGACTTAAAGAGCCTCCAGTCTGGAACTTAAATATAACCCTGAGTAGGACGTTCTGCACAGCACAGGGGCTGGTTGGCATCAACAACTCAACATGCGTCTTTCTGTCTTTCTGTTTCTTACCGTCACCCTCTCTCTCTTTCTCCCCTCACCAGGCTCAGCCGCTTCAACAAGAAGTACGTGAAGAAGTGTCTGATCGCAGGAGAACGCTCCAAGGAGCCACAGCTCATCGCCTTCTACCACAAGATGGAGATGAAGCAGGCCATTGAGCTGGTGGAGAGCGGAGGCGGGGTGAAGCTGCCCTCCGCCATGCCATCCACCGTCTCCATGCAGTGAGAGACCTTCCACCTTCCTCACCTCGGCTACGGGAGCCTTGTCTTGTGTTTTAGCCTTTCGTTTTTTCCTTGAAGCATGAGCAGTATTTTACTGTGGCCAGGATTCCATATTTATAGTAGCAAAACTGTATTTAAGACCATGAGCATTGTGCAATGTTATTTGTTTATAAATGTGATGTAGACAAAACACGTTCAGACAGCGTTGGAATTATGTGTTCACCCCCCCCCAGAAACATCCAACCCAAGAAGCCTCCTGAGAGGGTGTTGCCTCAGATATCAAAGAGCCGGGAGGAGGAGATCCGAAAGATTCTACGCACCAACTTGCAGAAAACACGCCAGAGGGTGAGTTCGCCCTGCTCCGACATCGCCCTCTAAAAATAAAAAAAACGACTGCAGTCCCAAGAACCCTGAACCTCATCTGAAATATTGTAGCTGGCTGTAGTGGACCAGGGCTGGAGATCAACCGTGTGGGAGCGTGGAGCATTGTGGTCTTGTGCATCTCTCCAACAGGTTCCTAGACAGGGCAGATTTATAGTTTGTCATAAGGGGGTGGTGTGCAGCTTTAGGTTGGAGGATTTGCTGAACGTTGCATCTGTTTTTCCATATTCCTTTGCTAAACAATAATGTCAATAAAATGTATTATTTAGCTGTAGTACTAGTAAAATGTTCAACAGTATTAATTGTTGTTGTTGGTGGTGGTATCAGTAGTGGTGGAAGTGGTTAGAGCTGCAGCAGTTCCAGTAATAGTGGTGTTTTGTGCTCTTGGTTTCTAGTTGCAGTCCTACAACAGACACACACTGATCGCTGACCCGTATGAGGACGGCTTCAGTGAGCTCATTCTGAAGAGGAAGAAGATGTTGGAGCTGGAGAAGCGGGTGAGGCTGCAGGACGCAGGGCTGCTTCAGCAGATGCGGGGACTACAGAAGGGAGGACCGCTTCAGCATACATGGGGACTGCAGGAGGGCGGGCTGCTTCAGCAGACCCGGGGATTACAGGAGGGAGGGCCGCTTCAGCAGACCCAGGGATTACAGCTACAGGAGGGAGGGCTGCTTCACCAGACCCTGGGACTGCAGGAGGGAGGGCCGCTTCAGCAGACGCGGGGATTACAGGAGGGAGGGCCGCTTCAGCAGACGCGGGGTTTACAGGAGGGAGGGTTTTATTGCATGCTTTACCTTCTCTTTACTTGCTTTCAGTCTAGGGTGAATATGATGATCATGTCTTTGTACTAACAGATCACACAGATGAACAATTACCTGACGGTACCGATTCCAGCCCCAGACTCCCCCACCATCACCAGAGGCCGCCTCGCCTCTGGTGAGCACCACTGTTCACTGCTGTGTTTTTAAAGAGCATGTTTCTAATTTTCTCAAATATTTACATCTGCGTGGAGTCCTCTATAGGCACCGCGTGTTTGAGATATGTATTAAGGTGAATTTTAACAGGATTGTATAGTGAGTGTTTATAGTGCTTTATATTAGTGTTTATTATTGTAATTAGTGTTTATCTACAATGAACTCTCACATGTGTCTCACAGCCAGTAATTTAATCTTTCATTGTTCATAATACAAAAAAATCTTACACAAAAGGCCAATTAGAATAACCTTACATTTTGGAAAAATATGAAAATGTGTGCAATTGCCACATCCCTCCTCATGATAAAACCCACAAGTCAGTTTCAAGGCTTGAGAATGTTTGTAGTTCAAACTAACCCTAACCGTTATCTCTTCTGTTGGTCTTCTATCCACAGACCCTCAGACCTGGAGCGTAAATCCAGGTGTGACGGACATCCCTGACATTAAAGTGGACCTGGCCTCTCCACAGAGCCCAGAGACGGTCAGCCCAGGAGAGCAGGCCGGCAAGCCAGCCACGCACCCTACGGAGGAACGCAAGGAGGAGGGGGGACTGGTGATGAGGGCTCCGGAGAAAGAGAAACCACGGGACCCCGAGAGCGAGAGGGAGCAGCAGCGACTCCTCCGGTGCTTGAGTGACCCTGGGCCTGCTGTGAATGAGGAGGACGAGCCCTTCCTCCCCTGAGAGAGGGAGAGGGAGGGAGAGAGGATGAGGGAGACAGAGGGAGAGAGAGGGATGGAGGGGGAGAGAGAGAGAGAGAGAGAGAGAGAGGGAGAGAGGAAGAGGCACACTACCGGCTGTTTGACTGCCGTCACTCTCTTTCTCTGGAAACCAGCCGAGGGATTTTGAGTCTTTGTGTTTTTGTATTGCCACTGTTTCCTGGACAAACGACTCTGAGATTTTTGTCCTTTTTACCACTCTTTGGCCGATTACAGAAGATGATTACCGAACTTTGCAGTTAGCCAAAACGAGAACTGTTAAACCAAAACAAAGGGGTTGGACATAGCCATTTCTTCTCTAGCTTTGTCGCTCTTACGACACAAAGAGAAGTTCTGAGGAGGCAGGAGAACAGAACTATGCATTACCAAACGTTTGCACTGTTGTAGTCTGTGACGAAAGTTCTGCTCGCATCCCCGATTTCCCAGATTTTTTTATTTTATTTTATTTTTAGTGTTCATCACATTAATGGTTTGTGAACCTTTAATTGTGTTGTGTGGCACGATGCACAGTGAACTCTTCATTTTTCCAGAGCAATATTAACCTGGGTGCCTGTTGGCCATCGTCATCGGGAAACGTCCGGTGTGGTCGGATCTGATCCCCGCTGGTTTGAGTTTGGAGAGTTTGTTGCTGGGACTGTGGTTTTGGTTTGGCCCGTATCAGCTGACTGAAACAGCGAGGCCGTGTCATTCAGACAGCGGGACGCTCCATGAAACGCTCATGGCATGAAGCTTAATACAGAATGGGAGAGAGGATTTAAACTCACAAACTCAGAAACACAATGCAAGCTGGGTTTCATAGGAAACTGAATGTAATTCCTGGGTAACTCGGTAGGATACAAATTCCATCCTTCACTTTTAGCATAGAAATGTTACTGTAGGTTGTAGGACCATGTGGTCACGTGACCATCCTTTGGATTGTTTATCTTTGTGCTCTTACTTTATAAAACATGAATTGTGTCTTTTCTTAGCAAACTCCATCCACTCTCAATGCGCTTCAGAACTTGTGACTGATACTTCGACCCTTTGATTACCAGGTCTGTCTGAGCCACTTTATCTTGGTCTGCTCAGTGTTGTCTTGGCTCATGTGATATAATAGGACTAAACACTTTAGTGGGGGTTGGTGGTGCTACATCTGAGAGCCCGGCGAGACGGTTGGGCTACTATTCTACTCGGGCTACTCGTTCTGTTCTGTGGGTGTCACACATTTCTCACCAGAACCCGACACGTCCAAAGCTGCATGTCAGAGTAGGTTAGGTTTATTTTATTGTGAGATGTGTAAATAAATATATATTTTTTACATGTAAAATCTAAAGGTCCTGCTAACATCCACCATCTGTCTGCCTGCTCCGTTGCTGCATGTTGCTGTCGTAATTCTGGCACATGACACCATCAGGCGCCTCCATGCTGGGTGGGGGTGGGGGTGGGGTGACGTTGAGCAGAAGTAGCTGTGTCTGTTGACTGATGGGGTTTGTCAGACATGGACCATGCTGTAGCCATGGAGACGGCCGTGGGGGCGATTGGGATGGTGCGGTGTTGCAGGGTGGAGTGTTTGACCCGTGTCCCTGTAGAAGCCTGTATACTGGTGCAGCAGGGTGTATGTTTGTGTAAAGAACTGGTGACGGAGGCTGCTTTTCACATCTTATTCACAGCTGCTCGGGGCCCTTTTTGCCTTTGCACTTTGACGTCTTGTGTGCACCTGTACAGGAGTAAAAACGAGGACAGGGGGGCGTGTTTCGGGGTTGAACGTTCGACCCGGGCGTGGCCACGGACGGACGGCTCGGACCGCATCTGCTGCAGTGCTGTCGATCGCGCCCCTCGTCCTCCTGCTCTCAGCTGCGTGGACCCTTGCCTTGGCGTGATCCTCAACAGCGGAAGTGAACCTAGGTTTAACAGAACGCGTCTGCAGTAAGACGGACCCCCGTGGACCCTCAAACCAAGCCCGTCGTGTAGCCGGTGCAGCCCGGGCCCGGTTCTGCCGGATGGAGGACCGTTTGTGTTTGTTTCCTCGATTTGTTTTTAAATTGCTTAAAGAAAAGGGGTTTGTCATTTTGAACTGTAACACCTGTCTGGTGGTTTTTAAAATCTCTGTGTATATGACCACCAGCTCAAATGCATGCAAATGAAATAATACTACTTTGGCTCCACGGACGGTACAGTAACGGCTCAGCAAGGCCTGGCCATTTTGTTTAGGTTACAGTGGTTGTAGTGGTTTCAGATACGAGGTGATGTCAGACACTGTCTCGCCCGTCGTCATGCTGACGTCTCGTGCCTCCTCCCCCTGCTCCGTCCGGGGGGCGTGTATCCTTGTCTCTGCCTCGTGCCGTCGACGAGCATCTCCATCGCGTTTAGCTTAGCCATCGCCATTCTGCACAAAGCAATAACTGGAATCAGTAGCTCACGTGGAGGGTGACGTGGTCTGTCCGAACAAGAAGCGTGGTACCAAAAACCGCAGGAAGGAAAGGAAAGGAGTTTCTTTTCCAGCTCATGAACCACTGTGAGCCTTCGCTTCTTCCTGTGTTAGTGGACCTAATAACCATTTTGTTATTATATCAGGACATTTTATTAATATATCAATCTACCTACTGTACCTTTAAAAAAAAATCAAAAAAAAAAAAAATCAGAATTTTGCTGATGTTGATTAATAGTTTTATTTATTTGCTTTCGTCTGTTCGTACTTCTAGGAAGCAGAGAGGAAGAGCTTTAATGATTGAACTGAGAGTGTGCGTCATTTCACGGTTGTGTCTTTCTGATCTGCGTTTTATGGTGTATTGATTACTATTGATTATCCTGATATAATGGCTGTTTGTCTTCTTCCTTGCTTTTGACTATTCCACTTTAAACAATTATGAAGCAAAGGTATTTGCAATAAAACTTATTTTATATACAAGAAAAGAGAAACATAAAAAAAAAAGTCTATATTATGAAAATGTAAATGCTATAATCAGAATTTACTGAAAAACAACCGAGACAACACTACACACACTTGCCCACTGTATTGGAGTCCATAGCTTCATCATTTCATACATGCTTCCTTCCTTGCCTAGCACACAGTTGTGATCCAATGAACCAATGAAAAATAAAATTTTCACTGAATAAACTCAAATATTACTCAATTTTACTTACTAAAAGGAGTGATTTTAGGGATGTAGCTGTTTAGAGAGAACTTGATGACAATGCAGTAAAGATGATGTGATGCTGCAATTTAGAATGTGAACGTTAGGGGGAGCTGTTGCACAAAAGCAGCCTATTATTGGGTGGAGGAAATAGACGCTGGTGTATGATTTTGAAAAATAATGCAATTTTGACAAAAAAAATGCAATTTGGTCGCAAACACCGCACACACACACACGTACTTGATGTTTCAGGATAAGGAAGCCACTTTCTGAATATATTTAATATGTTTATACATATATTTCACTTCTGCAGAAAAACCGAAAAGCAGTATTATTAATATAGGGACAGGGTGAGAGTTTTTTTATTTTTTAAATATGAAGTTTATGTGCTGTCAGTTGTTACTGCAAGCGTAAAATATGCTAAGCGGTCCGTCCCCAGAGCTGCGGAACACTGTTTATTCATTCAAATGTGTATTCATTTAAATATTCCTGACATTAAATTTACGTGATTAATTTACCTGTCACCCGGTTGATTCTGTAGAAATAACATTAAACACACGTTCCTGTTCAGCGATATTAACGTGATCTATATGTATTAAAGACGTTTTTATTTTCCTCCGATTAGTTTTAATGCTGAGAATTGATGCCTAAACCATTTGGATGCCATTCGTGTGACTTGTTTTCAGATGATAAATAATATTACTGGTTTTGATGTGTTTCTTGGCGTTTAGAAGGAAAATGACATGCGCAGAGAGTGAGGATAGTCGCCCTCACTGCATTAAACACTGCGCAGGATCACATTTAGCACTGGGGTCCAGAAAGTCCGTAATTTGTTGACGGCAACCTCGCGAAGACCTATTGTGCATGAAAACGTCAGGAGCACTGGGGACAGACTCATAGACCTTTCAGACCATCCATCTATATTGTTCCTTACAAAACGTATAACTTATCCAAGGTTCTATTTTAATTACTTAACCCCCACTAATAAATTAATAGAGAATGCATTTAACTTGCATTTGAATATTTTCTTTTCTGCCATGATGCTCAGACTAGACACAATAACCCTACACTTATTAGTCACTCCCTGCATTTCACAGAATTATGGCTAATAGGCCGCTTCTGAACCCGCGTCGCTGCAACCGTCGCCGAAGGCCATATAGAGGGCGCTCGTGAGCATACCTTTGATTGCCTAAATGGGAAATGGGACGTCCTATGTCCTCACTGTGCATGCGCAGTTGTGGACTGCAGGACCGTGAGTGAGCCTTTTAGGAAAGAAGGACAAAAGCTCTCGATAATAAATTTTAATTTGAATACAAACCTAAGTAGAAACCCTGTGCTCAGCCACTATAAGACAAGACAAGGCAGTTAAGATCTGGAGAAATTGTGCTGTCTTGTAGAATTAAACCGAATGGGAGTATTGAATGAATAAAAACGGACCAAGGTCTGATCCCTGAGTGACTATGCATGTTACACCTATCAGACTCCTAACTGCCAGTCCTGACAAAGTAACTCTGCCCTTCAAAATACGATCTAAACCATTTGAACCATGCCTGACAGTCCTACACAATTTTCCAACATGTCTCGGAATATACTGTGATCTACAGTGTCAAATGCACCATGAAGGTGTGAAGAACTGACATTTTACTAGAGACACAGTTCAGGCATATGCCACTTAACACCTTTATGAGAGTCTCTATACTATGGTTGAGTCAAAAACATGGACTGGAATTTGTCAAGATATCACTTATTTTAAGAAAAAAGAAAAGACAGATAGCTGAAAATCAGGTGACTGAAGACCGTTTTCCATATGATCTTAGCTACAAAATAAAGGTCTGAGATAGTCTATAGTTCATTAATACATAAGCATTCAAATGTTTTTAATTTTTCCAAAGTCACATAATTATAGAGAAGAGCCTTACTCTATTAGATTAATATATTTTTAAATATATTAAATATAATAATCAATAGGCAGATGATCAGGACAGCATATAAATAATTTGGGTGCTTTTATAAGTGTTTCATAGTCAACTGTATTAATTCAGAACATATGGTCTTTTCTGTTTGATGCCAGATATGGCATTGTCTCAATAAGGTACTGAAGGTTTTGGTAAGTCTAAGGTTTGTAATTTCATCATTGCAAAACATACTGAACAATCAGATGAGCACAGAGGACTAGTTTTGTTACAAGGGGGTGACCTTAAAACGATCATTTTTTAAAATACACAAAAGTAATGAGAGCATAATAACTGTCCACTGTGTAGCAATAAACTAGTACACGTACACCTACGGCAGGAAAACATCAAAATCAAGTTTGCAGTCTGAAGAGGAGTGTAGCAGTGTCTTGACAGGTTCATTTATCTCATTATTTCATGCCTCTTTCTCTTGCTACATTTTTCTTTTGCAGGCCCCATTCTCATCATTTAATACATTTTGCTAGCTTATCTGATAAAATGCTAAATGAAAAATAGAACCTAATAGTAATTAAGCTTGATAGTTAATGCTCTCTATCTTGAGATGGCATTAATATGGATGAAGTAAATGGGAAAAGTAAGTCACTTTTTTAACCCGTTGTTGGGTTAAAGGAATCGCAATGAGCTCATAGAACAGGAAGTCTTGATCATAAAGGAGATCCACTTAGTGATCTGAGTTTTGACAGTGAGAATGTTGAAGATCCCAGCGGGGTCAACCCCTGTTGAGTGAGTTTGTGTGTGTGTGTGAGAGAGCGAGAGCGAGAGAGAGAGAGAGAGAGAGAGAGAGAGAGAGAGAGAGAGAGAGAGAGAGAGAGAGAGAGAG
>JAOXYF010000028.1:3213582-3226890 GCA_028565775.1 Sternarchorhynchus goeldii
CTATGTGTGATTGGTCTGGGTTTGGGGTAGGTTGTAGCAAGGCTATGTGTGATTGGTCTGGGTTTGGGGTAGGTTGTAGCAAGGCTATGTGTGATTGGTCTGGGTTTGGGGTAGGTTGTGTGTAAGGCTATGTGTGATTGGTCTAGGTTAGATGTAGGTTTTGCGCAGGGTTATATGTGATTGGTTTAGGTTAGGGGTAGAAAATGAGCAGTGGTCATACAAACTGCTTGTGACCCTAGAGTTTCTGCTGCTTTTTCAGAGCGGTTTTCAGCACACAGTCGTCTGTGTTAGGCAGTTCCCTATTGGCGGAGATGACGCTTCTCTGGCCCGAAAGCAGGAGTGTGCATGCAGCGTGGAAGAAGGTGCCGTCGAGCCTGTTCCAGCAGTCACGGAGCGAAATGTTTCGGTGACATCCCATTGATTTAGTTTCCTGGGCTTCTTCAGGGAAGGCAGGGTCTGGTTCGTTACATTCAAATGGAAGCCGGTAATCACAGTAAAGCCAATGCCGTGATTTAATGAGGCACTAACCAGCATTTCTCCATTGCTGTTTGCTGTTATTGTTTCTAAAGTGGCTTTTCACTTTAGAAGCTCAGCGGGTCCATCTGCATCTGCCCCGTTCATAAAGAAGTACTGCCAAGATGGGCAAAAGCAAACTTCCTTACAGGACACGGTCCTGCCTCCTGCATGACACTGTCATGATGCCAGGTTGGGATAGGGACGGCGGTGGAGATGATGGTGCCAGGTGAGGGTGGAGATGATGTGGTGTGGGGGTGGTAATCTGCTTCATGGAATGTTCTAGATGAAGCAGACTGCTACGTTCATCTGAACTGCTCATGGATCTGTTCCTCCTAGGTGTAAGTGTGGTATGAAGTTGTGCCAAGAGAGATAGACAGACTCACACACACACAAACACACACGCACAAGTATCTGTCAGACACAGGGCGTGCTTGTATTATGCTGTTTGGGTTTAACACCTGCACAGATGGAAAATGTTGAACTGCAGACAGAGTACATTCAAATAAATGAATGGCATTTCTGTAGGATTTTGCAGAAAACCCTGCTGTTCCTTATAATGCAAGCTAATCTCTGTCTGGGGACATTAGATTTATTATGATCTGTTTAAAATGAAGCTCACCATGAAGCACTCCTCTTTCATCGAACTGAGGATGGCTGAGTGCTGTGATTAGGAAAAATAGGCCAGGATTTGAACTCAACAGGAAGTTGAATTCGCAAGTCTGTGCTGTATAACTGAGAAACCATGGACAGAAAATATGCCAAAAACAGTATCAGACTAGAGAACTAACCAGAACAAGAAAATTAGCTTATTAATACACAAGAGACTGGCAGGACTGCAGACAAGGCTTTGGAAACACAGTGTGTAATGAGTGTGTAATGAGCCGCAGGTGTGTGTGATTAGTGGGAGGTGCCCAGCTGGAGGCAGAGGAGGCAAATCTGCCGAGGCAAAGCCTGGAGCAGGTCCTCCCTTCACGGAGGCTCCGGGACGGGCTGCCTGTCCGTCTCCTCGGTGTCCTCCGTTGCTCTCCTGGAGTTAGGGCCCTGCTTAGCATGTAAACGAGGTGCAGTTAGCAACCCAAACCCCCCTGGGTCCCCTGACCTGAACCGACCTTACATTAGCATAATCGTATAGGGTCATAATGTTTGACCATCTAAACGTCCCAAAATAGGAGGCCATGAATTCCTAAGAATTAATTACACGGTGCTTAAATGTCTTTGAGTTATTGATTGGCCCAGCCGTTCAGAACATACAAATGACTTTGAGCAGAAGTGCTTGCGTGTACACTGGAGGAATAGATGTTGCAACGGAGGTGCAATGAACACGCTGATTTAGTTTGAAGCTGTGCAGAGGGGCTGTGTAATCAGGACCGCAGCCAGAGACGCTCACATTCGTTCCCGGCTGAGTTGGGTTTCAGATCTCACCGCACACCGTAGCTTTCAGTAGGTGTTTCGGCCTTATTTCCATAAGCCATAGAGACGTCAGTGCGGACGGATTCCGAGCTGGCTCGGAGTGTGTGCATACACACACACACCCTCACACATGCGTGCTTGAGTCTGTGCGTGCAGAATGCTGCAGCCATCAGAAAGCTTATCAGGGTCAGAGGTCACTCTGCAGACACACTCTTGGCGAGAGGATGCACTCAGACTGCCACTTCCTGCTCTGCTCAGCTGCTGAGTGGACGGTGTCCTGCGAGAGTGACAGGGTTTTTTTTTTACTGCAACATCAGCACTTTCTCACAGTTAACACTCGGTCTTATGATGAAGGCCAGTGCTGATACATACACACATTCATTCAGTTCCTGGTTTCCTAAGCACTCTTTTCTCCTCATATCCACGTATTTGAAACACACTCATTTATTCTTAGAGAGACCTGAAAACACTCGTAATATTGTGTGTGTTTCATCTTCTGGACTCCAGGTTCAGGGTCTCAGGACTGTAGGCTGCTCACGGCTTCCTTCTTCTCTGTAAACATTCAGTCTGAAGTCAATGATTTTGTCTGTTTGCTCTGGTGTTCTTTCCACAGGGAGAATAACCTTTGCCTTTAAGCCTCATGGGACGTTCACTCCAGCACCATCAACTCAGACTTATAGTCAGTGGCACTGAGCTTGGCAGGCCTGCGTTTCTTGGACATTGCAGTACATGGACACATTGAGGGAGGGAGGCTCTTTACCACTTCCAAACACAAACGTCCTCCGATGACGTGAACTGTTGACCTCGCAGGGGACTCTGGCTCTGACCCTGTGCTAATGCTCATCCCACAGCTGTAGCTGTTTCTCCTAATCCTAACTCCAGCTTCAGAGAAATGGGGGGTGGGAGGGTGTTGAGTGGGAGTGTATGCTGGAAAATGCTAAGCCAGTTAATGGGGATTCTCAAAGCGTCTCTGTGGATTTGGCTCGGCAGAAGCAAAGGCCAGAAGCGCTGGTCACTGCTCAGTGTGACAAACCCCTGTTGGCTTCTGGAAAGCTCAGACGTCAAGGCTGAAAATGTCACTGACTGGCACAGGATTCCTAAATGTGTGGGAAAGCCACATCTTTGCTGGCCTGTCAGGGTTTTTCTTTTTTTTTGGTGCCGTTTCATTTCTGTTTTCCTGCGTTCCACGGCATCGCCACCTGACGGCTCGATTCCGGAGCGTTACGGACTGTGAAAGTGCAGCAGTGCTCTGTGGGCGAACGAAAAAAAAATAGTCAGCGTAGCCAAACTCGCTGTGCGATCAATAACGTAATTTTCTGGCAGGTCAGTGGCTGACACACAACGCAGTAGCCTGGCAGGTTATTACTGACCCGGCTTCTCTGGAGCCAGGCCAGACCAACGGAGGCCTCCGGGGTGGAGGTGGGAGTGGGGTGGGAGTGAGGGCATCAGGGAATGAAAATAACGATCTGGCATCAGGTCGGTCCTGTATGTACAACCGCACTCATTACAACATGAGCGAAAAGCTGATTGGGATTCAGCAGTCCGATTCTAAATATATTAATATGGACTGCTGAGTTTACCGGAGCAAATAACCAGAGCCTTTAATATTAATCCCTAGGCAGCATCTGCATTAGAGCTGAAAGCTGGTCCATCTGGTTTTGGTTCATTATTGCTATATTTCTCTCAGCCAGTGGCTTTGGAGGAGATTCTGCCCCGTCCTCCAGAGGTAATCGCATCACATCCTATTTGGGGTGGTTGCAAGTGGAATCGACACCTGAGGGCGTCACGCTCAAACCTAATCAAGGGTTTGGCTGTGAACACCACCCCCCCCGACTCTGAGTTTTGGGTCGCATGTTCTCTGCTGTCAGCTGGCCCCGGTGCCGGTTCCACCCAATTACTCTCCGAGATGTCACTGGGCTTTCAGCAAGCCCGCCTCGCCGAGCCCACACGGCGTGGTGGTTCTGGACAGACAGGTGTTATTCATCAGGAAATGCTGTTGGAATAAACGTTTACAGAAATTCACTCTGTACAGGTTGCACAAAAATGTCTCTCAGAAAATAAGTGCCTGAAAGGAGCAAACTTGAGCTCATTGGGCCAATGGGATAAAATAATTTCACTTGGAAGTCAAAACATGCAGAACAGGCTGATCAATAACTTGCATGATACAAGGGCTCAAGATTCATCTCCAAAAGGGGAACGTTGGAGTTTTTCCTATAATGAAGATGTGATGAAGAAGATTTTCAGTGTTTTGTGTTGTTTGTTTAATGATTGGCCCCAGCAGAAACTATTAACCACAGAAGATGCTACAGGCTGCTGGAATCGGACCCACTGCCCTTGATGGACCTTAACCAACGTTACAATTTACACCAGCCAATTTATTCAGTAGGCAGAGAATGGCAGACACGTGTTGGTTGGAGATTTCATACTAAAGCGGCTCTTCTCAGACTGAGCATGCCCAGTCTGGACTGTTCCACCTGAGCTTGAACAAACCCTGTAGGTGATAAACCAGCGCTAGAGGTTTCTCTGTGTATTACACACGGCTTGGAGGTGTGTTTAACCTCTGAGAGACAGTGGCTTTATTAAAATGCCCTGTCTTTGTGCAGTATAAGTGAATCATTCTCGGTTGCCAGCCATAGTCCCCATCTGAGCCAGGTTATCTTGCCTCCTTCCTACTGGCGAAGTCACAGAAGCGATCCGAGCCCGAGAGCGCCGGGCCGATAGTGCTGACCCGATAGTGCTGACCCGGGAGTGCTGGGCCAGGAACACCAGCCCGAGGACGCTGGGACAGGAAATACAGGGCATCAGGGGTCTGAGTAAGAGGGAACGAGCAGGGTACCATAATGTGAAATACACAATGTTGACACGTATTTTTAAATACAGAGCCCTAGAAATGATTAAATAATAAGTATGTCATACAAGTATATATCTGTATGGGTTTGTGTGTGTGTGTGTGTGTGTGTGTGTGTGTGTGAGAGAGAGAAAGAAAGAGAGAGAGACAGAGAGAGAGAGATTAAATCTGGTCCTCAAAAGAATTTCCACTTGAAAATCCCCACTGACCGTATAACTTAGTCCAATACAAAAGCTTAATCTGTGTCTGTAATTCATACATGTGTTTACACCATGTGTGCTTGTGCATGGTTGTTGCTTCTGTGTTTGTTTATGTACTTCAGAGAACTGTTTGAACTCTAGATTCCTCAGTACTGCATGTGCCTGAGCCTGAGTGGAAAAGATGGGTCCTGTGTGTTTGTGTTAGAGTGTATATTAGTGTGTGTTTGTGTGTGTGTGTGTGTTGTGTTAATGTGTGTGTGTGTGTGTGTGTGTGTGTGTGGGAAAAAAAGAGGAAAACGGATTGGAGTGCTCCTGTGGGGGGTTGGAATAATATTTTTGTGGGAGAAAACGATGCAGTCCTCTGTTCTGTCCTCTGCTAGGGGGCGAGCCGTAGAAGTGACATGGAGGGTCATTCTTTTCTCTCAGACACTATGGCATTTGTTAGGTCTCCCCTATAAAGGCAGTGCTGGGTGGTGGCAATGAATTACAGCGTGTCTTTTGTGTAGTAAAATCGAAACTGAGCACCAGCCACCCCACCCCCCTGTTCTGAAATGAAGATCTTATAGCCCAGACAGAAAGCCATTGTGTTTGGAATGGCTGGTCTGGGGGCACATGGATTGTACCAAAAAGGAGTTTTGGGGGGTGGAAAGTGTGAGTGACAGTCTGGTTACTGGGGCCTTGGGCGCCTAGTTGAAAGAGCTCCTGGGGGGGGGGTGGTCTTGCATGTATTCACCGGCACATACGTGAAGGGCTACGGCAGAACAGTGAGGCTTTCTTCAGAGCTGGGGATGCCAGGACCACTCGGAGGAGATGAGCTTCATTGTTCTAGTGAAAGGGAGGTTGTTTGAAAAAGGGTCCTGGAGCAGTCGGGTGCTGAAGAGGCGTGCTGAGGGCGGAGCCAGGCATCTCTCTCAGAGAGGCACCTCGCCCTCCCACCTCGCACCCCTTTGCTTACTGGGAATCAATTAGGCCACCCCTCCCCTAACCAGGAAGCAGTGCTTTGTGAGAGTCTGTATGGGGTTGAACTTTGGCTGATGTGCCACCCTGATGGAATTTTGAGTTGTGTTACTGCACATCTCAAAGAGTTTATCTGCCCCAACATAGACCAATGTGATCATTCACTGCAGCACAGCTGTGTCCTGGAAGGAAAGGGTGTTCTTGATGGGTTTACTATGAAAAGAAAAGATTAACCCTATGGTTCAAGGCAGCTACCGTTCCTTTGGCCAATGGGCTTTATCTACCCAGCTCCGCCCCCTAATGTGGAGTAATACAAAGTCCTTCGCTCCAGGGCGCCATGGGAATTTGATGGCTGTCCGCAGGGATCTGAATCCATTTATCAGTTTTTTTCCTAACAGGACTGGACTCTGACTGTCTTTACATATATGCCCGGATGCACACTGCCCGTGGATTGGCACGCTGGTAGCTGTACCAGTGCATGTTACCAGCTGCTGCCTACATGCGTCTCCTCAGACTCGAACCCAACACTGGGCTTCTTGGTTGCCTCTTTCAAAGGATGTCTGGAATGTTTTCTCCTTCTTGTAGTCTTTCTGCGGTGGAGTTGATTCATCTGTGCTTAATAAATCTGGCTTCTCTGTTACACATGCATTTTCCTGGTGCCCAGCCAAACGGTCTACCCCAGTGAACAGCTTAATTCCAAACTGCTGACATCACGCATCTCCATGGACGCAGAAGATGCACTGTGGCCATAGGTTTTTCTTAAAAAAAAACTAAACCCAAGCATTAAAGGTCACCCAAGGTCAGTGGTTTTACTCCACCGCGCTGCCACAGAACCAGGCCTGTGGGAGTGTTCTTTCCACTTTAGTCCTGCTGTTAGGTGCTTTTCTTGTTCCGGGCCTCAGTATTAAAGACTAAAACTGTTTCCTTCGCCTCACCCTAGATTTATCCACTGCAGTTCCCCAATGGCGAAAATCGATTTGTTCTTTTCTATTCAGAAAACGTCCAGTCTAATTCCCGTCCCTCTGACGGCCGTCACGCCTGCCAGTGTGTGGCGTGACGGAGATGACGGCGCTGTCAGCGCCATCCCCTCCCCGCTGGACGCCGCTCTGCGCCTGATACGGAAATGGCGGGTGTGACACCTTATTCCAGAATGTCAGTTTTCCTCCGACGGGTCTGTGCCACTGAGCAGCCTCAGCTGGAGTGAGAGGCAGGAGAGGATTTTACGATCAGCCCTGTATCCTGTCCTGGAGCTTGCGATCTTAATTTGCTCTAATCCCAGCTGAGGATAAAAATGACTGAATAAGGTTTCTCCTAATCTAATCCTCCTAGTCTAAACCAGTCCACTGGTTATTTAACACTCTGGTTCTCAGTTTTGTCATGTTCTTATCAATAGAAGTCATTGGGTTTGTTCATTGACTAGCCTAAGTGTCAATCTGTGCTATCAGTACAGTACACTGAAATTGATAGGGTCATTGGATCTGTGCAGTCCAATCACATCGCACGTTCTGCACAGTGGGTGGGTCTACAGCACAGTGGCTAGATCAGGCTTTTTGCTGCTGTCACAAAGCTGCCACCAGGAGGCATCGTTCTTCAGTGCCCCATCCTCCTGCGGCGCACAGGGGTGTGGGATTTCTGGTTCCTCGTGGAGGGCTGTGCTTCTTGCTGCCTCCGATTTGATGGAGTGCATTCGTTTTACATCTAATTCAGTCTCCAGTTCAGGGATTTTTTTGATCAAATAGCAGATGGTTTCTCTCTGGTCTGTGAGCAGGAATGTGTTTGTATGATAAAGGCAATACTTTTGTGTGGTGGTTTGCTCTACACACTGTAAATGTATCTGTACTTCTGAGTGGTATTTGAAAAAAACGTATACACACAAATACACACAAACTCATGAGCGCACACAAAAACATGCACTATAGAAATAGTTGCCTTCCATGCAATTATCTTGCCATATTCTGTAAAGCGTAGCAACTCCTCCTCACTTCCTATAAACACACTCACCATAGAAATACTTCAGTGGCTTCAATTATACTGTCATACACTGCAGAGTAAAACAGCAGTAATTAATGAACACAGACACTCCCTCTCTGCAGTGCTACTACACACCCACACCATACAAACAGCAAAAGTAGCTATAGAGTGTACAGTCCTGCAAGAAACACTCTCCTCCACTCCCTACAGCACAGAGGACACCTGCCTTTACTCCATACCTTACACCATAGGTTCCTTTCTTGATGGCCCTCTCACTGGTCTTGCTGGCATTTTGCAGCGTCGGAGAGGCAGGCGTTTGCGTTGGGGCGTGTCGTGTACGCACCTTTAGCGTGCACTGTAACGGATCGTGTCCTGCTCCCACGGACTCCCACGGACTCGCACGGACTCCCACGGACTCAGAACTGCTGGGCTTTGGTGGCCGTCACTGAACACTCTACTCAAGCTGGTTCTTCCCCCTTAAGCTGAGACTGCTCTGAAATACCTGCCGATATTATCCTGCCAAACATTGAATTATTGGCTTGCTCTAGTCTTTCCCTTCACATGCTATAATTGTAATCATAAAAGAACAAAACCAAGCCGTTCATGTTGTTGACTTTTCTAGTATCAGCATGATGGATCAGTTTGATCGATGCCAGCTCAGGAAATGGCTCTGAATGCTTTTCTCTTGACCTTTTTGAAAACCTCATTACTCCGTGTGCTGTTTACTTATTAGGAAGTGGCATTTCTGTCCAGTGATGTTAGAGAGCTTAGGAAAGTCTGTGGGAACGGTGATGTTTGAGAGCTTAGGAAAGTCTATGGGAACGGTGATGTTAGAGAGCTTAGGAAAGTCTGTGGGAACGGTGATGTTAGAGAGCTTAGGAAAGTCTGTGGGAACAGTGGTGTTAGAGAGCTTAGGAAAGTCTATGGGAACGGTGATGTTAGAGAGCTTAAGAAAGTCTGTGGCTTGTTGGTAGAGGTGTTTTTAGTTTTGTTGTTCCCTGTCAGTATTCCTCTCAGTTCAGCATGTATTGGAGTTTTTATGCAATGGAACATCATTTGATATTCATCTGCTTCTTGCACAAATGCATATACAAAGGTATGAAAGCCTGAACTGACATGCACACACACACACACTCACATTCACACACACACACACACACACACACACACACTCACATTCACACACACACACAGTCATTTATCAAGTGTGTCTCTAGCTGTCTGGCATACATCATTGTGGTGCAGGGCACTGAGTGTGCCACTTTGTGTTTGTGTGTGTGTGTGTGTGTGTGTGTGCTTGTGTCTGCATGTGCGTGTTGGGGGTGTGTGTCTGTGTGTAGCTCTGAATAATGGGGCATGTGGGATCTAGTGGAACCGTGAGTGTTAACTGTGCTCTAAGCCCTGTGCTCTCTGCCATGGGCTGGCCACAGGGACACTGGGCCCAAGTTGGAGCTCCATGCTGGGGCCAGCTGCTCCAGGCTCTCTCTGGCTGGGCTAACCACAGCTGGACACCGAGCACTGGTGTACGAGCGCACCACACACACACACACACACACTCGCTCCAGATCCTTGCGTGCAGAGTACAGTGTCACTCAGTATCACTCACAGAGCAATCATTAAACCTCTCATCTCAGAGAATAAAAGGCCTTTCCAGAATGCCACATTAATGAGTGTTCCATTTATAAGTGAACAAGGGCACCTAGAATTCTATTAAAATCTGACATTCTAGAACCATACAGAACATTCTGGAATCACATGCAAATAGCTGATGCTCCTTCGGTGGCTAATAATGTACCAGAAAGGTATGTACACACTGTGTGGGAGCTCCTTGCTAAATTCCAAGCCTTGCATGGACAGATGCTCACAGTGTGCTGTGTCCCAATTCAGTCCCTATTTACTTTCCCAAGCCACTTCAGCTAGGTGTGGCTCCATAAGACAAAGCTGCACTCTTGTAATTTTGACGTGGTGTGGTATCTTTCCACCATCTACAGTACTTTTCTGTATGACATTACCATTAAAGGTAGAGGCCCAAAGAGCTTTCTTTATTACTGTGGAGATTCCCAAGTGGGAAAGGGAGAGTGTGAAGCAGCTGAGATGGTCCTGGGCCCAGTTATGTTATTGGTGAGTCGGTAGGAGTGTGTTGTGATGAGAGAGTTTACCTTGTTTCTCTGATTAGTCACACACTCCAATAGTGCGTGTGGGTTTCCAAATTCAACCCAGATGTGTGTGTTGTTTTTAATTTATGAGGAGGCAGGTGACAAATGCTTTGAAATCCCCAAAGTTCTTCCATCCTGGATTTACCAGGCTCTGAAAATGGAATTCCTCCTTTTCTCCCAGGGGGATGAAAGGTAGCAGGGCTGAAATAACTCCTTGGCATATTCAAGTTGTTCACTTTAAAGATGAGGCTTTACTAATGTTACCAGTGAAAGCAGGGGTCACTTGAGAAGGGTTCAGTTTCACAGTCTGATCTGCATAATTCTTCCTGAGCCCTGCTGGCTTTTTAGCAGGTTCTGAATTTTAGGGTGAATTGTATGTGTGAACATTGGAAGTGAAGGAATACTTTATCAAAAGTGCTGTAATTGCTAACCATTCATTTTATTCTTTTGTTCAGCTTTGGAACTTGAGTGAAGGATTGATTCAGAATTCTGTTCTCTCCCTGCACTTCTGTTGTTATAAGGGGAGGCACTGACTCTATGAAGCACTGGGGAGGCACTGACTCTATGGGGCGAGTCACTGACTATGAAGGGTCACTGGCTGCCATGACGTCTGGTGCGGGTTTAACCCAGGGCACCAAACTCTTCGCCTTGCTTTTCAAGCGCGTGACTCGGCCATTCGTGCCCCTTTTTACACCGAGTATTTAAACACAGGTTGGTGTGATCCTCACCGTCTCTGCAAGTGCAGTTTTGGTTTTGATTTGCAGTAGGTGTTGCAGTTTTGATTATCGAGAACTGGGCAGCCGTGACAAGAAGACAGAGATGTGCCTCTCTCACGCTGACTGTAATTCAGGTAGTGTGATTATAATTTTTCTCTTTTAACAACATATCTGATGATTAGAAATCTTCTTTTCCTACATTCTGATTCGCTACATGTATCTCTCTCTCTCTCTCTCTCTCTCTCTCTCTCTCTCTCTCTCTCTCTCTCTCTTTCTCTCTCTCTCGATGGATTGCATGTAGTTGAAGCAGGAGTTAATCACAGCCAGTGCAGAGCTTTTTCACTCTCTGTGTTCTGTGTGAACAGGAGACTGCAGGTGATCAATTAAGACTCGCCACTGCCGACAGGCTTCACACAGACATGCTCCAGCCGTTCGAGTCAGCCCAGACAAGCCTGAAATAGGCACATGTGTACGTGTGTGTGTGTGTGTTTTCTGTGTGTCTTCGGTAACTGTCATATATATTTTTTGCATGCACATGCATGTTGTGTTGTGCATGTGTATGTGTGTGTGTGTGTGTGTGAGTGTGTGTGAGTGTGTAAAGCAGAATCATTATTTTCGGAAAGGAATAGTGGAGATGAAGGAGTATAGTGAAGGTGAATCCTGGTGTGTAATTTGCCAGACCCTGCTGTGAGACCCCAACAGAAGTATGGTGTTACGTTAATGTCAAAACTAGGGTGGGCAGAAACACAAAGTGAACACGTCTGTAAACACGTGAAACTTCTGAGCGCAGAAAGAACTGCACATTTATCATAATATCGTGCTCGAACAAGTTTAAGCCCTGTAGCACAGGGCAAAGGCTACCTCAGTTAGCACATAACATTCAAATAAGAACTCAAAGCTTCAGTACAGAAATCTGTAACCGTAGTAGCAAACTGAACATCAGTGTCAAGTTGGCAAGGAGGATCAATGAAAGTGTTCATCTTTTATTAAATTATGTCTTATTATAAGTTAGGTAAACCCAAAGTTTGCTTGGAACCGAACTCACCTGTCTACATACCTGGTCTTCCAACTTCATCTTCTGCAGAAGACATAGTTTGTGGTCGGTCCTAAACCACGAGCCATTAGCCAATAGCGTTTGTTGACAGAAGTCCCCGTGATCCCACCCCTAAACCATTGAAACCAGCCCATGGCAAAACACGAGTGCAGAACAGCCAAAGCTAATGTACTTGGCACACAAAGACAACTATCCAGTTGAGATGTAAGAAAGCATTAGAGAATAAAAAACGCTCGTATGGGAACGATATATGTGCCCAACAGTTCTTCTTTGTGTGCTCACAATTTGTGCTCATGAGTAGGATATGAAATGTTGTAAATGGACATTTACACACATGAAATTGCAGGTTTATATGGTTTTTATATTTTTCACCATGTATTTGGGAGCCCTGTAGTTTACCATTATCATACTTTCCTCTGCCACACCTGCTCTGGGTTTAGTTTCTAACCCTTTGCTCTGGCCCCTGTTACGGTGTCTCGGACTGTTAGTGTGTGTTCCACCCTGAGAGCTCCTTCCTCCCTCCTCCCTCCCCATAAACAGACTCCTTAAGCTCCGGACCCTCCACCAACCCCTAACCAACAAAATAGTGATCAGCAATTAGCGGGTTTAACCTTTGTCCCCTCCTGAGCCTGAACAATAGGTGGTAGTGCTTATTGAGTTATCTGTTCTGTTCAGTTTAATGATTGCATTCAGCATAGCAATGCTTGAAGTGAATTAAATGAAGACAGATTCAGCTTTAGGCCTTTTATATTGCCTTGCCTGCAGAACCTGGTCCTTCTTCCAGTGTGTGTGTGTGTGTGTGTGTGTGTTTGCATCATGCTATACCCACCAGAGCACAGCAGCCCAGTTTCAGAGCTCCAGGGCTCCAGCACGTTCCCATTGCTTACCAGCAGTGGTACTGAAGCGACTGGTTCTGTTTACTACAGCCTGTATGTCCACAGGGCTTCTCACAGCCAGTTCCCAGTGTTCCTCTTGATTTTTGATCACTTTGCAATAGCATATGTAAGGCATGTTCTTACACTTGGGACATTTTGTACTTGTATATATCCATTCTCAGTGGAGGAGTAGGTATCTCTGTAAACCACAGGAGAAACCTCATTAGAGTGATGTTATTTTTTGTATCCATCCATCCATCAGTCCGTCCATCAGTCCGTCCATCCATCCATTCATCCATCCATCCATCCATCCATCCCTCTATCCATCTATCCATCCCTCTATCCATGCAACAGCTATCTAATATCACTTTTGTTGAGGTGGTAAACGCCTCAAGGAACTTTACAGAGACCAGCTTCCTCTGTTTATACATGGGCATTTCTTCTCTTAAGGCTTAGCCTTCTCATAGCACTGTAATCACAAGATCACACTCACACTTACAGCCTTCTCATAGCACTGTAATCACAAGCTCACACTCACACTTACATCCTTCTCATAGCACTGTAACCACAAGATCACACTCACACTTACATCCTTCTCATAGCAC
>JAOXYF010000028.1:3258094-3278386 GCA_028565775.1 Sternarchorhynchus goeldii
TCATAGAGATCCAGGAGTGCCCCTCCCCTTATCATAGTTATTCTCATAGAGATCCAGGAGTGCCCCTCCCCTTATCATAGTTATTCTCATAGAGATCCAGGAGTGCCCCTCCCCTTATCAAGAATTGCTTTTTCCTTTGGAGCTGGACACGTCCAGGTTCGTCTGGCATCACGGGGATAATGAAGCTGAGCACATGTGTAAGGGATGCATAACTTCACTGTCTCTCTCAGTCCTAACTCTTCCTGCTTCCTCACTGGAATTGGCTCCGGAGACTCTGGCTGTCCACATAGATTTGGCTCACTAGTTTAATTCATGCACTCCTCCTGCATAAATAAACCTCTTTTTTTAAGATGATTTCTTCCCCACACCAAGCAGACCCTTTATATTTTCCCCAAACATGTCAAGAGCTTTATTTTTCAGACAAAAAGTTTTCCCCCCACAACCGCAACCCCACCCCCAACACCACCTCCCCAGACTGCTCCGCTATTGATTTTCCTTTCAGTGGGGAGTAGAATTGTGGGTCATGCTCACAGCAAGAACCAGTCATGCCGTAACCATCAACCCTGCAGGCGGCAAAGAAAGCATGGAGACAAACCAGCCGTCGTTGACCTAGAAAAAAAATGGCCGTTGTAGTTTGTCATGTTTCCACAGATTGACTGGCTCTGGTTTAGACCACAGAGTCCAGCCGTACCAAACAGGACCAAGCAGGACCGAGCGGAACCATCCGCCGTTTCGGCCACGCTGTATCGAGTTTAGGTGTCTAGTGTACGACAGAGGAAGCCTGTGGGGAAAACAGGAAGTCGGATACCAGATCGGAGGTGCAGGTCTGGACTTCTGTGCTAAATACCTACAATGTCCAGGTCCTTGTCAGCGTCTCAAATCCACTACAGAAAAACCTTCAGTAGGAACAGTGTGAGGGAGAGTAATTCATGTTTGCTTTTTAAATACTGTTGTAAATCTAATGGCCAAAGGCTGAGTTAAATGAGCTGTTAGTTGCTATCATTGCTCCTCATATAATAATTGCAGTGAACACGCACATTGTAGGTTATGCACGGCCTTGACACCAACTGCTGTTTAACCGTAGCAATTCTAAAATGACTGAATCTACCAAAATGTGCCCTCCTAAATAACATAATCCAGTGTAGTTTTTAATAGCATAAACAGACAAAACATTGTGTTTTTTTAATTTCATGGCTCAGTTAGTTTTGCCTGTTCACATCAAAGTTCTGACACATTCCCTATAACTTTGCTTTCATTACACTATTTTGCTTAATGATTTGATTTCTAATGGTTATTTTTCTTTTGGCATAATAGCTTTGTTTTTCCATGATTCGATGTCTTGTTGCCATGGCTCCGATCATCCATCATTTTCCATACCTGCTTGCTCGTGGGCTGGCGGCGGTTGCCATGGCGCTGGAGGGCTGGATCGTGGGTGATCACGGTGCCTGCTCTGCCCTGTGTTGCAGTGGCACCAGCTGGGGCTGGGGGTGGGCCTCCGCTGGCAGCAGTATCCTGGCTGAGTTCGGCACACTGCACCTGGAGTTCGTGCACCTGACGGAGCTCTCCGGAAACCCTGTCTTCACCGAGAAGGTCTAATAATAATACCTGTCTCTGCAGATGCTTCAAATGGTGTGAGGGGAGAGAACCAACACTTTAGATCAGTGTTTCCCACTTGTTATCCAGGAAAATCATTAGCCTGTGTGTGTTAATCTTGTCTTTACCACGTATGTTAACCCCATAAACAGTTTGTTCATTTGCTGATAAGGTGAGGCAGGTGTTTTGGGAGCATGTAAAGGGTGTTCAGGGGCCAGGACTTAACACTGAGTATAGCTGTTATGCTTGATCTTGAGATGCAAAGTCTTTGTAGTTTAGTATTTTCCCTACCCTTATACACCTAAAGGTATTTGTTATGAGAGTTCTCTGTCGTTCAGATTCATACTGGTTTTTAAAGGATCACCACACTGATTCCACGACCACTTGGCTTTGCAGGTCATGAACATCCGAAAGCTGCTGGACAAAATCGAGAAGCCGCATGGACTTTACCCGAACTTCCTGAGCCCCGTGAGCGGGAACTGGGTCCAACGTAAGTGGGCACTCACATTCACCCCAGTGCAGCATTGGGTTGCAGTCACAGCACTTACAAATCTGATCTGGGTTCAGATCTATGCTGTCATGTTCTAACAGATGAAGTGATAAAGACAAAAGGGAAACAGGTCATGAATCAGAACTTTTAACCGTTGGTTGTGTTTGACCTTTACGTGGCCACGGTATTTCACCCTCTACAAACGCATTCCGATGGCTCGACTCTTAACATGTCTTCCGCTTTAAAGTTTAACTTTCTCTCCAAGGTTTTAAATGTGATTTTGCGTACGCCGGGTCACAAATAAACGTCCTTCATGAGCAGTGCCATGGACTCTCGCTGCCACAATGATTCCAGCATCCATGGCTTCTCAACAGCTAAATGCAGCTCCAGTATCAGATCCCAGCCGTGGACGACAGCACCAAAGCCAAGGGTTATTAAAATGATAATAAACTCCATTACCACTCCAAATTGAATCTTTCGGATTCACCTGCGAGACAGTGGAGGCGTTTTGAAATGCAAGGCGGCGAGTGGCAAAAGTGAACTGTTGTTGTTGATGATTGGATAATGAAGAGCAGCAGTAAAAAGATGAATAATGCAAAGGTCACGCCCCCCTCCCCTCCCCCTTCCCCACCCCTCCCAATCAAGTCTGTCAAGGACATCTGTGTGGAGGCGTGTGCGTGTGTGTTTTGTACGTGTTACCATGACCAAGGAGGATTCCTTGCATTTTTAATTACCATGGTAACGTATGTTTAGGCAGGATGCACCGTTCCCATAGCTATTTTTTTCTAATTCAAAACAACGTGAGTGTAAACAACATGTACGACGAATGCACAGGATCACAAACACTCCCAAAGCGCACGCGCCAGCTTGGGCTGTGAGCCTCTTGCCGTCTCTTCTCAGATCACGTTTCTCTCGGAGGCCTGGGAGACAGCTTCTACGAGTACCTGATCAAATCGTACCAGATGTCAGACAGGACTGACCAGGATGCTAAGCGCATGTACTATGGTGCTTTGGAGGTATGGACACGTCCAAAACAGTGATGCTATTCAGTGATGTATATTTGATATATTTCTATATTCTCCTATACATATATACACACAACTCAGTGGTAACAAGTTATCAGAAAATAATTATCAGGTAAGTCATTAAAAGCTCAGCCAAGGGTGCCAGTGCACAGTAAATCAGTGCAGTGCTGTGGTACTCCAGTGCAGTGCTGTGGTACTCCAGTGCAGTGCTGTGGTACTCCAGGTCTGTACCAGCGCATCCCTTCACCATTTCTGCATGTGTTGGTTTTCCGATTGAATGGGTTGCTGGTAATTAATGTAAGTTCTTGGTTTACACACTCCCGCAAGAGGTCTGGCGAGAGACTAATTACGTTTATCCAGGACTCTCTTTTGTGAATCAGTTGTTGATCAGTGTTCTCCTCTTTTTAATAATTTAGTCCTCAGCACATAAATAAGGTTTAGACTTGCTCGAAATCTCCTTGGATCGCTTTTCTCATGCACCACAGCCTTTGATTAGAACATATTTGTGCAGGCTGAGTTTGTCAGTGCAGACACAGGCCAATACTTTTGTGTGAAATTCTTTTGGAGTAAAAAGAATATCCAAAGGAAAAGTGTGGAGGAAAGAAGATAGAAGAAGAAAAGGACAAAAGGAGATGATGAGTCATTTGCTATCGATCCCCCACAATGCACTGCCACAGGTTGGCTTCTACAGAACTGACTAAAGTACGTAAATGGAGACTGAGTGAGAGACTTGAAAGAGAGACGGTGCTGAAAGAAAATCACCCTTAGGATAGTGGGATTTTTCCCCCAACATCTCTCTGTATCCTTTACCACAGATTGTTTTCTGGAGACTCCTCTGCTTTGGAAGCCCAGCAGAATGTTAATGAGTCTTGACTTCAATTTGCCAGGGAGCAGCACCTCCTGTTATACTATGCATAAATTGTTTCGTATATAAATGTGGCTACCCAGAGCACTATGAGCATGTTGTTCCTGTTTAGTAGGGGTAGACACATTAGATATTCAGAAATCTAATATTTGGTTTTTAGAGATTTGAGGGATTTGTTGCAGAACCTTTGGCAAGTTCAGACCAGAGGAGCTCAACGCTCGTTTTATTTTGGTTCAGGGATGACATGCGTTTTAACCTCTCATCTGTGGTTGAACTGAGCAGTTGAAGAACAAAGTGTGTTTGAGTTCATGTGGGGTTTTTTTTTGCTCAGCTCTATTGCCCTAATCAGGTTTCTGCATATCTAGTAGAGTCTATCACACATCTAGTAGAGCCTGTCACACATTTTGACTGCATAAAATGAAGAGAAGTGGTTGTTATTTTTATAATTTGCTTTTATACCTACGTATTATGCTGCAGATCACATAACAGAGTAATATTCTGTTCTGAGACACGTGACAGCACAATCAAAGATGATAGAAACCTTATAGATGTGACCTAATCCAAGGAATTCATCTTGAATTAATACTTATTCTAGTATATTCTTAGTATATAGAATCCTAGTATATAGAGTATATGTGATGGGTAATGAATACTTTATACTTACTGTGTAATTCCTTGTTTGTACCTCCAGGCAATAGAGGCCAACCTGGTGCAGAAGTCTCCAGGTGGTCTCACCTACGTGGCCGAATGGAGAGGTGGAATTCTGGACCATAAGATGGGTCACCTGGCCTGTTTCTCGGGAGGAATGGTGGGTATTGGAGCGGATGACAGTGTGCCAGAGAAGAGGCAGCACTACCTGGACCTGGCGGCCGAGATCACGCACACGTGCCATGAATCCTACAGCCGCTCAGGTCAGTGCTGGACAGACACAATAACTTCCGCACCTGCACTAAAGCTGCCTGCCAGAATTTCCATCCAGCAGATGGTGCTGTTGCATCTGTCACACATTTTTTTTAAAGGGTTAAATAAACATAAAGAAAAGCAGATCATATCTGACCGTGAGGCACTGCACCATTACTTTAATCATTTATTTACCATTTATTTATTTATTGTTGTTTGAACGGACTGCAAAAGGAAAATGCAAACATGAATATGTAAACATGGCTAATAATCAGTGAATGCAATGGCTTTGCTGACTCCTGACAGTGCAAAGACAGTGAGATATTCTTTATAAACATGGCTTGATAAAATCACAAAAAAGCTCACAGGTGAGTTATACATATATTATTATACTTTCACTTGAAGATTTTAAAGGGTTTTTTTAATGTGTCTGTAAGCTGCTGTTGGCTGAAACTATACTAAAATGCGGTGTAAAACGTAACAGCAGGAACTTTGCCCATTGCTTTCAGCTGTTAGAAAAGTTCTTCTAACACTTTATTATTGTTATTATTCTTTGCTAGCGTTACTGTAGCAATCTGAAGTAAAACTCACTGAAAATGCTTTTTCAAGTCTCAGTAAAAGGTTTGGTTCCTCTGACCACTCCAGCACTGAGATTAGTCCCTGCCTCAGTCCTCAGACCAGCCCCAGACACCTCCAGGAGATGCCAGGCTGGGGGGAAACCATGGGAACCCAAGACAGAGCAGGATCTTTGAGCAAGGCTTAGGGATTCCCAGATTTACCCATAATGCCTCGTTTGATCCCAGCCGTTTCTGGTCCTGTTACTTAGCTCTAAACATCACTCTGAGCCCATCTGAAGTTTGAGATCCTTTAAGAGATCTTCAATCCTTAGAACGTATATTTATTTATTAGTTTATTTACTGTTGTCTGGTGCAGCACATTTCACTGTACTTCTGATCTCACACCAAAAAGCAAAAGGCCTCTTGAGTTTCTTGTATCATTTATTCATTATTTCGGGTTTTTTTGGTCTACATTAGATTCTGCTCAGGTTCTTTGCTCAGCTGTTAGATTAGAGATGTTTGGAGTAGCAAAGGATTTCCTCTGCACCAAAAACTCTCTCGCATTTAGCACTGCTTAACAACGAAAGCTGACAACGAAAGCAGCCCCCTTGGGAGTGCGTCTGGAACGCATCCACACACACGCAAACACACACAAACATACACACACACACACACGCAAACACACACAAACACTGCAGCAGAATTCTGCGCAAAAGCAGCGCTTCATGCAAACGCGATCAGGCTGAACTTATTAGGGGGTCTTCGTTGCTATAGAGTCAGGGATCAAGCCAACGAAAACCAAGATAATAAAACGTTATTTTCCCTCCATCGTTAAAAGACCCAGGCCTTTGAGACACGGCATTACTTCGTCCTCGTTGTTTCAAAGCTGAAGGTACATTTTGTTCTTCTCTTCTTCTCTAAAATGCCTCATTTGTCTGCTGGTAACCATAGAGATGATGCTGGTTGATTACTGCTTGTAGTGCTGTCCTTCTATTGGCTGCCTGACATAGCCTAATGTACAGAGTGTGAGTGAATGTACTACACAGGAAGAGGAGGAAATACACTCATAAAGAGACAAAACTCATTTGAATGCATGGAGCGCTTGTTCTCTGCCCTCCTGTCTGTCTTCCTTATTAGAGGCCATTCTTTCTCTTTTGTTTTTGCTTTTTTGTTATGGCCTTTTAAAGGGATTTTCTTTTAAGCTTTTCGGTGAATCACCACATAGGGATGTGCTAAAGCACTCAGGTAGGGCAGACAGGGTAAGACTTTTTTAAGTAGCTCTATCACAGACAGATGAGGTGAAAACTTGGAGTGCTACACCATAAGAAAACAGTGATTTTCTTTCTGTTTATCTTCCAGAGCAAGCACAGAGAGATAACCCTAGGGTGCACTCAAGTACTCTCCTCGGGTAGCGGAGGTCGTGGTGAACGAATCGCTCGTGGTGTTTTCCTCATGGGGGTTTTCCTTTGTGTGTTGACAGCCACCAAGCTGGGGCCCGAAGCCTTTCGCTTTGATGGGGGGGCCGAGGCCACCGGCACCAGACTCAGCGACCGCTACTACATCCTGAGGCCCGAGGTCATCGAGAGCTACATGTACATGTGGCGCCTGACCCACGACCCCAAGTACCGGCAGTGGGGATGGGAGGCTGTGGAGGTGGGTGGGAACGTCGCCATGGAAACGCATTTCACCGGGAAACCGGTTCCAGTTAGGGTCTTCTTCACTTTCCACGGTTACTTGCAGCTGCACAGTTTTCTTTTCGAAATGAGGCAGATTGTTTTAATGCTGGTCAGAAATACAGAGCCTCAGTGATTCCTGAAGAGAACGGCCACAGAGCCGTTAAACACTGCTGAGATGTAACACTTCTTTAATAAGAGAGCAGTTCATTTATTACCTGCATTGGGAATTGTCTTCGTAAAAAGAAGACAGTGAGTTTGGGCACTTGTATTTAATCTGGAATGAAACTGCGCTACACACCAGATACAACAGGAGCTATCGAAGTAAGACAACAATAAATATCAAGGTTTCTGTTTGTAAAAATGCATATACTGAATGCAGAGTTTTAGTCTTCCAGTGAAGAAGTGGCTTTTGTGAGATTCTGACGTATTGCGTCATTGTACAAATGGCGTTTAGTAATGACTGTTAGTATACGGAATTATGCTAAATTATTAGATTATGCTTAGTATGTTCTGTGCACCATCCAGGTCTTAAACTTTTAGTGGTAAACCATCCAAAAGAGCATTAAATGTAAATCTATTAAATCAGTCGGGTTAAAAAAAATATCTGCGAGAATACAGGTTGGCAAAGCAAAGGTACAAGAGGCTGAGGTAACCCAGCTAACGTGTCGTTATAGCCAACAGCCCTTGGAAACAAAAGCTCGGCTAAAGGCAGTGCGTTAAGTGCAGTGCACCTGTCTAGTTCAGATAGGATGACATGTTAATTATGAGGTGGAGGAGAACTGAAATAGATTTGTCATGTTCATTTCCCAAAGTAACACAAGGGCTACACATAATCACAGTGTCTAGCTGTCTTCTTTTGTTATGAGTTAATTGTCCCTTAATTTGGAACGTCACCTCTGTTTTGTTCATTTGTCAAATTTGCTGTGTTTTTCATCAAAGTTTGTGGGACAATATTGTGTTATTAGCTATCTTTTTGCATTTAAATGGTTAATTTATTTGCTTGGTAGTCAGTAAACAAATGCTGTGGAATTGGTTAGCATAATGCAAATAAGGTAATTGTAGCATGCTAGCCTTCATTCCTTACTGGCCATCTCAGCAATTTTGTACTTGCTGAGCTTTCAGAGCTAATGGTATGTTTCCTGCAGGCGCTGGAGAAACACTGTCGTGTGGAGAGCGGTTTCTCGGGGATCAGAGACGTTTACGCCTCCACAGTCAGCCACGACAACATACAGCAGAGCTTCTTCCTGTCGGAAACACTGAAGTGAGTAAACCGCTAGCTCGTCCCACGGACACGCCCCTGCTGGCCGACCTCGGCCCCTCACTAAAGCCACACGGGCCCTGCTCCGGACAGCCCTGGGCCCACACAGCCATACCAGAACTTGGGCCAACTGTGAACTG
The DNA here is from genome assembly GCA_028565775.1 of Sternarchorhynchus goeldii. Lineage (NCBI taxonomy): Eukaryota > Metazoa > Chordata > Actinopteri > Gymnotiformes > Apteronotidae > Sternarchorhynchus > Sternarchorhynchus goeldii. The sequence goes on from JAOXYF010000028.1 coordinate 3,266,599, forward strand.
AAGATCAGCCCAGGACAAACCCACACGGGCCCTGTGTGAGCAGCCTTCAGTTAGGGCTGAGTTGGTGCTGCCTGTCATCACCATCAATGAGGCTCCAGTCAGTTGCTAAGGAGCAAACAGGTCCTGTATAGTCAGGTAGGCCAGGTGTGACTTGCTCTTACGGTGGGACTCGACTTTAAAAACTGGATACATAGTCCTCAGGAAGTTAAGCAGGTACGACATTATTTGTGATGTGTCTCATGTGAGTCTCAGAGTAAACTATCAGAGATAATGTTACCATGCTGACAAGAGGAAGCTAATGTTGCAGGTTTGTGCAGCATTATGTTAATTGGCAGAATTAGCATTCACTCACTGTTCACTCACTGGTCACTTAATCATTTCCACCATATCTCCTCCTTGAGTCAGAGTCGTGAAGGCAGCTTTCTGTTAAGCTCTTTCAAAGGTACGGTTTGATCTAAGAGGCTTGCATGGCTAGAAACAAGCACAGTGATGTTCGGAGCTTGATGGAGCAACAGAACACGAGAGGAAGTGTTATCTTGAATCATGGCTGATCACACTGGGTCATCCCAGCCATGATGTCACTCGCCGTAACACACAGCCTGGAGGGATCGGTTGCTTTTGTACAGTAAAATAAAGAAACAAAGTAAATAAATGTAGCCCAGAATAGTGTGAAATATGTTTTAATATTAGCAATTGTTTCACAACAAATAACTTGTTGCTACGCAACTGTAACAGTTGCTGCCTAACATAAAAAAACATACATAGCATTGCCAATGAACATTAGTTTTAAATTAATGCAAAAATAAGTGCAAAGAAATAAAAATAACATGTATTGATTAAAAGATTGTGGATTTAGTTACTTGTATCATTGGTTTAATCGGTTAAATCTGTTAATCTTCATTGTGTAGTTTGAAAGGTTGCTCTGTAGGATGTGTTGGTGTGTTGGTGCTTCACTGGTGGCCTGGGTGTGTGACTGCTCTGCTGTCACAGAGGTTGACCTAGTTTTCAAGACAATGGCTGATTCCGAATTTGATGTGCGTCTATGGTCAGAGTCTGACCAAACGGCCGCAGGTCAAATATTATATTCTAAAAGTCACCTGCTCTTTTCATTTCCCGTTTTCTACAGGCACAAAACTAAGTGTTAGTCGCACAAAACTAGTTGTTACTTAGCAACAAACTGACAGGGGTGATACAGCTTTGCTGTGGAAGCCCCATACTGTTATCACGAATATCATCACTGTTAGATCACTTCTCAACCAAAAAGGGCCCCATTTCCCAAAATCACTGTGGTGTTAAAATCATCTTAAATGAGTGAGAGACAGATCCATGTACCACTGGCTCTACTATTTAAAAATTATCTTTGTTTTAAAACGTGTTTGGGAGAACCAGTCCAGATTGTGAATATTCACTGTTGCACAATTTCATTTCTCTTATGCGAATTTCTAGTGTGTCACTCTTGTCAAAACGTTTAGGCTGTGCTTTGTGAACTAAGAGTTGTGACTGTTATTCACTCGATTTTCAGATATCTGTACCTGCTGTTCTCTGATGATGACCTGCTGCCTCTGGATGACTGGGTGTTCAACACCGAGGCCCACCCCCTCCCTGTCATACGCAAGAGCTGCCTACAGAAACACACCACCACTCAGAACATTGATCGGACACATCCAGAATAGCCTGTGATTACACGCTCATACACACTTGTACCCTTGCATGGCTATGTACATGCGCACACACACACACACACACACACAAAAACACGTGAGCGTGCATAAACACACACACACACACACACACACCAATGCAGGGCCATGGCCTTAAAGGCCCTGTTGAAGACTCTCTGCTCCTTTCCTGTAAAGGATGTTGTGGTATACGCTGTGATTGTACATCTTTAAGCCGGGACATCCTGCCCTGTAGGGGGAGCCGGCACAATTTTTTCTGTGGACAATCAAAACAAATCAAAAGACTTTTGTGAAAAGAGCACCTTTTTTCTTTCCATCTTTCCTCTGTGAGGAAAAAAACTGGACATCATTCAGGCCCAAATCTGTCAGATGAGTTGCCACAACACGGGCCATTCAAAGAGAAAGAGAAATCCACTGTTCTTTACTCTTGGTCTTTGATTTATCATTTCTATCGATCTTTGGCCAAAGCTTCTCTGATATTTTCCTTTTTTTGCTCTCTCTCTCTTTTTTTTAACAAACACACTTAATTTTCCTAATATCTGTCAAATTTGGTTGTCAGTTTGCTTTTCAATACCATGCAAGGACCAAGATATCTGGAGTACTGAAAACAGTTATCAAAAAAAAAAAAACATTCAACAATGAATCAGTGTATAATACTGCTGGTGCAAGATTTCCTTATAAGTAGTAATGCTGAATGATGTCAGGAGCAGAACGGGTGAGAGGAGGGAACAAGTGATCCCTCCAAAAACGCCTGATTTCCTTGTGCTGTTATTGTATTGTAAGCCATGCAGCTCTATGGTGTTACAGTCATGAAATTGTGGTCCAGTGACCAGCATCGCCATTTGCGAGGGCCAACAGAGGGGGTACACGCAGACAGAACACAGAGTGAAACGGCAGACAGGGAGAGCACCCCCTGAACTGGGCCTGCTCTGAGGAGGCCCCGCCCCCCTCCGGACTCCGGTCTCCCAGTAGTCACCTAGGTGGCGCTGTGGTGCCGGGCTTTTTTCTTGTTGTTGTTTTGTTTTCCACCACCGCACAACACACTAGTGGAGGAATGTGCTGTACATAAGTTGATGAGTGTCACTTTGAGTGAGCCCCTGGTGTTAATCTGGCTTTGCTTTGTTTTCCTTCTCCGTCTCTCGGTTTCTGTCTCTTTTTTCTCGTCCTGTATCTATCACTTTTGCCAAGTTTTTACTTCTCATTCTGTTTTACTTTTCTCATTTTTACACAATCGCTATGAATAATTATAACCGTTATTCTGATCTGATGAATAATTATAACCGTTATTCTGATTTGCTTCCCTCAGGTGTTTCCAGAAAAGAGGAATTTTGTTTATAATTATTGTTACTTATTACTTATGGTATGAATTATCCTTGCTGATTTTACTTATCTTTCAATGTTGTATATTTTCAGATACTGGTAAAATATCTGTGCAACTTTATACATTTAAAACAACTGCACAAATCTTGTGTCTCTCTTTCATTTGTCTTTGAAGTTGCTCAGTTTCCCATTGGTTAAGATAATTGACTCTAATGACAATTGGTAATAAGTGGGTAATCACATGTTAATATTATGGTAATATGTTGAAGTTATCATGAAAAGAAATATCACTCATTGTTCTTCAGTAGTGACTAAATAATTTTGGCAATAACGCATCAGTAAAAACAATTACATTGTTTAATGCACATGATGTAAAAGTACCCCCACACCTTACAAAAAAACATTTACTTAAACATGTGCCTTTATACCTAACTCTGTAGAATCAGGTAAACCAAATCAAGTTAACCCTGAAGAATCAGGTAAACATAAATTAGCCTTTTTTACGGCTCCTGACACTGCTCAGTTTCAGTAGTTTTCAGTATTTTCAGTATTACATTTATTTTAGCGTAATATACCACATGCCTAAGGATATTTGAAGGAATTACTATGATATGTGGATCAAAAAAGACCAAAACATTTTATGTCAAATAGTGTAAAACAATACAGTTATTAACTGTTTAGTATTACTTGATAACACAACAGATAATGACCATTTGATAACAATGGTATTCCCATTCTAATTAGTGATGTATTATTTAGTAACATGTAACCAATTAACTTATTTCCATGAATTTACCATTATTATTATTATTATTATTATTATTATTATTATTATTACTGACAAGTAATCACTAAATTTACAGCACTTTTATTATATAACAACTGGGATATGAAATTATTTATTTACAAATGAGTACAGTGTGTTACCATAGTTGGCATATCATTACCTGCTCATTACCCATCTGTAAAATATGTTATTTAGTCTGTGATTAAGCACTTCATCTGTTCAACAAAGCTGCTCTCTGGGACGTCATATGTGAATTTATTGACAGAGGTACAGGAAGAGCACAGTTAGAGAGATTACTTCATTTCTGAAGATCTTACTGACAGGGTCTCCAAGCACCTGCTCTTCTCACCCAAGCTAGCGATTCTCATGGCAAGTCACAAGAGTGTCCAAACACCACTGGGTCAGCGCTTCCTGCTGCTCTGCTCAGAACGGTACACCAGTTGGACAAGTGCATGGGACAAAGCTTCAGTCTTCATCTCATTGTGGAAGAAGCACCTGGTCCACGCTCTCTGCTACAGAACAGTGGCTAGAAGGCTTCCCTTCCTCATGGCAACACAGCATCCCTTTTCCATGGCAACACAGCATCCCTTTTCCATGCCAACACAGCATCCCTTTCAGCCTGCCTCCTTTAACTCCTTGGGATTTGGAACTATCCTGTCCTGCCTAAGAGGGAAGTGAATAACCCTCTCAGAAACAATGATGGGATTAACTCCCTTGCTGGCGCTGCAGGAAGTTCATTACAGATTTATTGATGAGGGACTTACTGGGAATAGGTGTGCTTCCAATAATTAATGTGGTGAAATTAAAGGCAGGGTGTAGTCATGTGACCTTTCTTAAGTCACTTCAAATTCATCACACTCTATGCACACTGATTGTCTTAGAACTCCATGGGGCTGATCAATTACATTAATTGCAGGTTTATGAGTGGTTGAGTATATTTTATTCAGGGCTAACTGATTATGCTTTCCCTCTCTATTCAGTCTCATTTGTCTTTGCATAATTATGTTATTCTTTGTCAAAGAATATGTTAATGAAATGAGTTTACTGAGCCCTGTCCTCAAACAAAACACCCGAGGTGCTGTGCAGTCCTTCATTTAAGATTATTTGGGAAGACTGAGATATTGTTTCAAACACAAGCCAGTTGACTTCTGGCTAATCCTGGAACCACTGAGACATGATAAACCAGAAACGGTGAAACAGTACAGTGAAGGAGAACAGCAAAACTGTACAGTGAAACAGTACAGTGAAGGAGTACAGTGAAACAGTACAGTGAAGGAGTACAGTGAAACAGTACAGTGAAGGAGAACACTACTGCAGGAATTTCAGCCAGTCTTTCCTTACACATATTTGAACTAACCTTTGAACACATCTGAACTAACCCAGCCATCATGATTTATGTTGAACCTAATGGTACATTTGGTGTTTAAATGGAGGGGGGTCATGCTCAGATATGTTTGGCTTATGTATCTTGCTTTTGTTTTTCTTTTTGTGAGAACCAAATAACCAAAATAATAGTTTTTATACTAGTAAATAATTTAATGGGAATATCCAAAAGAGCCATAATAGAAAGTGTGTGTGTGTGTGTGTGTGTGTGTGTGCACATGGATGTGAAAATCTGTGCCACAACTCAGTGTGTATCTATTGTTATCTCCCAGTGCAGACCAACAGTGCAGCCCATAGTGGGCCTCTATTGGAACAGCTAATGCAGGAACTCTGGCTACAGGCCATATCTCCCAGGAGAAGTGTGTGTGTGTGTGTGAGAGAGAGAGAGAGAGATTCAGTACACATTTTTATGCATTTTGTTTCTTTCTGTGAGTGAGAGAAAAGGAAACATTTGCACATGTGCCTGTGTGTCCACGCGTGTGTTTGAATGTGAATCGGTCAGTGAATGCCTGCACCCACCTGCATGTGTAAACACTTTGTGTGGCCCTGTGTGTGAGGGAGCAGGAGCCCTACTGAAAAGTGGCCACTACACACACATGTCCTGAGCGCCGAAGAAGGAAGACGGTCTCTTTTTGTTCCTGGGAAGAAATTAAAATTTGCCACCGTCCTCAGTGTCCTGCGTTCCAGCCCGTGTACATGCCGTCTCTTTGGTTTCACGCTTTGCTGAACATAGTTATTTTCTCACAGTTGTATGAAAGGGAAGAAGAAAGAGAATCTTCCAGATCCCTGTAGCAAAAGAGAGGCCCCTTACCCAGAGCCAAGATGGAAAAGCAGCCCTTTTGTTTCACTATAAGACACAAAGTATCTTCCCATCTTTTGTAAAGAATACATTTACAATCTCTTACCTCCAGCTTTCTGATAATCTGTACTGTACTGCTAGTTTATCAGGAAAGTTTTATGTGTTCAAACTTCCTACTTTTGAAGCCCGTGCAGACAAAATCAAGGCCTGCACAATTTCACACATGGGCATTTCATGCAGGGAAAAGCTTCAATTGGCAGGCCTTCTGTTTCATTTTGGCTTGACTGGCCTCTTGCTTCTGGAAATCCATTGTTTCTACTTTCTGAGTCTCCTCAGAGTGACCTTAGAGCTATTTGGAGAAATTAGGTACGTGTTCGCCCTCAAAAAAATAACATCGAAAAAAAAAAAATGTAATGGGAGAGACTGGAACTTAAATGATGTCTTACTCTTAGCTTCAAAATGTTTTGCTATGAAGCTAAAATACATGAATGCATCAGCTTTAACCTGTTAAATGTTTATCCCCTGTTCTACAGCCACGCCATGTACATCTTGGACAGTTTGGAGGACTGTGCTAGGAGGAGATCTATGGATGTTGAGTTTTTGGAAAACTTAATATTTTGTTAGCAGTAACAGTACTATGCTGTGTATCGACTGCTTATTGATTTCATTGTTTCACGTGAGGATTTTTTGCATATTCCGTTCTGCATATGCCAATAAAGTCCCACCTAAAGTCCTAAGAGTCATTTTCATTGAGAAATTGTTCACCTGTAGTTAAAAGCTTGTAATCATGCTGGACTTCCCAGCCTCCCGTTTGGATGACAGCTTGGAATTTCGGCTTCACCAAAAAATGAATTTTGCACAGACGCACAGCTCTTCCACCTGCTCTGGGCTTCACGCCTACAGCCAGCAAGACTCTAACGAGAGGGAAGACCAGCTCCAAGGGAGCTGGCAGCATCCCCCGAGCAGAAGGAAAGAGAGAACTCAGCTGTGGGGAATAAGCCTTGCATTCTTACATCCTTTCTCTGTCCGCCACAGGTTTGCCTCTGGTTGAGGAATGCCAGCCCTCGAGTCCCAGGCCGGTGGTATGCATCAGCTGCTGCCCTTATCCAAGCTGGATCACCTGGCACTCGCCCAAACATCTCCGTCATACCACGTCAGCACAGGTTTCTTAATATGGAAACCAGTCGCAGGTCTTTGTTGTAATATATTAGATTGCCTACGCTCTAACTTGAACCGCACCCTTGCCCGTTGCCCCTACTTTCCCGTTCAATTCGATATGTGAAAGAATTCGTTCCTTGATCAGCTTCAGCGGTGGTAGGTCTTACTCGGAAAATTCTCAGTCTTCACTGGATCGATCCATGCAGGGCACGCTTACGGTCTCATCATTTATTCCCTTTCCGTCATAATTGCTGCTGGAGATGCGCTGTGATCCTGGCAGTGTGTTTTTGAAGCTCTGTGTGTGTGCTATCACAGCGTTTATATCCCGTCAAAATAATGACTGTTGTGCTTTGTTAATTTGTAATGGGCATTGCTGATTAATTGCCATTCTTAGTGCTTCACGATATGGCAGACTCAGTGGCCACAGAGGGATCGTCAGTTTTATTCATGCTGTGATGAACACATTATGTTGATCCATAGGACTATTATTGCTTTTTAATGCAGGTATAATCACTTCTGTGTAATTACAAGAGAGCAAATGATTACAAAAGTGAGGTTTTAAATTGACACTGGGTGCTGTATTGTTAAATGTTTCCCATTCCCATCGGCTGGCCGTAGAGTGGCAAAGTCATGTGACACCTACATTCATCACTGTGAATTGATTCTGGTTCTACTTTTGTCCTTGTCTACGTCTTAAGTACAATCAGCTTAGACCAGAGGCCAAAAATGTTGTGGAATGGCCTTTGGCGATAAACAATTTAAATTGCAAAAACAATTGAATGTAAGCAGCCAAAACCCAATACAATGAGTGGAGACATGGAAAACGAACACATTTGTGATTTAGTACTAATCATCCTAAAAGAGATGAAAGTTGAAACCAGAAATGGCAAAGTGCAATGTGGTGTTTAACATTTAATTCAGACAAGTTAACTGCTTGAGGAAGACAGTTACACACTATTCTCCCAGGACCTGATAATAAACTTGCATTTTTTTAAATAGTTGCTTAAGAGTTATAGATTTAATTACCTGCCTGAACATTATATGCGACTGAACTACAACGAGAGTAAAACATATTACAGGAGGTCTCAGGGAAACCCTTTTAGAAATGTAGCCTCATTCATTACACCCTGGGAAATAAATCCTCACCGTGGAGCTTTAAAGGTGCATAGTGGAGGTTTTGTCCATCAGGTGATGCTAGAGAGCAAAACCACACAGCCTGGTCTCCCACGCAGTGAACTCTGCTGGAGGCGGGGCTACAGGGTCACTTCAGGGTCCTCTGAAGAGCATTCGCTACTGGAGACTTGATAAACGTAAACATAAGTATGTTTTTGGGTACCTAAGAGGGGCTACAGCTGTAGTTTGATGGACAAAAACCCTACTGGATGACCACAGCACAACACAACACGCTAATTCATAAAATCCTGTCTCAGCATGAGAGCCACTCAACATGCCTGTTGTTTCTGATTAGCATGGCAAAGGTTGTGATTTAGTGAGTGGCATGTTCTTAGTCAAAAATCTCTATTATGGTGCTGAAAACAGGCTTGGCTGTTCTGGCCACAGCAATTACACACTACACTTCATGAACATGTTAGCAGTGCACGTTAACTGAAGAAAATGTTAAACATTCGCACCCACATTCACGTCTCCACAACATCCAAGCGTCAAAGCTCCAACCAAGCCAGGGTTCGGAAGACTGCCGCATTACCATGCGAATCGCTCCAGCCTTCGCTTCTGATGGGGAAAGGTCAGCCAAACCCTGGGGCTCTCTCCCAGCCAATGGCCCAAATGCCAGTTCACATTCATCCAGACAGCACCGTGAGTTAACGTGGCCAACCCAGACGGCTGATAATGGGGGAGCAGCGCCATACCCTGGACCACAGGTAAAGACGGTAGTGACATATCTGTATGACTAATTTGCATTTAAATAGCCATCTTTATGGGATGTGCACTGGACCAATGAGATAACACGTTGTTGCACTGCCTGATCTGCTCACGCTGTCTAATGAACGGGTGTTTAAAAAACGTATAGACTGCAATATGGCAGTCTGCACACCTCGGGGTAAGAACAGGTACTTGTACAGCTGGCATGGATTCAAAGAGACGTTCCAGACAGACAAAAGTCAAAAGTTGTTCGTAGCTCGGCAGAAACGTGGAAAATGGCTGGGCTCAGGCATAAGAAGCTTATGAAAGAAGAGATTTATGGTTTAAAAGTATAGAGGTAAGATAAGTTCATCGTAGATACACTGTTGCATAGTGTTACATCTCTGCTTTGTTGTTACAATAAACAATACAAGCAAAAAAAGAAAAAAGCCTTTCACTATTGCAGGGTTTAATCACAAGGAAGTACCCTACAAATATCCCATCCTCGCCCCTGAGTAACCCCAGTTTAACCTGCCTGGTTGGGTTCTTCAGATTAGAGTAGAAGCTGAAGTCTGCAGGCAAACAGCCCGGGGATTCTGGGTGCTTTTGAATAGACCCCGCTATCTGGAGTCACTCGCTGCAACCGATCTGATCATGCATAAAACACGCTGACCTTTTAACAAACGACCAGCAAGACTGCTCAACAAGACTTCCTTCGTGAGGAATTTCACCAGAAGGAATCACCATCACCTTTACATTTACGGCATTTAGCAGACGCTTTTGTCCAGAGCAACTTAATGTCACTTGGCCTGAATGAAACAGGGAAAAGCCATTACTACATCGTATGGATCCTTATAGCATGCCAGACACTGTCCATGATGCACTGCACAGCTTTTCTTTTTCAAAAATCAGATTTTTTTTTTATCCCTGCTGCTTGCATTAATAAATTAATAAGCCCTCACTCTATATTCTGGTCACACGCTGTGCTTTATTAAGACATAATGACAACATTTCAGTTCCAGAGACATCTTCGTCAGGGCTCCCGCGCTGCAGACTTCTTGCATTGCCAAAAAACTTTTCATCCACACTCCACATTTATTCTCTTTACAGTCAGTGCCATATATAACAGCTTCTGTTTCACTCCCATATAAAAAAAACCCTCCTTTACCCTAAACATATTTCTTTCCAAATACCTCTTATTCTAATTTAGTAATCTTACTTGACATACATAACTTATCAGTTGCATTATACACATATATTATTCTTCAGCAGAAGCATAATATTACTAGGTATGGTATTATTGATGATTAACTACTTTTATTAAGTGTGAGAGATGTTGCACCACTTCCTCGTCTCCTGATTGGTCCTCTCATGTTCTTGCTCCACCTTGGCACCGCCCCCTCATCATCATCATCTGCACCTGTTCTCAATTCAGGCACTGATTATCACACACCTACAGACTCACCGGTTTGTCAGGGTAGTTTGCAATATCTCAAGTGCATAGGCTTGCATTACTATATGTAACAAAGACCATCACTCATGAAGGTAAATGTGTGTTCTGGCTGCTGTTCCAGAGAGCTGCTTCTCTGGTCTTATGGTCAGAGCACACATTTGTGGCCTGAACAACTTGGGTTTAAGATTGTGGTATTGTTACACTTTGCCTTTACTATAAATGATGTCAGAAGTGGGATGGTATCATGTGACCATCAGGAGCATGATCATGGCTCTAGGAACACACACCTACTCTACTGTGAAGGGGTGGTGTGAGGCCCTGGATGTAGTGAGGTGGATGTGTGAGGAACACATGGAACATGTGAAGTGCAGGGATGTGTTCTCTGAAGGTGAGGTCAATGTGAGGGAGACCACCACCACCTGAAGGAGATGGTAGTGTAATGGAGCCATCCAGGAAGGTAAATGTGCTGTTGTGTTGGTCCTGAAGTCAGAGTGTATGCTTGCAGCCTGGAAGTCTCAGGTTTGAGACTGTGAATGCTTACTGCCCACAGCCTTCACTACGCTAAGCCAGTCTCTTACTTTCCTGTTGTTTCTTGATTTCTGGTTTTTTATGGCATTTGGCTGATGCTTTTATCCAAAGCAACTTACAATTGTGACTGAATACATGTTAAGGTTAAGGGCTTTGCTCAGGGGCCCAACAGTGGGAACTTGGCAGAGGTTGTAGGTGTAGTCCTTGTATGTACTTCTTCTACCAGGCTGCGTGTCTGTTATAACCTTGCATGCTCATGTTCCTGGTCCTTCTGTCCTTTTTGGTCTGGTGTTTCATGTTCCTGGAAGAGTCCACATCCGTCTGCTCATGGCCTATGGCAAAACATTACTCTACTCACAGAGGTTTTCTTTCATAACGTGTGTAGGTGTCAAGATTCTAATTAAGATGTCCAAAGACATATTTTAAGGAAATCATTAAAGCAGATGTGACATGATGATGAATAATATTTGGAGATGAATTTTGGTCTTCATAGCTGGAAATGGAAGTTGCTTTATCAGTGCTTGAAGCAGACTTCCCTACAGTCTAGTTTCCATAATGTCTGTTCATCAGTCAAGGCAGCTGAACTTATGGTCTCACCTTTGTAGATGTTTCTACAAATGAAGTCCCCAAACTGAGGGTAAAGATATCACAGTATTATACCACAAGTCCATTCCAGAGACTGACCAGCAGACATCATTGAGGTGATTACTGATGTCTGGTGGACATTTTTAATTCGGTGAGGGCAAAGCTATGTGCTAATGTGCTGGTCTTTGAAAGCTATGTGCTAATTTGCTGGTCAAAGACCAGCACGTATCTGCTGA
>JAOXYF010000028.1:3291856-3303754 GCA_028565775.1 Sternarchorhynchus goeldii
ACACAGCCAGACGGTGCCGATCGTGATCGTTAAATCAGCACTGCGCAGTCCTGATACACGTGTGACACTGTGGATCGGTGCATGAAATGTCGCACAAAAGGAGGTCTGCAAAAGCTCATAATCAGATTACAACCATCTGCTGCTCATTCGTTCATTTTAATGTCACATCACAAATAGCCCTTTGAATGATATTTGAATTTCATTGTGTTTTTGTAGAAGTGGGTTTAAAGCGGCTTTAAAGTTTGTGCTTTCAGCATTTGTTAATTATGGGTGAAATTAAGTGAAAGTGAAATTAAGAAGAGAATTCAAGCAAAACAAATCTTGGATAATGTCACCTTGTCCTCTCATGAGAAAAACACAATTAACATTCAAAATGGCAAACAGCATCAAAATTAACAAGCAAGTAATGCATTTGATCTTAAGGTGGACCTAAGAAGCCGGTTCTTATTTTTGAAGGCAGCAACCATCAATGTTGTACAGTTGTTTTAATTCAAAGTGTTTTCTCATTGAAGTAAAGGTGTTCTTCAACTTGGGTGTTGTCAGGCAAACTGAGGCAGTGAGAACCTCTGCCTCAGTTCTCAGTGCTGAGGCTAGCTAATCACCATGGTCACTCCATGTTTGCATTTGTGTTTAAATCCACCCTCTCCCTTCGTTTAGTTTAGCACCTGTAAATAAGAAGTTACCTATTGCTACGGCTATCTTAGGGCTGTTTGTTATGTATTAATGCACATAATTAAAACTTTATTTTATGCCGAGTTTGTGTTTGTGCTGGTTGTGCTTTGTGCTGATGGCACAAAGATGTATTTCGTACACATCTCCAACACACACAACACACCACAAAAAACACTTTGATTACCTAAGCAGTTCTTTCAGCATGTATAATAATTTAAATAAATGCCTAAGAAAACCTGTTTGAAAAACTGTTTCAGGAGAGAATCTTGTTTTGTGTTTATGTTGCCCGGTCAGTCACTTTGAGACACTTCTCAACGCCCTACTTCTCTTAACCCCTTTTCCATCTGTTTGGCTAAAAAAACATGGCGGAATCCAGCAAGTGCCCTGTTTCGTCAGGTGCTTGTCTGTGGACAAAAAACCTAAACGATAAGAAACGTAACAAAACGAATTAACATTAACATAAATCCTTTTCCAAAATAATTATTACGAGTGAAAAGGGAATATTGGTTGCAGAACTAGCAAATGTTCCTCTTGGATATGTATGTAGACATGATCTGTATGTGTTGAACTGTTCGCGTGATGGACTTAATATATCGAGTACATAAATCTTTATCACACCTGGAAGTAAAGTAACGGTTTGGGTGAACCATCTTCAGTTGTAATGCTGGCCAACTGCAGCAAACCGACCTACAGCTAACAATACTAACTAGCTAACACGGAGTGAAAACTCATGGGAGCTCATTACCAAGTTAAACATGTTAAACAGCGAAAACGCTCAGTTATTCTCACTGCAGTAAATATTTTTGACACGGAAACACGAAGTGTTTATATGGTTATAATTTCACTATCAAGAAGCTACATTTCGTAGCTGGCAGCACCATGTGTCTTGATAAAATTCTAACACCCTCTCGCCCGTACAGACTGACGGTTTACTGTTGCTACAAAAAGTATTAACAAAGTATTATTAATAAATACTATGTCCGATGACGGCTTTGGTAATGTTAGAAAACTGTAAATGAACTCCACTGGACACCGTAGACCTTATGGACGCAGTTTGTGTTAAAGGGTGAGAATTACAGGCTAAAGAGTTTAACAAAACTCCAGGACTGAGTTCTTTTACTTGACCGCTAGAGGATGTGTGTCTTGAATCTAGAGTAACGTACCTTTAATTTATGTGTATCTCTCAAGTTAAAAGGAAAGAAAAGTTTAAACACGGCACTAATTGAATGTTTTGTAAGCAAACAAAAAAATAAATTTCTGAATGACCTTCCCATCTATCCTTGGACATTTTTTAAATGAATGCTATTGCCATCTCCTTTGAAACATCACATTTTCTGCCGGAGTGCTTCAAGTATGTCTGTGACCCTTTCTGCTCTCTATTTTAGTACTATTTAAGTACAGTTTTATTTATTTATTTTTATTTTGTTCTTTCCTTTTGAAGAAATTCTCAAAAGTCTTCAGTATTTACCAGTGAAACACTTAATGTGCCACACATGTTGCATGGTTTTTGAAAGTCTGGTACATTCAGCTTCATTTTACATTCCCACTTTACTAATTCATGTGTACATTTATTTCTCATTTTGAATAAAAAACATCTTTTAAAACAGCAGTCACAGCTCCTGGGACAAATATTACTTGGAAAATCACATGATTACAGCTGCATTCTTATCTCCTGCTGATAATGTAATGTGTATATATAAAAAACATTATTCCGTCCAGCAAAATTAATACTGTTGTATTTACATTTTTATGTAGTTAGGATCCTGCAGTTAATGATGGTTGAGTCTCAGTTGGCCACATCTACATAAATACACAGTTGACTTTTCCCTCCTTTGAATTGCAGTGCACATCGTATTGTCTAATGGGCTGTCATCGATTTGGTTAAGAGCTTTGGGACCTCGTTTGCGCACAGCCTTCCTCTACAGTCCGCATGTGGAAGCAAGCCAGATTAAGCCACTCTTCCCAGAGTCATCTCAGTCTTCTCACAGCCATCCCACGCTTTGTACAGGGATGTTTATCAGGCCCCTCTTGCTTCAGTCATTAAGAAAAAAATGGCATATATTACAAGCCCTGCTGGTGATTTAAACAACATGAGGACCTTGTGAAATGTAAAAGTTCCTCTCAGTCTATTCTGGTTGGGCAGAAGCTCTTCACTGGGTAAGAACATGACTGTTCTGTGCATGCGGCTCCAGTGACTTTCTGGACTTGCTTTTAGATTTGAGACACTCAGCAGACCTCTAAATTGCTGCTGTGTAATTCAGTTTTGATTAGCACTGTAAGATTACCTATGAGTTTGCTACAAAAAAGTAATAAAACTTTATTAAAATAGTCATTGGGTTATGAATTTTTTGCTTTTCAAATTATGGGCAAGGCCAATTCGTACAGGCATAAAATCACTGATGTGATTATCAGGATTATCTGAATTCTCCATGTAATTTTCTTCTTCTGAAGATATAGATTCAGACAGCTGAACTGGTAAATGAACAAAAGGCTGGTTTAAAGAAGGCAGATGCTAAAGGTGATTATCATGAATGGGGTGTCGTATCTACATCCTGCAATAAGGGTCTAAGATCTTTCATACAACACACAGCAACATGGTGTAAGTTCTTAAGATACTGTCTAATGGTGTGACTACTTCATTAGCCTGTCAGTAGCACAGGATTTATGTTCTGAGAAGCAGACATCCACACAGCACATGCTTTTAATCTGTGGGAAAATCCCACAGGGTTTTATTAGTCATGTTATTGCTCCACTTTGTGGAGAATCTGTGTGGGGCATACCATGTCCCCCTAGGCGGGGGTGGAGATAGGGTCACCCTCGCAGGGCCATCCCAGTTAAACATTTCTCTCTCTCTCTCTCTCTCTCCCCAAGCAGTTAATAATCTTCAAAGGCCTCCCACCCGCATCCCTAGCACGCCAGCATTTAGATCGTGCAGAGGGGATTTGTTAGGGGTCGTGAAGGGAACTGTTCCAATACTAATTGCGTAAAGGAAGCGCAAGTCCCTTTCGTGGGGGTCAGAGGGATGAACATGGTTCCCTTTGGGCTTTTACTGTCTCTGACTGATAGTGAAGGGTGAGAGGAAGGCATTGTATCACCAAGCACCTTGTAAAAGTCAAACCACAAAAGAGTTCAACCAAAAACGTAGACTATAAAAACTACTTAGTTAGCAGTATAGCTGTTTTGAGGAAACACAATATAATGCGCCATTCAAGACTCGCATGCTGCGAAGTGCTGCATCATGTTGCAGTGAGCAGATTGTTAAGATTCAGGACATGTGAAGGGAAGCAGCCTAGGTGTGAACGCAACAGAATGAGAGCAGGGCCCTGGGTCTGACCAATCAGATAACGACAACAGCCAAAAAGAGAGTGGCAGTTCATGCGAAACACTTCAGGGCTGCCTGAAACCCTGTCTGACAAACAAATGAGGAATGAGTGGAAAAGAGGAACGGCTGGGGCACACAAAAATGTCAATCAGGTTTAAGAGCTGGCCAGGACGTCCCTGGGGAGTCGTGTTCTAATTGTTTTTCTTATAGATGTACCAGCAGGTGTCAGCAAAGAAAACTGTAAATAGGGCATACGAAGTTCCCCTCTCCAACACTTGAATAATTCATACTGGTTCATCATTATAAGTCAACAGTCGTTGAACTGCGGTACACACTGATAGAGGTGACGTGTGATTGTGCTGAAGTGCGGTCCTGAATACGACCACTGACAGCCATGCACTCATGCTTGCGATGAGCCCATGGCTGGGCAGATAATCGAGTGCGTCACTGTTACTGCTGACTGTACTACCTGTTACACCAGTCATGTTACAAATTACAGAAGAACAGAGGAAACCACAGCAGTCGATAGCTACTTGTCTGGCGTGCAAGGAATTCATTCAGTGCTTTGAATACCATTGTCCCAAGTTACTCTTGGCTCATAACCTCTGAGCTTAGTTCATAAGATGCAAGTTGTTTCGATTAAGAAAGACACACTGACATACAGTGGTCCTCATTTACGTGCTGATACTGGAAGTGTTCCACAGGCACTTTAATGTGCCAATAAGAAGATGAAGTAACTAAGCTTATGAACTGCTCCCAAGGAAATAGCTTTAGATTAAATAACGCAGACATGAGCAGATTACATTAAACTGGTCCCCTAAGGCTTCGTAAAGTGAAAGAATGTGATTTATTTATCAACACTTGACAAAATCATTACTCAGTGCTGGGAAAAACCCAGTTAATTTCATCATGTTTATTATTCTAAGTCAGTGTAATCAAGTATTTTTATTTTGGATTAAAATCTAAGAGCATTATTATTATTACTTTTATTCTTATTGCTGTGGTTGTCTCACTGAACACCAGCCCAGGAGTATTCTTAAGACTTTACAGCGGGGGCAGGATGCCATTCAGGTCTGCCCTACCCTCACCTCCACCCTTCAATCCCATAGTGTCCAGCTGCACCCTTCTCATCAGGCTTTTGCCATAGAGCCATGGATTTTCATCGCACATAATGAGTCTCCGTTCAGAATTTCTCACCCTGCACCCTCTCTGCTGTCTGATCACGGTCATAAAAAGTTGGGAATGTGGGAATGTGTTTTGCAGGGCCTCCCAACACATTTAAAAGTTCACACATTTAATGTTGTGGAGAACTTCTGGTTGAGCACGCAGGACTTGGGAGATGTTAGCAAATGAGCAAATGAGGAGGTCTTCCAGGAGCTCTTACACTGGGAAAAGAGGGGTTTGCTACAGATGGCTCAGGCTGTGGAAAACCCAACCACCTAAGTAATGCTGTGTGTTTGTGTTTGTGAATGAGGTGATAGAAAACAATTTGGCTGCTGAGAACTTGCAAGTTTGACTCAGAACAGAGAATCGACAAACCGGATGGAGAACCCTGGGGTTGTTTCACCTGCTCTGTGTGTGCGTGATGAATTTCCTGATCTAAATCCTTTTTGGAAACACGTCGTGAAGGGGACTTCAGCATTGGCATAGTGCTGAATAAACAGCAGGTGTCTTAGTCAGCAGGGGGCCAGTATGATGGAGTAGGCAGGAAGAGAAAGAGAGAAGGGGGCTGGTCCTGCTGAGGTTTGATTGACAACAATCTGTGAATCAGTTTGGACTCATTTTTTTTTTTTTTTTTTTAAGATTTGGTTGTCAGTCAAATCCACACCCTCCCCCCCCCCCTTTTTTTCTTCTCTTTCAATCCCCCAGATCTTTCTCTCTCTCTCTCTTGATTCCTTGTTCTTTCTTTCCATCACCCATTACCAAATCATTAGTGAACTCTCACTGCACAGCCTGCATCTGCTGTCTGTTGCTTCCATCCAGTGCCGAAAACATCAAACCTACATAATAAGGTCCAGCTAAATGGATGGAACGAACACTATCCAAATACAAACATTACCAGTGCTGTCCTTTACTGTGTTGTTCTGTTTGTTTATTGATTTTGTAAATGCAGAACCTAGCAGTCAACTTGAACGGGTGCCAAAATTACACAGGAGACAGAAAATCATCTTCCATTTGCTTAACAGAAATGGACGAGGGAGTTCAATCAGCACACCCTCATTCAAGAGCAGACCCTCTGCTGGGCTTTCCATTAGATTATCAAGACAACTGAAATATCAAGAACCTTGTAAAGGAAAAAGGAAGCATAGGTACGAAGGAAATGGAAGAATTTGTATGTGCAAACTTTGTTGTATTGTTATTTCAATCTAATCAAATGTAATTTTGTCTAAAAATCATTTGTATTGTTGCTCGTGCACAGGACACAAGTGCACTCCTTATATACACACATATACACGTGTGTGTGTGTGTGTGTGTGTGTGTGTGTGTGTATAAATGATACAGGCATTTCCATACCCACGTCTTACACACGTGAAACATTAATCATACGTACTGTACACTATTGTAATACATCTCTGAGTAGTCGTTGTGTGTGAGTACAGCAGTGTGGTGGTGACTGTAGTAATAGTGTCATAAGGGTAATGCTGGTTATTAACCTCTTACCTCAAAACCTTCGTGTCTGAATAAAAGTATTGGAACAGGAGGTGCATTACATCAGCATAATCTTACTTCAGTGCTGAGCAAAGTAACAACAGGTGAGAGTTTCTAAATACCTGTTTGCTTAAGGTCATATCAGATAAACCCTTCCCAAAGACTCTGACTTTTCATTTCCTCTTCTACCTCACCACTGGGCCAATTTTACCAGGAGCATTACTCATCTGCTAATAATGTGCACACCACCTTCTCAGTTCTCTATCCCCCTCTCTCCCTCTCTTTCTCTCTCTCCTCTCCTTCTCTCCAAAGTGGGCAGGCAAACAGCAATCAGTCTACCTGTCACTAATGGAGTCACGGACATGTGAAGTTTCCACAATAGAGAGATACGTAGTGTGGCAGGGTCAGGGGTTCGATCAAAAGCTACCATGACTACTCTTACGAGATACCGACTGTGTGTGTGTGCCTGGGCTCTGTGCCTGGGTAAACACATCCAAGACAGGCGCGTTATCACCAAGGTGATGAAAAAGCAACCTCTCCCCCGCCGAGCGCATTACCACGTGGGTTTAATGACGTCGGGGTAACAGTCATTAGAGGTCTGAGGAATCACCATTATCCCTGATGATTTTGTGTTGAGTAAATATCAGGCAGGTTTACACATTTCAGCGGGTATGAAATATGGTGTAGTGCAGTTGAAAGGGAGGCACAGTATAGGTTTAGTAAGTGAACACAGGACCCTCTTATATGTACACGATGTTGCTTTATCTGTACATAAACAGATGTGCTTACACCTGTTAATCATTGTTCTCATTCAGTGTAGCTTTTTGTCAAGTTGCACATGCCCTTAAGGCCAATGAAAGCTTTTGTTCTGATGTATATTGATCAGTGGTGAACAGTAAGGAATAATTATAAATATGAGAGGAAGAATCCTGGATTGTATTGAAACATTCATTATGATATGATACGCACTTTTTAATTGGCTGATCTGACTGGTAAGTTGCCATGCAGGCGAAGCCATTTAACCCTGGAAAAAGGGTTGAACGTTGCAGTGCTTAAGGAGGTGAAGGACCTGCACTGCCTTCAGCCATATCTCGAAGACATGGGTCATATATTAGAGCAGAAACCATACAGGTGAATCAGGGGATTATTTTTAACAACAGATATCATAATGATCGGTCACTGTTATTCTTACAGCAGTTATTTATTTGTATTAGATCAAAAATAACCTTTGTAGTAACTATATGCCAACTTGCTTTATTTAAAAGACAATAACCTGGCCATTGGATGATATTGGAATTAAAGTTTTTTTTTAAGTATTTTTTAAAATTTCAATCTAGAAAACACTATATGCTGTTATTAAAATGTCTTTTGAAATTATATTAACATAAGAGAAGTTATGTTTTAATGACATTTTATCCCCAAAAAATCTACAAATTTAGAATAAACTTTTTCTCTGTCATGTAAAATACCCTCCTAGTAATTCTCATTTTTATATTAAAGTAAATTTGAAAGTAATGAAATATTGATACTTTTTTAAAAAACTGTCACACAGCCCAACCCCCAAGAACTACAACTCCCAGCAGCACACACCCACGCTAACAACATCCACCTCTCCTCATTATTAAAGACACCTGCTTGCTATTAACTCCCCTCTCCTTATACTCTCTTCTACCTCAAGGTCATTGTATAGTATTGCCACACTTGTAGTCTGCATACTGCATGTGGTTTCTCTCTCTCTTTTTTTGCCTCTCCCTTCTGGCTCTATCTGCCTGGCTCTGTCCTGATTTTTTTGAAACTGGACTGTTCTTTGACTGCTCCTCTGGATGTTCCTTCGGACCGTGTTTATGAACACTCTGGATCTGGCCCTGTTCTGGTTGATGTGTTCTGGACTCTCTTGGATTACGTCTGAGTCGCCCTGGCATGTTAGTCTCTTCTTTCACTCTGGGCTTATGTGATTATGTCTTATGTCCACCACTGTTAAAGATACTGAGTCAACAGCTGAGGATTGTCTGCCAAAAATCAATAAAAGAAACTGATGATGTCTAGTGATCACCTGTATGTTTTTTTTTAAAGAAACAAACCGTGAAATAGAGGAAGCCTTTGGAGGCCCAATCACTGGACCATAAAGACCTAGTATTTCAACTGAAGCCAGTGGAGCTGCTCTACCAAGCCAAGTTCAACTCCTCAACGAATTATTAAGCCTTGCTGGCATTGAATTGTGCAGTAGGAACTGTTCAACTGTGCAGTGCTGTGCTCATCCAGGCCCAAAGGTCTGTAATAAAGGGCGATGACGTAGTGTGAACATGACCCAACTGGCTTGGGCTTGTAGATCCTCTGGACTAGTATACTAGAGTGCTAGTATACTAGATCCCTCTGAACTATGGACTCTGACCACAAACACATTCGCCTGGTGTTCGATGGGCTGTAGGAGGTTCTACAGGCTGCCCAAGGCCTTCGGGCCAGAAGCAGAATTCGAGAATATCGATATAGACTCCAGCACCCTCCTTAATGTCTCCATAATGCTTTTGCCCCCAAGTCCTTAAGGAGGTTTGATGGTGTCTTTATCGATATTCTCTGATGCCGAGTTCACACTACATGATTTTATCCCTGAATTTCTGCTCAACTACAGGGTTTGGAGGTGACAGACAAAAACTCCAGATCGCAGGCAAATCCACGTTCACTCGTTGCTTGACAATCGGCCCTCAATCGCTGTGTGGATTGTTCAAAGACATGGAGTGAGGGAAAATCTGAGGAAGTCATTTTTCACACCTTATCAAGATATTGATCTTTTAAAAGCGTACAGAACTTACTTTAAAGGGACAGCAGCAATCTTGCGTATCACATCCTCCGTGTCATTTCTCACGTGTTTTTGTGACAAAATGTAATTTCTAGAGCAGACAGACTGGAAGCATAGTGAAAGATCTTACAGTGTGATCATCTGTCGCCCATAAGTCATGTAGTGTGCAAACCACAATACTTCAAGATTCCTGATTCCAAGACAAGTAGTTGTGTAGTGTCTTTGTAAGTTGTGTAGCGTGCCTGTGGCATAAAGTCACTTATTCAAGATCCAGTGCAAACACAGCATTGTGCTTCTTAGTTCTTATGCTATGCTCTGACCTAAAGCGTCCCTCTTAATTACCATATCAGTCTGGTATTTCTTGCTTGAAGTCAAAGCCTGTTAAACAGACGCATCTCGATGCCAAACCAATCCCAGCCAAGAGATTTGCTCAGACTCATTTTTCATGGCTCCGCCGTCCTTTAATGATTCACTTGGTCCTTGTTTCTAAAAATAGACTTAGAAAATGAAGGGGTCTTGTTCAGAAGTACAGTGGGCTGGAGACTGATGGAGTCATCAGCGTTCATCTGTACTGCGGAGTAGAAACATGCTATTTGAACATCTGCATCAGGAACAGGGAGTCGCTTCTACTAGCTGTTTCTGATCATTGGATCACAGAGTTGTCCTTACTTTAACTTACCCATCAGAGGAATGTAAATCGGCTAAAGCATGTGTTACTGTGTCATTAAACCTTCTGGGATTAAGTTATTTGGGATTAAGTTATTTGGGATTAAGTTATTTGGAAGCATTTTCTTAGATCTCTTTTGTTAGGAGGGTTTGGGGAATTGTTTCAGACTTCTGAATACATCTCATCTTGAAAGGATACAATACATCTGAGGATGCTTGAGGGGATATGAGTAAGTGGTTGGTGGTTCAGTCTGATCCTGTGACATGATTGTGCTGGATGAGTTTGTGTTTTAAGCAAAGAGGACGTAATGTCACCTTTTCCTTTAAACCAAGCCAGAATGCTACAGCAAAGCTGCTGTGAAGTCAACAGTAGCAGTATTGAGATCACAGGAAATCACGGCGAAACAACCTTCAAGATCATTCAAGATCACTTGAAAGCAATTAAGTCCATTTACCTCACTTTACATATCTTTGCTGATCAGCTATGAATATGACATTATACTAAACGCTTCTGGATTTGGGATGGTCTAAAAGTGCACAGGTAGAAACAAAAGTTTACTAAAGTTATAACGGACTACATTTTTAGACATCTTTGCCCTATTGGTTTGGGTTTGGCTGATGTATCCTGAAGATAAAAACCCTGTGAGGTGGTATTACTGATTGAGGTTGTTTAATTTCTTATTCTCGCCTCCATTCAGTCCTCCTATTAGAGGAAGGCATGATTGAAACCTCACTTCGACCTGCAGTGAGATGAAGCAGTTGTTTAATGAAAAGAAGAGAGCAAAAAGTTGAATTTTCTGACAACCAGTACCAATTATCTGTTACTAACAAAAACATAAAAACAGATATCTGACTGGGACTCAAAACCATTGCCCTAAATCAACTGCAGTATTCTAGAATTGTGTCATCTGTTTCACTCTCATCAAGAGCGACTGAGAGAGTGAGAGATTTGTCAAGACAATATTTGTATTATATGCTGCCAAATCCCTATTTGCAAAGGAGCCACAGGATTGGGCAGAATGCATAAATCATGTAGCTGCCAAAAGATTTGCCGCTCACTTCAAGCTAGGGTGTAAACACCCTCAAGCCATGCGAATGTTGTCTTTAAAAGTTTAGAAAGATAAAAAATATATATGATGGCTGACAGACTCAAAAGTTGGGCTCTGTTTCAACCAGCCAACACAGAAATGACAATCCTGATCCTGAAGTCAGCCGCTGATACCGAGACTGATTTAGGCCCTGCGGCCCTAAGAAAAAGAATTAGAAATAAAAAAGGAAAGGAAAGTGTAGAGTGCAGTGATACGGGAAACGTTTTCCAGTGTTTATCGAGTGTCCTGGTGAGACAGAGCGCCTGAGTCCAGCTGGTTGCATGCATCTAGAGCGGCAGGAAGTTAGTCATGATTCTAGGTTTGCGCGTGTCATTGGTTTGCTAGGGGGCGAGAACTGATGTTACATGTTCTATTTTCTCCTGAGAGGCAGTGCAGAGCTTTCACATGGTATAACTACTCGGCAGCGGACGTTAGCCATGGCGCAACCCCACATCCATGTCACATTCTAGATTTATGACTATTTTACCGGATGTATTCATAAACCCAAGTGTGCTTACCTTTATCTTTCTTTCTGTTTGTTTCATGCTTCTTCCACAGCCACTCCCAACCCCACAGTGTTACCAGTGCCATCATTCTTTGATCAAACTCAAATAAAAACATCTGAGTTGTGTGTGTGTGTGTGTGTGTGTGTGTGTGTGTGTGTGTGTGTGTGTGTGTGTGTGTGTGTTTGTGTGTGTGTTTGT
>JAOXYF010000028.1:3306054-3316054 GCA_028565775.1 Sternarchorhynchus goeldii
TGTGTGTGTGTGTGTGTGTGTGTGTGTGTGTGTGTGTGTGTGTGTGTGTGTGTGTGTGTGTGTGTGTGCGTGTGTGCCTGAATTGGATTTCGCCCAGTTTGTCAGAGTGGACCGATGGACATGAATTATTTTGTGTAAGAGATTTACGCACAGCACTGCCTCCACAGCTAAAGCTGTGCCAGGAACCAAAAACATGCAGGAGCCTCTGAAATTGATTCACTGTTTATAATTATATCGCCTCCCACTCAGTTACTCAAATCAGACAATAAAAGTGAATTATTATGCATTATGTAACAACAACTCAAGAAAAACGATCGTTAAAGATGGTTACC
Source organism: Sternarchorhynchus goeldii (assembly GCA_028565775.1). Lineage (NCBI taxonomy): Eukaryota > Metazoa > Chordata > Actinopteri > Gymnotiformes > Apteronotidae > Sternarchorhynchus > Sternarchorhynchus goeldii. The sequence continues at coordinate 3,306,387 of JAOXYF010000028.1, forward strand.
CTGAGAGCGTGTTTGAAATAAAGATCACAGATTGTTTCAGGTTTGTTCCAGGAGATGATATTACAGATTTTTTTTTACACTGGAGGGCTTGTAACAGCAATAAAAGTACAAACAGATCCGGAATTTTCAATTATTTATACATTTCCACTAGGTCTGCAGCTGCTTTAGATTAACATGGGGGAAATATTGTAGTGTTTCAATGTGTTATTGTGTGAGTCGATTCTCAGCTAATTCTGTATTCATTCTTTACTCAAGAGTATGCAGTGATTAGACTACGGCAGTAATTTAAAGATGGAGAATAATGAAGGGGTATTAAATAAACACAGACAGAGTGGCAGGTTTATGGATAAATTACATTATCTCAATCGTCCTTAAGCCCACTTCGTTAACTTCCTTTTTGTCTGTGGGGCATTAGAAAACAGTGCAATCCAGAGAGTTTTCTCTGAGGATTATAGCATGTCGTTTAAGGCCTTTGTTGGTTTTTTTCTTTTACAAGGACCACGACCATCTGCTGATGTCTCAGAAAATCCATCCTGCAGCGTATCCCCTGCCTGCCTGCGCAATGAACTCTCGCAGCACACGTTCAATATCTTTTGTTGCATTACCATATTAAATGAGACTGGTATGCAAAATAAAAAGCGAAAATAAACAGTGAATGTGCCATCGTGGCTGTACTGGGTGGAGGTTTGACCTCTTTCTGTGTACCATGTGGAAACTGAAACAACGCAGCCAGTCTGTTTGGTGATGCAGATGCACCACAGTTTGTTCGGGGAAGAAGTCTAGCAGGAAGTAAGAAAATGGGCAGATCGAAGTTATTCTTCACTGATCAACAACAGTTACCTTCTATCCATGGTATCTGACCATGGTGTGATGAGTGCATGCGTTTATCCTGGGGTCTGTTTCTTTTCGTAGTTTACCATGCAGGAGAGAGCAGCTTCAGACTCCTTGTCTGAGCCACTTTGCTATACAGTGCCTCTCAGCTCTGGCATCTGAGTACACCAGTTAAAAGAACAGCTGCCAGGATACCTGGGTGTGAACTTTCAGCGATGCGGACGATCTGGTGTCCACGGTGTCCGTGGTGTCTCCAGAGTGACGTCCGCAGCAGAAAATACCAGGCCTAAGTCCTATAGAGGCCTGTTACTTTAGAAGTTGTTTGCAAAAGAGTGAACTGAGGTCAAACTAGTCAGATCGACATTAGTTAGGAAGATCATTTCAGTGTGTTGAGTCAGTCAAATTGATTCTTTTAAAATCTGCATAATGGCTTAATGAGTTGAAATGGCCACACTGAAGTTGCATTAAATGAATTAAGATGGAACTGCCTCCCCCCAAAAAACAAAAAAACAGCAAAGAAACAGTACATTTCACCTTTATAAGGACAGAAACACTTTTCCCATATAGATCTGCATGATACAACAAAAATATTATATTGGAACAGTATTGTTGTATATTCTTTTTTAAATATAATGTGGGATATAGTTGTAGATATGACTGATTAATACTGATGAAAATACTCTCTGCATTTGCAAGTACTTAAATATCCATGTTTTATCAGAGTAGATACTGTTTAACACTGGCCAGTGGGTTTAGAACACACAACATGTCCTATAGTTCTGTAAAGCATTCCACCTGGAATCCTCACAAATTGCCCCATATCGAATGACTGTCCGCAGTATTGCAATGTTATCCAGGCAATATATTGCACAGCCCTGCTGTATGTATGTGTTCCTGGCATTTGCTAAATGCCAGCTGTGTAAGCTGAGGAGACAGATGGCAAAGTGGAGTTACAATTTTATCCCAGTCTTTCATTTTATATTCATCCATATCACGTCTTTTCCTTTCCTCGTCTTTTCTTTCACAGGACTTATGAACAGAGGCATGGATCCCAGCATGAGCCTCTGAGGGGAAGGACACCTGGCACAATTTCACCTAACGTGTTTGTCTTTGTAACGTGTGATCTGTGAACTCCACCCACAGCTCGTTCACTCGGCAGGTCAACAAGCAGGTTCAACGTGTTCTGCACCATGCCGATGACATCAAATCTGTGCTCTCCTGATCACTCCGTCAAAAGCATGGAAGGGCTGTTTTATGCTAATGGAGTAAAAGTTAAAGGACAACAGCAAACTGGTTGCAGGTTTTAAATGCGAGGATGTAAAGCGGCATTGGTCTGCCTCTCTTAAGATGTGTACCTATGGCATGAAAACAGAAGAAAGCGTGAAGGGGTTGCATCTGTATGATTTGTGATTGGTAGCTTGGTGACTAGTTGGTAGATTTGAACCCATGTGAATTCCATGGGGAAATCAAGCTGCACCTCTCTGATTACCAGTGTTGTACCTCATACTTGCCCCCTCCACTCACAAACATAACTCATACAAACATAACTGCAGAGCAAAGTTCATCCCCATCAAGTCTGAGATTAATGGGGAAAGCAGTTTTTCTTTGTTTATTCATTTATCTTTTTTTGTAATTAATTTTTATTCGTTTTATTTCTCACAAATGCAAGTGTGATTAGCTTGCCTTGCGTAAAGTTTGCTCCCAGTTTTACAGTTTTTCTGGGAGTTTCAGTTTCGATTTAAAACTTCAGTTGATTATGACGGACACACATCTTTCAGAGTCCTGTAATTTTCTCTTAATTGTTTAATCTGTAAACAAGATTTTTTGTAATGTTTCTTGCATATTCATGAGATTAAAGCCATTAAACAAACATACAATGTTTGTGAACATATAAATATTCATTTGAAGGTGGTCTTTTCCACAACCAAGCTGAAGAAAGCTGTGCTGAGTAGATGCTACTGTGGTCAAGCCTGACCACACTTCCCCGGCCTGCAGGTTGATGTAGAGCCCTTAGCTTCTGCAGTCCAGCCCACACACATTTCCCCGGCCTGCAGGTTGAAGCAGAGCCCTTAGCTGCTCATTTGCCCTGGGCTCTGTGCTCCCACGTCACTTTGCCGCCTCATGAAGTGAGTCGCTTGTGAAAAGTGGATCAAGAAGTGCAGTGTGAGAGCAGCAATGCTTCAGCACACAGGCCCCGAGCCCTTCTGCGACTCGCAAAAGAGTGTGAATATTTAATGACTGCAATGGCTTGAAAAGTTCATGTTTTTCCAATGTGTGTGTGTGTGGTTTTTGTGTGTATGTATGAGTAAGTCATACTCACAGAGACAGTAGCTGCCTTATTAAAGATTGGCTGTAGGACCATTTTGTGGTTAATGTTGATCTGCTCCGTTCTGAATCCAGTTACCAGCAATATTGCATTATCATCCTTTGACCACAATTATCCAATACTGTATATTTACTGAAAATGCAAATGCTACCTGCAGTACGTGTTCATTTATGAAGTCTGTCCTTCTCAATAGGGCTTTGAGTTTGCTATGTTAATGGTTTAGTTTCTCTGCGTTTCATACCATGCAATAGTCATCCATGGTGCTTAGGACCTTTGTCCTGATTGACCAGGACATGGATGACTAGATCAGGAGTGGAGACGGAACAGAAAACCTGCTTAATTTGACAGTTAATGAAGTCAAGACATTCATGATTATTGAGTTTTAGAATTTCACAGTCACTGACCAATCAGCTACATTAACTTAATCATGTGATGATTTGCCAGGAAAAGATCTGGGTATGTGTTTGAGAAATGCAGTTTCTTAAAGCAGATGCTGAACTCTTCTGTGTACAGTATGATGTGTCAGGGTAGTTATCGCTGACATTTGCTGTATTGGCTTTTTGTGGAATCGTCTAAACATTTTATTGCACTGTGAGTATCTGTCCAATAAAATGAGTTACTTTATATTGTTGTGGCTGCTTCAATGTAGTTATTGATCAGCTAAGTATGCTGATACATATCTTAATATTTATGCTGAGTATGCTAATGTTTGCATTATAAAAAACTGATTGAATCAGCATTAACAAATAAAGCATCAGAGGCGTTAATGTATTTGCAGTATTGCTAATTAGAATTGACCAGTGCAGTCAAATGTTAATGTATCAACTAATATACACACTGAGTATGCTAATGTATCTGATAATGTATACACTGAGTATGCTAATGTATATGATAATGTATACACTGAGTATGCTAATGTATCTGATAATATATACAGAGTATGCTCATGCATATGCTAATAAATATACAGAGTATGCTAATGTTACTATTTAATAACACTTTGAATCAATGTCAATGGGTACAGTATCAAATTCCTTGATGAATGGTCAGCAGATCTGCAGTATTACTAGTTAGAAATCACAGACCTCTCCAGTTTAATTATAATGGGAAAATCGTTTAGCATTCCTAATATGATGTATAGTCTTCAGTCTTTTGGTTTGGCAGTTCTTCTAACATTCGATAATTTGATTTGTCGGGTGCAGCCAAAATCGATTGAAATGCAATCAGGTCTCCCAGCAGGTTCACATGCAGTTTGCACACAATGAAAGAGTCTGCAGTGCCTCACACATCTTTGGGGGGACACTGCACTGTCTCAGTAACTCAGGAACCTTATTCGTCAAACCTCTCAAAGTTAGTGGGCTGATCTGTCTGCATTCATTTGGACTGAGCAGAGAAACACATCTGTGTGAGGTGTGTGATGGCTTCTCACAGGGTTAAAGCCAATCATTTAAAAGAGAGCAACAGAGAGGCAGAAAAAAAATGGTGTGGAAGTGTGAGAGAGGGAGAAGGACATTCCCCTGGGAAGAGTGTTGTGAGTGGCTGTATCTGAAGGTAGCAGAGCTTCACTTTCTGGGGGATACAGTCGTCCGAGGACCAACTGCAGCTTTATCGACCATGGCTGTCAACAGCACGTAATTAGCCTCTCTTCTCCCACCCAGACAAAGAGCACCATAACCTCCTACTTTCAGGAGTGTCTCTGCACTGCGGTTGCAGGAAAACTGTATCTTTTCTCCATATCCAGCCCTGCTACCAAAACTATCTTAATTTATGTAGAAGTCCCTAAATAAGCTCTATTGCTGTAAAATCGAGCGCTAAATGCTCTCTAATTATCAGCTTTTTGATGTGTTGCACCCTGCTTTGTGTCACTGTGGAGGTGTGCGGGTCACATGAAGTTTATATAGGCTTCCCCATATTCATTTGCACATCGGTGCAGAAATGATTGTTTTATTAGATGCTGCTGAATATACCTCTGGAGTGGTGTTGTAAATCTCTCCCCAAGTAAAAAGAAAAAAAAAAGAGAAAAGCTAGAGGGAGCTTAATGAGGTGAACAAATCAGGAGAGGGGCTGTTAGGCAGCGACTGCAGCTTCCATTGTAATGAGTGGTCACAATGAAGGTGAGCTTTGTCACCCTGTGTTTAATTAACTCTTCTTTAGAACTGAAATAAACGCAGTTAATCTCTGTAGCTGTCTGTCGTCTTGCGCCCTGCAGAAGCTTATTAAACATGGCCGATTTTCCCTGTGCTGTGGCTGGACTTGTGTGGCCTGGCACGGCAACCCTCTGATCAAAGCGTGGGGTTGTTTGTTCCCCAGGAGGACGTTCAGAACGTTAAATATGGAGGGGTCTGAAGTGAGGCTGGAGGAGAGAGGGAGAGGGGTCTCCTAGGTTGAAGAGATCTGGGGTCTGATCTTGTCATTGCAGTCTCACTTCAAAGACGGCTGTTCTCTTGCTCTCGAACAGGCTGGTAAGATGGCGGCATAGATGTGAAACAGTACAAAAGTTTCTATAAACCAAATACATTTGACTTTGTCTAGGCTCCCCTAATATTTTATTACTAATTACTCTTATCATATTTAACACACAAAACAATATAAGTAGATTAATAATACATAAATGTTACGCATTTATGACTTAATGTTTATTTTTCTTTGCATACATACCAATGTGAAATATTGAGATACAACTGTAATTTGTCATCTACAAGCTCCTATGCAACTCCAGAGAGCTAATCACAGACAAGCTCATCTTGCACTACACTCTCCAGAATTTCCAGTAGTTTCGTAGTTCCCAAGGCATAACTCTCACTAACAGGACTCCTGAAGCAGGAGTCCCCAAATTCAGAATTGAGGACTGGCCTGATTTACTGGTCCACTGGACTGTTGCTAGTCCCACGGCTGGGTCCAGTACCTGGTGGATTGCGAAGAATATGGTCCAGAGCAGCAGTCCTCTCCAGGGACATTCTGGACAAGGCCCTCGTATGGGATTTTCATCACTCTCATCCTGATCGTTCTCATCCTGATCGTTCTCATCCTGAAAGTGTCAGCAGACATCCCTAGAGACACTGGTCCTGTTAGGACACTGTATAATTCACCCCTTTTCTCCTAGGAGTGTCACCAATTAGACATCTCGAGTTTTCAGGTTTTTGTTTATTGTCCCAACTGCACCTTGTTGGCACTCTGTGGTAAGTCTTGTTACCTGATTGTGGCTGTGTATTCAAACCTGCTGTTCTAATGCTGTGCATGCACCTCATGCACTTCCTGTTTCGTACCCACTCAAGCCTGTCAGTGTCTAGAGCATTGTTTTCATGGTAGCTGTACTCTGGAACATTGCTCTCATGGTAGCTGTCCTCTGGAATGTTGTTCTTTGGAAATGTTTGCCTTTGTCTTTGCCTGCTATCTGATCCATCACTGTGTTTGTTGGCTTCTACCATTTGGTCTGTTTATATAGGGGTTTTGCCTGACACTTTTCAATTCTTTTTGATCATGTATTAGTTTTTATTCATTTGGAGGATTTGTAATGTAATGCTTTCTGAGTTTTATGATTTTGACTTGAATCTTTTGCCCTTCTGGACATTGAAAAGTTGAATTGTGTTGTGGTTGCCCATATCCTATGTTCTGGTGCACTGACAGTGACATATTCCTACGGCAGCAGACAAATCATAGTCGTCAGTGTCCAGGACAGTGTTCCCCTTCAGCTCTGAGAGTCAGTCAGCATAGTGTAGTTCTTTAACAGGCATGGATCTGTACAGAGCAGGCTGACTGCACATAACAACTGAATTTTAATAGAGTTTAAGTTCATGGCATTCACCAAGTCTAGAATATAGCAACCAGAAACAGACTCGGTTCTACAGAATTTGATTATATTTTAAATGTAATGACTTTGAACATTAGTTATTCTCTTGCCAAAAAGTTGCATGTTGAAAACACGGCATATTTCAGCATTTTTTTTATATTTGCAATCTGATAGGAGATGGGTTCTCTAGAGAATTATATTGGGAGTATCAGTGTGGTGGCCGGCTACCTTCCCTTCACTGTGTGTTATGAATGTCACCATCAGCAGTCTAGGTCTTTTCAATATATACCATTACCATTTTCTCTATAGCAATTGTTTACTCCAAAGCATTTACAGCACAGGTTTGGAAAAGCAGTTTATTTCAGGATTACCTCAGGTAGCCTTCATATTGTAGCCCATGGCTGTTAATGCATGTGACACAAAAGGCTGCCGGAGTAGTTATTGTTGTTTTTTGTCCCTGAAGCAAAAGTGAAAGTCTGTTTATTGACAGCCTATTACCTGGAATGTTTACGGTGTAAAATGGCATTTCTTATGACAATGTGATGAATGTACATGGAACAGCATTTCACTTTTAGTTTTATATTATTGTGCTTGTTGTTCCTGCATTCAGTGTTCATGAAAGAAAGAAACAAATAAATAAAAAGAAAAAAAAAAGAAACCCTGTCTCTGTGTTCTGACCCAACCCAAGGATTAATGACAACCATTTAATTCACCTCCACTTCTGTCACCATGGCAAACAGCACTGCAGCCTTCCCCTAACGCTGCCTAGGTTACAGCCGAGTCAAACGGCCCTCCATCCTTGCTAAATTGGGCTCTAAATCGTTGTGTTGTACCAAACAATTCAGACAGCGAGGAGAACTTTCACAGGCTGGGTTTTGATCTAAGGAGCACCACTCTTGATTAACGACATTAGACCTACAGGTCACTGAGTTTGCTGCAGGAGCATCCTAAGGTCTGGCAATAATCTTGTCTTCCAAAAAAATAACTCTTTAGACATGCCAATAGTTTCCCAACTGAAAAAAACTGACTATAAGAATAAGAATGATAAATCGACAGGCTGCCAACTGGGAAAGATGCTAGTTATCGCCAAAAAAATCGTACTTATTTACAATAAAAAAGTAATTTTGCAGCAGGCTAACTCCTCCCACCAATGCTTACCCTGTGAAGGACATAATGTTCCTTCACTGTTAGGATCTTTGATTCCTGGTGCCCAGGCATTTCCCCCATGCATCCTGAAGCATTTCTTCACAGATCGTCTCCGCATGGCCGCATGTGGAGTCTGCTATCTCTGTGCAGATCTCTGTGCACAGGCCACAGCGCCAGTCGGCCATAAGGGTCTTCTTCTACGCCCCCTGGCTGCCGGGCGGGACGGTGCCTTACGTGAGACTCAGCGGGGAGGCGTGAGGCCTGGAGGCTGGAGTTGCTGCTTTTACAGGCAAAAATTCCTCACATCTGAATCTGTAATCGACGAACAGGAAACACTGTTTAAATAACATTTCTGGATTGATATGCTGAAACACATAAAGTGTGCTATAGCTCAGCTGGCAAAGCTAATCAAGTAGTGTGCTAATCACTCCAAGATTGAGTATTGTGCTAATCACACCTAGATTGAGTATGGTGCTAATCACACCAAGATTGAGTATTGTGCTAACCCAGGATCATGGGTGCCATTCCTAGTGAGCACACGTACTGTCATAGTTTTAAAGATGTAAGAGACTCAGGATAAGAGGTTCTGCCAAATGCTACATGTGTAAATGTCATATAAAATGGGTTTATGGTGTGACTATTCATTTGTATATGGATATGTGTGAGTGTTTATAGCTAGACAGACAGAGAAAGCTAAACATGAGCATGTGTTTGAGACTATATGGAAACCCAGTGCCAAGTTAAACCCAGGCAGGGTCTAACTTGTCTGGGTGAAGAGTTTAGTGGTCTCCTACTGTTCACAATGCCAGCATCCACAGCCTGTGTATGGAACTGGAGCCACAATGGCATCTGTTTGGGTTTAATGACATCTGGAGGACCCCCACGCCCAAGCATAGGACCTGTGAAATGGCATTCTTCCCACAATGCATTATTATCAGATGATCACTTTCTCCAATCTGTTCTTTTGCACGAACAGTGTTTCACTGGAGATGATGTCAGGGAGGAAATATGACATATGCTCAAGCTATTTATTCATTTTGTGGAACGTCATTTTACCTCATCACCTTTGCCTATCTTTGGCTGTTCTCATTTGCATTTCAATGAGTGGAAGGAGAGGGTAGAAAACAGTTAATTGCAGTGAAACTAATTAATTTGTCACATAATTAGCTGAGGTTTGTTGGCAGTGTTAGGAGCCAGTGGAGATGATGGGAGACAGCTGCCTTGTAACTCAAGTCTGCCTTGAGTTAGAATGTGAATGCACAATCAGGTGTTTGTGTTTGTGTGTGTGTGTGTGTGTGTGTGTGTGTGTTAAAGAGGTCTTCTTGACATTCCTCTTTCCCTTAACTGTTCGTGCCACACATGGTGATTTACATCCCAAAAGAATAATCACAAGATTGACCGTTTGATACTTAATTGCCATTGTATAATATAATGAAATTTGTTGTACATCTTCCTACGATAAAATATAGTTACTCTATCAAAGAAAAAAGAGTAAAACAAGATGTGCAGGGTGCATACAACATACATACAACATACATACAACATACATACAATACAATAAGAAATTCTTAATTA
>JAOXYF010000028.1:3321054-3335430 GCA_028565775.1 Sternarchorhynchus goeldii
CCCTCTGTGGTTGGCACTTTTCACTCTTTTTGTAACTTTTAAAAGCAAAACCTTTATAGCTTTTGTTTTGTTTTGTTTTTGTTCTTTATTTGTTTTTGTTACACTTGTCAGGTTACAGTTCCAATTTCATTTACGAGTATGCTTACATTCAGATGGTAGAGCAATTTTTTATCGGGACCATGAAGAAGTCCAACTGCAAAATGTCAACCTGCTCAGGGGCATTGGTCATGGTTCTGGTCTTCAGAACCTGATGGGGAAAACGGTTATCCTGATCAGAATACAAAAGAGAAAGAGTCAAGAGAGGACAAGAGGAAGGGAGCCAGGGAAATGACATATTCCAAGTCTTGACGTGGATCAGTTCTTCCTTTGTACACCTCTTACCTCCTCCTGACCCCCCCATACTCCAGACCTCTCCTCCTGGACCCCCCATACTCCAGACTTCTCCTCCTGGACCCCCCACACTATGGTCTTTTCCTCCTTGAGCCCACACTCTTCTTCTGTTTTTCAGAAGGGAAAAAAGATTTATGTTTTCATTGCTGGGGCTAACATGCCCTTCAGCTTTTCATTCTTTCCTTGATCTAACCCTGAATGCATTGGTTAAACTCATCAGGTCATCACTTGGAGCATGAGTGAGTCACAAGGAAGTGACGCTACACAGTTGTACTTCTAATGGGTCTATTGATATCTCTGACATGGTTACATCTAAGAATTGTTGAAATATATAAACCAAATAAATACTTTCTGGGTTTGTAGGTCTACAGAACTTTGTGGGGTTCTTCCACACAGGGTCTCGGGCCAGTAAGCTGCCTAGTGAGAGAGTTGGAGAGTTTAGACTCTCAAATCTCAGAATCCTTTTAAATTTCCCCTTCTGCCATATGTGAAGATTGAACAAGAGCTGTCATCTGTGGTCTTGAATCACTGACGATCTGTTTTTTACGTATCACTGTCAGTGGAGCAATTTACAGGACACTGCAGTTATGAAATCTATGTGCTCTTACTTTTTTGTGGATGACATTCAGAATTGATCAAATAATCTATAGCTGTGATTCACAGTTAAGGTGGGGATGGGTCGGTTTGGCAATATATATATATATATATATATATATATATATATAACTACTTCACAGCAGTTCAAGTTAGTCTTTTTTATTCTTTGTAAAAAGAAAGTGTCTTCCCTAATGTAATGTTTCTGTTATTTGATTTGTAGATATGGAAAATTATCAATGCCAGTAACAGGATGCCAGAAGATATCTGTCACCTTCTGTGATCTCACCTCTGTGATGACTGACGTTCGCTCTAGATATTACATCAAGATAATGGTCAATGACATATGTGTTCAATATCTGGAATTTACTCCTTTCAAGCAAAGTAAGACATTTATGCTCCTACATCATGTCAGAATTTAAACCTCTGCAGGATCTCTTTGAACATGTTGGTCTCAGTTTAAACTCTTTAATTTCATTATTTTTGTTACTCTTTTTCTTCATTTTTCTGTTATCCCTGTTTTATTCTTTTTCCCTCTTTTACTCTCATCCTTCCTTTCACTCTCTCTTTCTCTCTTTCCTTCCTTCCTTCCTTCTCTCTCTCTCTCTCTCTCTCTCTCTCTCTCTCTCTCTCTCTCTCTCACTCATACCAGCAATCCTGGGAGCTCCAGAGTTGTCTACAAGTGTGTCAGGGTCCTCTCTCACTGTGAGGGTCACCGCACCTATGGGGCCCCAGAACCGCTCCATTGACAAGATCACCTGCTGGGAGAAGTGCCAGGGCTCTGACAAAGCCTCTTTTAACTACGTTGTCCATCTCACACACCCAGAGTCCGAAGCTCTAAGGGTAAATTACAGCTCCCTAAACAAGCACACAGATAGTCAACTATACACATTCAATATGAATAACATGACATAAACTGTTCATAAACTACATTTCAAAAGCAAGAGTTCATTCCTGGTTATTTAACTCTGGTCATAATGGCCATACATTATGTATAAGTTGTTTATTTTTTAGTTTTGTGGAAAATATATGACTTTGTAAGGCCAAAACCCATTCTGGACAAAAATCAGCCCCAGGAAACGCATATTTATCTGAAAATTAAACAAAACCTCATTTATCCATACCATATGCTTTTACTTCCTCCTGCCACTTATACTGCCACTTGATATAACCAGCAGGGCATGTCTGTGTATGCTGACCTTTTACTTTTAGTTGCTTTATGAGTCATATTAATAACATATTAATAACATATTAATAGCATATTGGCATTTTAGACCCTAGCTACCCTCTTAATTAGCCCACGGCTGGAGAACGAGGGTATAGAATGGGACCTTTCTTATCACAAACATGTCTCTGACAGGACTAGCACCACACACAGTCTACTCACACATGAGTATTTGAGGTTCTCAGCCTTCTGCTGTCCTGTTCCTTGCCTTTGCAGCAACCATTCGAGAACAAGTCTGGTACGATTATTCTGCACCATCTGGAGTTGGGCAAAGAATACTGTGGCATCGCGCTCTACCAGCTGACCCACCCAGCAGCAGACCGCAGCAGTGAAGGTGCCACCTTCTGTGTGACTCTGCCAGGTGGGAAGCCTTCGCTCACAGAACCTCCACCCGCTCCATCCGTTATCAAAGACTTGTCCCAGCTCTCCTTCGTTTACGTCTGACGTGATAGCTTTGCTTGGCAGCTTCATCCTAAACCAGAGGAGCACCACAGGTAGCTGGAAATGCTGCTGCAGAGAATGGCTTGTGTTTCTCCCTCAGAGACGTATTAATCACTTGCAGAGTGTTCTGTAAGAGGTCGGACAAACAATTGGATCTCAAAACAAGACAATGGCAAGACAATGAGGTTCAAGTGCAGTATATTTATTTTTATTTGGACATCTGCCATATAAAAATGACAACACACAAGTGTCCAAATAGCCTTGCTTGGTATTACTTCATATTCTCCAGATCAGAGGTTGATCGTAGAAACACACACACACACACACACACACACACACACATACACACACACACACACACACATACACACACACACACACACACACACACACACAAACACACACCTTGGCTTTTTATTTAATCTGAAATTCTTTGATAATAAAAAATAGCTTTATGGTTTCTCAGGTGTAAATATAACACTCTTATGCTCAAAACAAACAAAACAAACCAGTTTTGTCAGATGACAAAGGAAGACTTCTTCACTCTGTTATGTAACTCTGAAACATCCAGTTCATGTTTTCTCTAAGCTCTCTGATCACGTCAGTGCACTGTCACCTCTGCCAGAGTTGTTTGCCCTGAAATATGACCTTTACACATAGTAAAAGTGTTCCTGTTTGCCGTCATTGTGTTATCGTGATATCTACTATATTGCAGGCTGTCTATTGACTTGACTGTTTTCTACCCCTGGCTGTAGGTAAGCCCTGGGTGCATGTCCTCCTCATACCCGGATTAGTGGCACTCTTCCTCTTCGTATCCTCGGCCTTGGCCGTGTGCCAGATTTACATCACCAGGAAGAGTGAAGTGCCTAAAGTGCTGGTAAATGGCACTCTATATACGCTCTCGGCAAACTCTCTCTGGAAAGGGGCCAGAATCACATTCCAAGAACTACACTGTAAAATAGGAAGTGTGGAGGAGGTTGTGTGTGGGCATAGTTTCACAAGGAATGCTCTTCACATACTTTTATCACAGCAAACTGAATGCAGGGTTAGAAGTGTAGTTTAATTCAGGGTCAGGAGTGGAGTTTACTGCAGGGTCAGGAGTGTAGTTTAATGCAGGGTTAGAAGTGTAATTTAATGCAGGGTAAGGAGTGTAGTTTAATGCAGGGTCAGGAGTGTAGTTTAATGCAGGGTCAGGAGTGTAGTTTAATGCAGGGTCAGAAGTGTAGTATAATGCAGGATCAGGAGTGTAGTTTATTGCAGGGTCAGGAGTGTAGTTTAATGCAGGGTCAGGAGTGTAGTTTAATGCAGGGTGAGGAGTGTAGTTTAATGCAAGGTCAGGAGTGTAGTTTAATGCAGGGTCAGGAGTGTAGTTTAATGCAAGGTCAGGAGTGTAGTTTAATGCAAGGTCAGGAGTGTAGTTTAATGCAGGGTCAGGAGTGTAGTTTAATGCAGGGTCAGGAGTGTAGTTTCTGGCCTACAGGAGGTCCCTCAATGGATTCTCAACCACAGATTATAATAATTTTCTTTTGAATGACTGATTTCGGTTCTCTTTCTCTTCTTCTCTGATTTCACTTCTCATTGTCATTTTACTTCTACTTTAAACAGAAATATCAAATATATTTTAAAACGGCAAATTTTTTACTAGCAATTACTATTCAATTATGTTAGCCATATTTTAAAAAATATGTTGAGCTTCACTCAGAGACTCTTAGTTTTGAAATGCTGATCTGGTTTGTTATTTCTGTCTTCTCCTCTCTAAAACAGATCATGTCAAAAAGCTTCGCTGTGGCTCACTATCCAGATCCTCAAGTGGAGATTGCCAGTGTGAAGGTTTGCTCAGATTTCATAAAGACAACTGAAACACGTGAACCTCATGCACCTCCTGTTTTCCTTGGAGTCTCACGAGTTGTTACTGAAACCGGCTATGCAGCCCAGGACCACCATGAACAACCTTGGCACTGTCAGTCTTACACCAACCAACAGGTGTCACCAGTCAGAACCTGCGATCAAAATACAGAATCCTCTACAAGCTACAGCATGGTAGTGGCCGTCTCGGCCCCACATCCAGATGAGCCATCCCAGTTTGCCAAAGATAGCTGTGCAGAAGATTCCATTATGTCAGGAACATCAGGACCAATGTGTGCTGGAGAGGATTTCAATTCATTCCAGGTCTTATGTAACCCACAACCAGTGCAAGAGATGAGCACTCCAGAATCCAGCTGTGATCTCCTGGTGCTGCCGGTGTTACGTGACCCTGGTGGGAATCTTATGTTCTCCAGCATTTTCTTTCAGTCTGGTCTTAGTTTTGACCTGGCTCACAGCACAGAGAACACACCTCCTGTGACGGGTTTGACACCAGCTGGAGAAAGGTGCCCTTTGCTGGGCAGTGAGTTAGGTCATACCTACAGGAGGGCCTACCTTCCAAATCAAACTCCTCTGAGTTGTTCAGTGTTTCCATCTGCTGAAGCCGTTCCCCTGACCTCATGTTCTGACTCCACATCCAATTACAGGCAAAACTGGGTACCAGGGATCTCTCCAGAAACTCGGCTCCATAACAGTGACTGTACTGTGAGGGCTGTAGAGCTACTAAGTGAACTAAAGGAAGAGGAGGAGGAGGAGGAGGAGGAAGATGAAACACAGTCTCATTTTGGAAGCATTGCTTTGGGTGGATGGATGGTGCAAATCCAAGGATAGTTTTTTTTCTGAAGCCTGACCTCTGAGAAAACTGTGGCTTTAGCTCTAAGAGAACATTCCACTCAAACATGCTAATGTTGCTAAAACCAAATGAAAGCTTCCACGGAGGTGAATCGGCATAATGATAACTGGTCCCAATTAGTTTTCACGTGCTAGCCAAGCTCACACTAATCTGAGGAAGCTATATCTTGAAAAGGAAGACATCTCACTGGGCATCACTAGCTGCTGAGGAAGTGAAGCTGAAGGAGACCGAGGTGAGTGATGATTAGACTCAGCTGGTAGGTAAACAGTTAGCGCTTCCTCTATCAAGCAAGCTGTAGGAAGCTTAGCATGTCCTCCTGCAGGAACTGTGTCGTGACTGTGGATTGTCTTGTCGTACTGAGACCTGACCCCAGAAGGACTATAGCACCTCACAGTTTGGTGGGTTTTCTTTGTAATGCTCCAATATACCTAATGCTCTTCAACTTTAAATAGCTCTTTGAGGAGTTTTGGGTAACGCTGGTGTGGAATGTGAGTGCCGGTATGCTAACCATGCATCATGGAACGAAAGCAAACTTATTCCTCCAGGTTCTGCTGGGGGTTATGGGTAACATTTTATATGAATGTCAGATGATTGTGAAGTCTTCCTGAGACTGGTTAATATCAACAGATTGTTATCTTTTATAATTTTTTGTATTGTCTTTTAGCATTTTTATACTGTCTTTCATCATTGTTTTATTTATAAATTTTTTCTTAGATTTTCTTGGATAATAGAGAGTTAAATGCTTTGTTAAGACTTATGTCACAGTATAAACAGTGTTGAAAGCTCTCATAAAGCTCTCATAAAGCTCTCATAAAGCTTATGCTCAAACCTATTAAAGAAGATCCATTAGTTGATCCATTTTAGTTGATCCGATAACATTTCGTTATTATAATGTAGTATTGTCAAGTGTCTACATGAGCACTGTCAGCAGTATGAAGTAAAAATAAACAAAACAAAGACTGTATCTTTTGTTCTTTGTGTTTGGTTCACCTGTATGTTTGTGTTGTTCTGTATATAGTTACCATCTCCTCCTGTTGCACGCTGTGTAATAGAATAAATCAGTTTGTGTATCTGGGTTTTTTTGTTTGTTTGGGTTTTTTTTGGCCGGGGGGTGGTTAAGTTTCTATTATTACACTACAATATGAACTAAGGTGTCACATTCCTTGTCAGCATATTACTGTGCTGTGTTTCAAACAAACAGGTCTAGAGTTTCTTTGGCTTCGAGTAGAGATGATCTGATTTCCTTAGGTTTGAGAATGTCAAGATGAGGGTTTTAAGATAGCAGCAGGGAAAGGACTTAAGAGAGACAAGATCTCAACAAGATCATGGTCTCCACTGAAATGCAACACAGTATACCAAAGGATAAAGCATGTTTGAATGTGACCGATCAACAATAAGTTATTTTAAAACTCTTGAGATTAGAGTTTGTAATGAACTGGGGAAGCAATGCTTTTCATGATCCAACGTTTCTTTCAGCTATTTAACCCTCCCAGTTGAACACAGAGCACCACACATACAAGGCAAAGGTCTGACTCATTTTTTATCCCCAGTCATAAACCAGTTATAACTGTAACACCCAAATAATTGTGTATCGGTGCTAGTGTTAATGTGGCAACTGGTTGCTAGGTTACAACCACTGCTAAAACAGGTTCATTGAAGAGTGGTGACCAATAGAGCATTATAGTCACTGCTCTCTGCCTTCTAATCCTGTTTTATGACTCATAATACCCAGTACTTTTAAGGTGAAAATTTAAATAAATCCGTTATCTACTTGAGATCCTTGTCACAGTCTGCGAGGGTCGGCCATGTGTGTTCAGAATCAGAATCAGAAGAATCAGAAGCTTTTATTACCATATGAGTGAACAGATTCACAACATTAGGAAATTGTTGCAGCACTTTGGTGCTAACATAAAGAGACAAGTCAAAATGTAATAAATACAGGATGAAATACGCTAGATTGATGGAATATAATTTTTTAACACTATAAACAATGTTACAATCAATCGTTGTGAATCATTACAGGACATGGAAGCATCTTTCTCCAACTGACCCAGCGAGATTCCATCTGAACAGCCATTGATTCCTGAGGAATTTTCTCAGTTCAGAGGAGACTGCATCATAAAACTCCAATATTAGACTGTTGTTCCAGTGGCCATACGGCCATATTCTGAATAATTATTTAACGTTGATCCCTTTGGATTTGCGTTGTTCTCTTTCCTCTTGTCTGCACGACTTGTCCAATTAGGATCCAGACTGCTGGAAAACCAGATACCTCAGGAGATGGGCAACATGACCCACTCAGATTCCAATTACACATGCATCAGTAACACTTTATAAAATAATCAGTGACAAGGAAACCAGCGCAGTATTTCTAAGAAGCCCGAAAACACGGGTGGGACTGAGGGCGTTATTGGTAACAGCAGCCCAGGTGGGTCTGGCTGGGCTACAGCATCTCCATGGCCTGTGAGTGTCTAGCATGTTTTGTGTGGGCGGAGTCCCAGCCGAGGTGACATTGTTGCAGCCAATGAAATGACACATGGACACAGTGGAAGAAAAAAAATGTAACTGCTCTGACTGAGGCCTTGTTCAGTCTCACACAGAAGACACAACAAATGAAATTCCCCTCCCCACCCCCTCTTTCTCATGGAGTGCCTCTACCACATCCAAACGCCCAGTGTGGAAGTTGTGACATCTGAACGTGGGATTAGCTAGAATGTAACGGTGAAAGAACTCGTCAGCTGATGGAAATCTCCTGTACGGCCCAGGAGATGAATAGAAAGCCCTTTAGAAGCAATTAGAGGCACAGCAAATGCCTCTGTAAGAAAAATAAGTAGGGGATCAGATCAGTTCTCCCACAGTCCTTTGCTGTCTTAGCTGCCACTATTATTGAACCCTCACAGATGCATCCTGGGTGATAAGGTAGGTGGTTTAGCAGCTTTGAACTGAACAATCAGCTTTCAGCTAATGATGTTTTTTTTTTTACTCACAACCATAACTAGGCATGCATTTCTACACTATATAAATGTGTACTGATGAATAATATTCACTGATAAATGTTGCTTCATTATGTTGTTACAGTGTACAAATTTTTTATTACTGATATACAACCAGGCACCTTATTTTCATTTTTATTTCATTGTGGAACAAAAACCCTTATTGTAATGAAAAACTTGTAGTCATATTTACAGGAAAGTACCCATATTGACATTAGCAATATCCATAATAATTGTTTGTCATTCAATATAAAAGGGATTGAAATACTTTCTATGTGATTCAAATGGACATTATAATATATTACAGTTCTTTTGTTCTGTAGTAAAAGGGCAGTGTCTGTCTGCCCGCCTCTGTACTCACAAACAAACTCATCCAGTCTGTCCACCTCAGATCTTGCTCTGCCCAGGCAACACCCACCCGACTTCCCCTTCACCTGGAATTTCACGAAGCTTTTCAAACCAGCTCCGCTGATCTCACATCAGTTTGTTTGTGCGAGTGATCACCAGGTGTTTGTTAGGGTGTTTGTTTTCCACCCTGGAACTGCCTACCTGTGCATTTCTTTTCTTTGATTCCCAGAAACATAAACTCCCTTAGTGGTCCATCTGACCTGCTACATGCAGCGCTGGTTAGGAGCAGGAGCAGAAACATGCAGAGCAGGTCTTTCACTGCACGTCGTTCTCCCTTCCTTTCTCACACGCATGGCCCAGCCTGAGAGCTGGAGAGGTCATCAAAAAACATCTCAAATGTGTGCTCGCACAAGTATACACAAATATGCAGCTCTTCTCTTGAATATTAATGAAATCTTAATGGGTTGCTGATTAAAAATATATATTAGATCACAGTTACAGAGACACATTCTGAGACTTTGCATACACCTTGATAATTATTCTTCAACACTTTCATTTTAATTTAATTGCAATCAAAAAAATGCCCTCACATAAAGACTTGTAGACACTAGGGCAGGTTTCCTAGATATAAATGAAGCATAGTCTTTGAGCCTAAGTCTTTGAGCCTAATCTTTGAGCCTACACTAAACTGAAGATGATGAACCGTGAACCACTATAGTTTTTTTTTAGTTTAGACTTACACTTAATCAGGGTCTCAGTAACTGAACATTGGTGTTACACTTCTCAGTAGTGAGTTTAGAATTGTTCTTGAGGTTCTTCCCTGGCCTTCACTGCTCTCTCTAAGCGCTTCTCCGTTTTACTATTATATGCCTGTTGTGTGAAGCCAGTTTGTATTTGAGAGTGTATTTGCCCTTTCTGAACAACTGGACCCTATAAAGGCAAGTCTGCTGTCTGCTTGGTCCCCAAAACAGCGGATGAGTTATTCTTAGAGTGAATGCAGCAAATGATATATGAGTCAAAGAATGGCCTGGCATCTCTTCACTGCATTGTTTACTTTGATATTGCAGGAGCAGGTGTGGACAATAAACACATATAAATAAACACACACACACCCACACACACATACCCAGAGCCTGTAGATATGGCCTTGACTGGTCTTCCATTGTTTCTGTACCCAAATGAGTCTTGGCGTATAATAAGGATACACAGAAACCCAGCTCCATTAATGCCAGTGAATGATTAACAGCCTCTATAAATGGAGCTGGAGCACAGAATGGGACCCACAGGAGGAGAATGGTAACCAAGAGCTGAATCAGGCTGAACCAAGCTCCGAGAGGAGCTGAAGAAACCTGCGCGGCCTCCAACGTTCGGCCAAGCTTTCGGATGCAAATGTACCGAGAGATCAGAACATTAGACACAGCACATTTTGGCATGGAAGTGACTGTACTTGTTTAATCTGTGAAACTACAAGACCTTGTATGTTTCTTTCAGACGCTGACGAGAACCCCTTGCTGTTCTGCAGGCTGATGCTAGATGGGTTTTAAGCATTTTTTTTTTTTTGACACAATCACTTTTAATGCATCTTTTTATTTTCAATTGCACACACTACAGTTTTAATCTTCATGCTCCTTAAATTCTACAACTTTGGGATATACTTAAAGCATTCCACTCTACATATACATTATATATTTCTATGTATGTGACAAATAAACTTGAACTTTAAACCTGAGAGTCTGAGATACCACAGTTAGAACATATGCAAAATAATCTGTTGGAAATGTTTTGTTGGGCATGGAATGATCCTGTGGACTAAACCCAAGAAATTCTCCATGGAAAATGCTTTTTAGTCCAAAACTAGTTTAAACCTTCCCCTTTGGTACCCTCTCCTTGACTGTGTTGCATGATGTAGACTCTTTTTAATACAGTCCCATAGATGGACAGAGGGTCTAACAGGGCTTTTGTTCCTTGTTTCCCACAGGCATTGAGCCCTTACAGCTGATCTATATTTATCACCTGGAGGAGGTGAGTGCTTTTGTTCAGGCTGCATTCCCCTGGAGAAGGACGGTCGGTGTCCAGAGGTCACCGCAACCCACCACCAACCCCCCAACACACACACACATACAGGCACACAGGGAGACAAGGACAGGCGAGAGAGAGGCAGCCTAAGAGATCTTAAGAGACCGAGACGGAGAAGAAGTGTGAGAGAGAGAGTGTGGATGGGAACAGAGTGACAGACAGAGAGAGAGTGGAGATCAGGGTGACAGACAGAGACAGAGAGAGAGAGAGAGAGAGAGAGAGAGAGAGAGAGAGGAGAACAGTGACAGACAGAGAAAGAGAGAGAGAGAGAGAGAGAGAGGGGAGAACAGTGACAGACAGACACAGAGAGAGAGAGAGAGAGAGAGAGAGAGAGGAGAACAGGCTGACAGACAAAGGGAGAGAGAGAGAGAAAGAGAGAGAGAGACCCTTTGAGGATCTCATAGACTGGTGACATAGCTCTACCCTGAAGATCAACGTGAGTAGCTTTTTATCTGATTTTTACTTTCCCATTTATCTTCTTTAGAAATAGGACTTATGAGAATTATGGAACTATTATAACTTTATAAGTTGTATAAGATGTGTATGGCTGACGGCTGGTGGTTTGACACCTACAGCATGCGCTCCCCTTCTAAACCTACCAAATATGAGCAGCCATTTTGCATGTGTCAACTAATTAGTATAAACATATGAATGTGACATCTCTCAGACAGAGGAGCAAAACGCAAGTGACAGTAACCAGGATGTTTTTATTAATAAACACACACAAAAAGAAACGAAGCAACTCAGAGAAAAAGCAAAAAAAAAAAAAAAATACATTGATTCAGCAGACAGGGCTGCTGCTAGGACCCTGGGGCAATCCAAGCAGGCTCAGAGGAGTCCATAAAGAAGGTGAAGGAAATAGCCAATAAACTGGTGAATGGATGATTGGAGAGAGATGATTGGATGATTGAGACAGGGGTAGTGAATCATGGTAGGTGGATAAAGAGGGCTGACTGAGTACAAGAATGCAAACTTGTTTTTGTCCTAGTGCATGCGCTTTTCAAATAGTCTCTTTTTTCGCTGATTTAACATCATCTACAAACTCAGAAAGATCTATTTGTGTCTCTATTTAAAGAACATGAGTACTGTAGCTGAGAAAACTTGCTTTGTCTTAGTTTAAAGGCTCAAACAAACTGTAAATTGAAAAACATTTATACATGAGATGCAAGTAATCTGTAGCGCAGCAGATCTCAACAGCAGTGCAATATAGTTGCCAAAATACAGTACATGACTAAACTACTCTATCTCTGCCCGATTGGGGTGTTACAACAAATCTATTTTTAAAACTAAGGAAACATACTTTTCCCTAACACGATTATACACTTATTTTTCACAGTTCCAGCCATCTGTCTAACTACCCTTCCCACCCCACCAAAAAGAGTATTTTGTTCCCGTTCCCTGCAATTGACTGCTGTAGTCTATTTTCATGTGGACCTTGAACTCCTCCTTCTGTTCCCTGGCAGGCTGGCAGAGCATGCAGGCTGTTCAGCTGATGACAGATCAATTTTAATGTGCTGCAAGTGGTTCTGTTCTTCCCCATGTTCAAACACACCCCTCCCACGTCCAGCACCCCAACCAAACCCCTGCACCGTAGGGCGAGCGCAGGGAGAGAGTCCGAGCTGTTCTTAGACATCCTACCCCACAGATATGATCTACAGAGAGGTGGAGAGGAACAGGCTTATTGGCTCTGCTTGTCATGGTAACACAAGTGGTGGGGGAGGTTTCACCGTAAATGAAGTCATCCGTCACAAGTGGCCCAGTTCTGCTAGGCTGGCTCTCTCTATGTGTGTGTGTGTGTATTCCCTACAACTGTATGTGATTAATGATTGTATAGCATAGTGGGCAGCACCGTAGACCCAAACAAATGAATGATTATTCACTCAACAGCCCACAAAGCAATGCTGAAGGTTCTCTCAACTCAGCTTCTCCACTCTGCCTCCAACACCTTCTCTTTACTTTCTCTCTCTTTCTTCTTTCTGATGATCATTACTGAGTCCTGGTATTATTACAAACCCTGTTGGCTGAAGGAGACAAAAGAAGGGGAAGTGCACTTCCCCGTTATGTGGTTTATATTTCCCTCTGGACCTTTGTGTGGTCAGTGGTCTTGCAAAGTTTTAACTATTAACCATTTGCTCATGTAATTTATCAATTACACTTTTTTGTTTTTATCATTGGAGGGTTTTTTTAACTGGTTTATTCCCAGAAAAAATTAGATGATCTTTGTGTGTTAGTCTGTCTGTTTCATTCAGACTGTACCCCACCCAAACCCCTACCCACCACCACCACCACCACCACCACCACCACCACCACCGCCCCTCCATCCTTCTAACAGCTGTGCTCTTCTGCTCTACTGCAGTTGCTGGACATCAGTTCACCATGGCAACCAAAATAGTAACATTTCATTGCCTGGAGGCCCAGGAGGAGCAGATGTCTCACAGCATGGAACTGTCCTCTCAGCTCAGGAAGAAGAAGTTTACATCCAGGTACAGCCATAACATCCCATCCACCCTGAATCATTACACGCATGCAAACGGACGCATCCATGCACACAAAGACACACACACGCACACGCATGCACGCACACGCATGCACACACACATACCCCCCCCACACACACACTCCCTGCATCATTGGTTTCAATGTCACATTAGCCAAACACAAGAAACAAGTGTAAGTCATTTAAGTGAATTAACATAATTATTCTGACATTCCTTTACACATCAGTTCTTGTCCTTTGTAATATGCTACTCATGTAATTTGCTTGTAAAAGAAAACTGAAGATTTTATTTATGGCTTGTCTCCCGTCTGATGGGTCTATGGCCTCAGTTAATCAGCTTGGCAATAACACCTAGCCTACAGAGAGTGACTGAGAGTGACTGAGAGTGACTGAGCATTATAGCAAAACACCATTGTCACATGTGACAGTAAGGATGAGTTCCACCCAGTTCCACCACAGTTCCACCAGTTCCACCGATGCCGTCAGAGTTATTCCCAGCTCACTGAGAGGTGACATGTACACTCAGGGCATGAGTGCAGGAAAGCAGATTTATAGCACACACACACACATTTACACACACATACATACAGTCATACAGTGTATATTTATTTAAAAGTTTTTTGGGGTTTTTTTTGGACAAACCCTGCATGAAAAGTTAAGCTCTATGACACAATTGCTTTATGATACATTAAATCTCTATGACACGATTGCATTATGACACATTATATCTCTATGGCGTGTTTCATCCTTCCAGTGCCAAAACTTCAATCCCCAGTAAAGCTTTGATTCTGTGTCTCATAGACTATGCATGCACCCACTCATAAAAACAAGGAACGCAGTACCAACCACCTCTACCAGTTCAGCTGTGGACAAAGTGCACCATGCAGCAATCACGTGGGCATCAGACCTTGGCCTTTGTACGTCTCCATGCAGCTGGGGTTCTGGGTTTCACTGGGCACGTCTGTGAGGAAGGACATGGTATGTGGTACAGCGGCCATGCTTGGGAGACACACGGCGTGCTTTGAAAAGGCAAGATAATGCCTGCCATTGTGCTGACTACCGAGGTTCCCCTTCACAAACGGATTTCACAACCGAG
>JAOXYF010000028.1:3405174-3469601 GCA_028565775.1 Sternarchorhynchus goeldii
AGAATAGAACCACATCATAATATATCGCAATATCATACCCCCCCCCCCCCAATATCATCCAGGCCCTACTTGGTCTCCTGGGCCTTAGTGTTCTTCTCCATGCTCTTGAGGCTTTCTGGAGAACGCAGCTGGAAGCGGCAGCTGTCGTTCATGTTCCACACAGACTCGAGCAGGACGCCCACTTTGGGGACCCCAGCACTGACGGAGAAGGCCACGGCCCCCGCGTGGTACAGGGGGTTGTTCCTCAGACACACCTGCAAAACGGGGCACTGCTCAGATTTGTGGATACAGCAAGGTAAATATTTCCCTAACGTTTTAATCGACTTGCAAAAGAATAAATAAAGCACTCCACCTTAAATAAAGCACTCCACCTTAAATAGCCTGGGCCGTAAAGAAACGCATACCTTACAGAAACGGATCTTTTCTTAAACATAATACCTTAAATCTATTTGTGTGTGTTCACTATGCCCAAGCACAAACAACAAAGTTCTGGGTATTAGTACCAGATTCAATCTTTGCTTTTTTTCTCAATGACCATATGAATGAATGAACAGTCTTCACCTGCGTGCCCACTGTGATGTTGGGGATGGATGAAATGCCTGCACTGGACTTTGGTTTCTTGTTCTTGGCTCTGGCCTTCTCAAGCATCTTCTTCCGCTGACTAAAAGGCACAACACCCCTACAGGAAGGACACAGCAGAAACATCCTGCTCTAGTTCCCAGGTTCGTGTGGAGGAAGGCCAACTCTGCTGTCATCTAAAAGCTGTTTCAGATATCGCCCTTTGGCATTAAAAAAAAACCAACAAAAACAAGACAATGCGAGTTGGAAGACATTAGGGACGAAAGGAAAGATGGAAAGGAGAGAGGGGGAGAGAAAGAGAGAGGAGAGAGAGAGAGAACGAGAGAACAATGAAGAAAAGGAGCCAGGAGCGACCAGGCAGAGCGAGGCGCGCACCACCAGTAGAGGCTGGTCTCCAGCTGGGCGCAGGTGTAGAGGGAGCAGCAGTGCAGGGAGACGATGCGCTCGCCCTGTAGCTCGGGGAAGGTCTGTGCACCATGCTCCAGTTTACACGCCACCGAACTCAGGGTCTCGTCCACCCACGTGGCCACCTGCTCGCACACAGAACCTCGCGGTTTAGCGCCCAGCTTTACACCTCCATCAATTTAAAAAACGAGGAATTACCAAACTACAAAACGGCAGAGGAGCATAAGCAGTCTGACCTTGCTGGTCTCAGTAGCCACTGTGGCACGGATACTGTTGGCAGACAAGAGGGTGATCTTCTCATTGGTCAAACCGAGGAAGGACACACGAGGGTGGTGGATGGATGGATTCTGGGAAAGAGGAAGTCTGTTAGTTACTATGGTTACACAAAATCCTTTGTAAAAAAAAAAAAAAAAAATTTTTAGTATAATCCCATAATAAAGTCATAATCGATCACACAGCTCTCAACAATAACGAGGACAATTAACCTGCATGAGCCCAAGTCACAGGCTGTGTAGTTCAGCAGCAGACTGAGATCAGGTGCCCTACCTGCGAGTTCCTGTACG
Source organism: Sternarchorhynchus goeldii (assembly GCA_028565775.1). Classification (NCBI taxonomy): domain Eukaryota; kingdom Metazoa; phylum Chordata; class Actinopteri; order Gymnotiformes; family Apteronotidae; genus Sternarchorhynchus; species Sternarchorhynchus goeldii. The sequence goes on from JAOXYF010000028.1 coordinate 3,406,722, forward strand.
GTTCCGGCTCGTTCCACTTCCACTGGTACAGTTCTCCTTTAGAGCTGACTGCCACGAGCTCAGAGAACATGGCCCCAATGCTCACGAACCTTGTGCCATCCTTCAGGAGCGTTAACACACACATACAACCACGCAAAATCAGTGTTGGGGTAGAACATTAAAAATATAACAGTACAAGTATAATAGCAAGTTAAAAAAAGAACACATATTTATTAGATGACTCAAAACACTACAGTTTCACATTACACATCCACCTCATGTTTGAAGGCATCACCACGACGACACAAACGCCCTCCCCGTTACCCGGCGGCCTCACCTTATCGGGCCACCACTGCAGCTCGTCGCCCAGGGAGACGGGGCTCTGCAGGGGCGTGCTCTTCTTATCCAGGCTGGGCTCGCCCTCCCGGCTGGTGGAGCCGCGCTCGGTGTCGAAGGACGCCCCGTCGAGCCAGCGCCTCTCGCGCAGCCGCAGCACCGACTCGCGTTCCCGCAGGAGCTCAGAGTCGCGCTCTAGGGGAAGAAGGAGAACTGGTATGCAATAGGGTCACACCAGTGGAACACTAGTAAGCCACTCTCTGGGAAAGACCCTCAGAATCAGTCAGTTTAATAACTACCACATGAATTTATTGAAAATTAACTACATAAGACATGTTTAAAGAAATAAGTAATACGGAAAGGAATAACTGGAAGGGGGTTTTTTGTTTTTTTTTGCTTGTTTTGTTCTTATACTGAATCTTGTTTTGTTCTTATACTGAATCTTGTTTTGTTCTTATACTGAATCTTGTTTTGTTCTTATACTGAATCTTCACTTGACACCACCAACTAATATTCATACATATTTTATAGCAAATATATCAATACCACCCAAAACCACCCATGCAGTTTTCAGGCAGTTTGATTAGAGGTTCTTTATTGTATCTGAACACTCAAAACAGATAGAAGGAAAAAGTAGGGGGGGGGGCAGGCTGGATGCACATGAAACAGCATTAAGAATTAAGATCCAAGACTGGCCGAGCTGCCAGGGGGCAGGAGAAGGGGCCGGGGCAGTCTTGGCTGGCTGTCGGGGGTGTCCAGTGAAGGGGACATTTCTAAATTGGCTGCACCGCAATGCTACAGCAGGGCCTTTCTCAGAGGGCTCTTTATGTCTGTAAGCATGCAGCGGGGTGGACGGACACACACACACACACACACACACACACACACACCTTTCCGATCGGCTATCAGCTCCATTACTGACCCTACCTGAAACAGTTAGAGCAAAGACAACTAACCTAACCTGGACCTCTTCTGTTTAACTCATGATTTAGAGCTACAACCAAGCAATAGTCACAATTGTTTATACTATATGCATGGCAAACTTTTAGCATTTAACGTGCCCTGGCCCGCCCCCCCTCCCTCTTTAAAATATATTTTTGGCTGCCCTGTATAAAACCTCGGTAAGATGTCGCACAATAACTCCTGTTAAGAGGAGTGCTGCTGTTTGTCCGTTACCTCGGGAGGATCCGAGGCGAGAGAGGGACGAACGACGGAAGGAAGGGTAGCCGAAGTAGCTGATGTCCTCAGAGAACATGGCGTCCGCGTCTATGATGACGCTGGGGTGTCCTGAGTGGATGTCTGCGTCCAGCAGTGACATCAGGTCTTCTGCGGGAAACAGTGGGTTTGTATGGTTAGCGTTCAACAGGGCCATGTCTGCCCAGCTATCCATCACTGGATAACAGTGAGGGCATAATGTGTACCAATTAAAGCTTGAGACATGCTCTTCTGCAGACCACCAAAGAAAACTACCCAGTCCTTCAAGCTGAACATATTCAAAACAGGTTGCTTTCTTTCTCCCTTAGAAAATACCCAATACATTATATCATACATCATCATCAACTTCATGACCCTAACTTCATTGAATCAGCACATCCCTGCACGTTCTAGTTTATTTTCCCAGCTTGATCACAATTAGACGGGTGCATCATTTAGTCCACAAGCCCTTATATTAGTGCTCAAGGAAGCCCCCACCTCCAGGCAGGTAGGACTCGCTGGCAGTGTCATCACCATCATCACCATCTTCATCATCGCGGCTCAGCAGGTTGTTCACAGCCAGGTTCACGTCCAGGTTGGTGCGCTGCAGCTCCCGGATGATGACGCTTCTCGACTTGCCTTGCAGGACCACCTGGGCCTGAGGAGCAGGTCACACCAGAGTTTAACCATGCTGCTTAAGCTATTTTAAGTACCAGAACCAAACTAAAGCTCTGTGAAAGTGGAGGCGAGTTACTTGAGAGATAAGTTCCTCTGGGATGACCGAGGCTGGGATGATTGGTTGTGGCTGACTACCCAGCAGACCAGAGCCTCTATCTCTGCCCGTGCGGATCACCCGGGTCTGCCTCCGCGAGTCCCGCGCTCCTGCCGTACTGGAGCGGCCCGAGGAGCCACCGCCTCCGCCCCCTGCTCCACCCCCTCCACCTCCACTGCCCCCACCTCCACCTGTTCCACCACCCCCGCTGGCCCCGCCTCCAGCACTGCCTCCTCCGCTCACACCAGAACTCCAGCGACTCCTAGCAGCAGACACACAGAGACACACACAACTCTTCAATAAGTGCATTTAACCAAGCTAACAAAAACAATCAATAATATTACTACCATGATAAAATAAAACACACAAGTACATAAGAAGCACTAACAAATCCTTTAATAAACAAATCCTCTTATTTTGTAAAGCAAAATGAAATTTATAAACAAAAGCAAATGAAGAGGAAGTGTAATCATCTAGCAATTACTGGGGACCCGTAATCAGATTCATTCAACTTCCTAGAGTTAAAACTGCTGATTGTGGAAAACTGAAGAACAGTTTTCACTGTTCTTGTGCTAACAGACACATCTACTCTAGATCCAAAGTCATTAAATCCTTTCTGATCCATACAGAGAAGGTAAATTAAGTCGTGTTGGTGCACGTTCCACACGAGCATATTACTCCAGAGAAATGCTCTGGCCATGTTAGAATCTGTGCTCCCATATCTGGATGCTCCAAGCTTTAAAAGTCCCTTTCTAGGAGTGGACTATCATAACGAAGCATTTAACACACACAGACAAAATACCCACATAAAACCACATGAGAAAATGCCCTGAGATTTCCCACCAGGTTTTTTGTTTGTTTGTTTTATGTAACCACAGGTGGCATCACTGCATCATGCCTCTGGTAACGTTACCTGTCAGGCTTGTATTTTGAAAACCCCCACTGCCAACAACTTACCCAAGGGTGTTGCCTGCCAGTCGGCCCAAAGGGTCAGAATCAGACAGGAACCAGGGCGGATCACTAGTCCTACCTGGCCTGGACGTCCTTCCTGCCCCTGAGCCACTGCTCAACTTTGAACTGGAAACAAAAGACCGGAAATTACAGTTACAAACCTCTATCCCCCGACAGGGGACTACTGAGCAGAGCCTGGGTAGCCCAGGCACAGATGCCAATTGGTCCATTCATTCGTCTGTCTGTCAGTCTCTAAAACAGCGGGAGGAAACACTGGAGGGGCTGACTAGCACGGCAACACCCTTGAATATCAGAAAAGGCTACAACTCTGTCCTCGCACCAAACTGGTCAGATTTCAATGGCTGCTGGGTGAAAGCAGGGGCTTCTCAACTTTTTTCCACCTCTCTGCACTGACAAATCTACTCCCCCACCCCTCATGGAATCACTGAGGAACAGTTATGTTAAAAAGCAAATGACATAGTAATCGCTCTAGAGATGACACACGAACAAACACCGACAGATAAAGCAAGACGTCGCTAAACTACTCAAGATGAGCATTCTGCAGCACACGAGGCAAAACAACGGCATTTAATACCAACACAATATGTGGATTTAAACGGGCTAAAAAAAGAATCTGCCAAGGCCAGCTGTGTTATCTAGCCACTCGAGAATGAGATGCTTTCCCAGAACAGAAAACAAAAGCCACTCTCATGGGACATCTGGATCGAACTTGAATTTAAACTTTAGCAGCAAAGCCCATTCCAACATACTATGCAAAACAGAAGCAGCCCTGTCTTTTACAAAGCCACAAAATAAGGCAAATCTATATCTCCAGCGCCTGGAGCCACAGAAGCTAAAGTCATACCAGCTAAACCACCTCATTTTCTTTAACAAGATAAAAAAAACACACACAAAAGCTCAGTACAGCCTCATCTTACTTTATGGTGCCTCTTAAAAATACACCCTGAACAAATAAAAAAACCACCATCATTAATGTTCTCTCATCTATGATAGATAGTGTTGCACTGCATGAAAAACAAGAGAGCTCAGATTTCATAATGTACAAAACAGTGGCATAAAGGTGGTACATGTTGACTTTTGAAAATAAATACTTTGCAACAAAAGTACCCTAACAATCGATACAAAATCATAAAGCACGACAGTTTTCTTTAATATTCCTTCTGTGTAAATCTCAGTTAGTACAAAGATAAAGGTCCAACACACTAAATAATGCCTGTACTACGTCCAAAGGCAGCCATCCGCACCTGAGTGACACTTAAACTGTCCAAAATGACACTTGCACTCCACCCCCTCCACCCCAAAAAAATAATTTTAAAAACCCTGCTCATTGCAAGTCTAGAAAAATGACTAGTCTCACCCATCACTTCCATCTGGCTTGCCCAACTCCAATCGATCTGGCTGAACAGCAAAACTTATCCTGCAGATGCGTCCATCCTGAAACAGAGGGCATCGTCATTTCCTGCAGAGTCTAAATCTGTGGGGATACTGTGCACATAGAACAAAAGCTCCAGGGCCACTTAACCCATATAAAAAAAAAAATACAATCTTCACAAACATCATTTAAAATCCTACCTCAAGCAGAAAGCCTGCATGGTTTGGTCCGACCACACACTGTTTAAGTGTAGCCTGCTCCAGGAGGTTAAGCTGTGGATGACTGGAAAGTAGAGAGAGAAAATCATTACAGAGGCCCTGCTTGGTGAAATGACGTGGTTTTAATGAACCATGGGATCTACTAAAAACACAAACAAAAGTGGATATTGCTCCAACATCCGACTCCTTAAGAGCAGGACCACTGTGACACTCCTCTCAGTTCAACACAACACCGAGATGATTCAAAATCTGAATATTTTGTCTCCCTCATAACTACACCCCCACCCCCGATGCATCAGCTCACTGGATCAAGGTTGAAACAGAATTCTGCAAGACATGGCATTCCAGGAGGAGGTGTATTTACCATCTTAGACATTCCTGACATTTTGGAAAGAGGAAAAACAAAAACCACAGTACAGTTCACCAGGCCGACCGTGAGAGATGGACGCGGTGGCTGGGCTCACACAGGTCACCTGCAGCATGACGTCGACTCAGGGAAAGGACCGCCCACAAATGACAAAACTAATTTAACTAAATGGGGAGGCTGGATGCAGTGCTTGGATCTGTCAAAAAAAACTCCCTCTAGGTTGCAGGCAACAGAGAGGTTTTCACTAGACATGCCCAGCTACATAGCCAGTGCTAAGGTAGTATGGATAAGCTCTGACTGACGACCAAATTCAGGATAACGTCAGTACGGCTACATGATATGGACAAAAAAAAGTAGTACTACAGTTTTTGACTGTAATGGGCCTTACATTACATTTAAACTAAAAACGTGAACCTTTCACGTGCCACTGTTATAACAATCTGTAATGATAATGACCTATAACCTAGCCTGCATTTTCATATACAAAATAATTCATATTTCTTGGCTCATGTAAACACAGTGGCTTAAACACATCCAGATTTCTGAGACTGGTCAGGATGCTTAAAGAAGAGTTTTAAAAAACATTTCAGATCCATTTAAGGTATAATTTACATACAGGTGCCTTCTATGACATCAGTATGCCAAGACAAATCCCGCCAGAGTGGTACACAAATTCTAAAATTATACAACCCTAATGAGATGAATGGGGAATTAAATAATTGCCGTTTCAAGTAAAAAAGGGAGATGGTGTGAACTTCTTGAATCAGCATGTGGTTCATAAAAGTTCAAGTTGCCGATGTGACGTGCACCATTTTGGTAGGTGAGGAAACCATTATTGGTCAACACAATAAGATTCACTTTCTCCTTACCTGTTACAGTTGTATTTGTTGAGTTTCTCAGATACTTCACGAAGTCTGTTGAGAGAATGACAAACGTGAACCGTTTCTTTTAGAAACACAACCAGAACAATGTAGAGAGCACTCTAAACAAATTCACCAGAAACTCCATCATGTGCATGAGTAGCTTACTTGTCCCTACACTGATTGGGAACCAAATATAAACTGCAGTTGCAGAAAGTGTTATGCAACAGATTCAAAAGCAACAGGCCCGTTCCAGGAGCCAAGATCGCCATCCAAAATCATGAGTGACTACTGATTAAAACAGGTTTACCAGGACCTTTTCCAATACGAGTTTAATGTTGATACATTTTAATGGCACCCTGGATCTATCCAACATTAATAAGCTTGAACAGAATTTTCTGTTCGGAGAAGTACGGCTCGTATAAGTTGCGCGGGGGAGCTCATAAAACGGCGCAGTGCCGCTTTACTGCGGTTCCACCTCCACACGTTCAGCCGTTTGCGGTGGTTAAGAAGCTACACACTCTCCTGCACATGAACAGCCTCAAGGAGAAGTTATACTGAGCAGTGGCTCACAGAAGTTTAACTGGGCCAGTGGACCATTTCATTCTGATGCACTCCGACCACCAAACAAAGTTTTCTTTTACAAAGACAAAGCTCTGTTCAATCTTATTTTATATTTAAATCTGTTAACACCTCACATTGATGCAGATTGAAGAGCCAAGGAGGAAGAAATGCAAATGTTAATATCAGCATCATAATCCGCATTATAAAAACAGCATTAAAACAGCATTATAATCAAATGACTTGTTGAAATCTGAAATTATACATTCTGGCTTACACATATTACACATTTCAGCTGACAGCAGCATTTGTTTCAGCAAATAGGGACAAGTGATAGTTTTAAAAAAGGAAGGAGTATGAAACAAGGCTTTGGTGAAACTGGTCGATTAAATATGAACATACTGGGTTATCTTACATTTCTGATATGCTGACTAGAAAAATTAGACCGCATTATCATTGCTAATCAGAGCCCTAGATGTGTTCTTGCTCTCAGCCCAGTGACTTCAACACATCCTGGTAGCAGAGCAGTGTGGGAAAGCAGCATGCAACACACACCCACACCTTTTCCCCTTCAACAGAGCCATCAGTTAGTTTCAGTACCAACCATCAGTTGCTTCCTGTGTTACCCGATACCTTATCAACATGAAGCACAGGCAGGCATTGCAAAGAAATGCAGATACACAATTAATTATGTTAGACGTATGCAATCAGTCAAGTTAATCTCAGACAGAGCTGCCATTTCGTAGAAACCCGAACAACTGTGCCTCTCAAGCACTTCATTCTAGCACTGGAGCTTCAATGTCAGGGTTCAGTATTGTCTCTTTTGACCCACATGGGAGAAGAAGGCTCCCACCCTGCTCCTGAAAACAGACACTCGGCACTGGGTCTCCTTAGAAACCAGTCAAGCTGGCAGAGAAACACCTCTGATTAGCCTCTGAGGGCCTAAATGAGCTCTCCTCTAACCCTCTGCGATAATACCCCCCGTACCTCACCTCACACAGATGTGCAGGGGCAGAGGGGGTCTGTGAACAATTACACACAACATTCACTCCATCTTGAAAATTGAGAATTAGTTATACTGATCCGATTTACCCAATGCCAAGAGGCACTTTGTGCTGGGAAAGCTGGAAACAGAACATGCAAACAAAATTAGACTTCAGCCTGGTGATTTTAGAAGGTAACTGGTCAAGATTAAATTCAACAACAGACATAATCCAAGTACAATCAAGTCAGTTGTAAATGCTAGCACACACCATATTGTAATAAATACTGTTACATGTCACCTTAGCAATATGACCCAAAACAGAGTATGCTGCATTTATTCATTTCAGCAACATAAATTATTAAATTTTCTTAACTTCCTAATCTGTCAAAGTGCTACCGAGTAAAAAGACTGAGTTCAAGATTCAACAGAGACTCACTTTGCAAAGATGCATCTGCGCCAAGCATTTGAAATTTATCAGGTGCATCAGCTAGGCTGAAACCCTGAATAAGTAGCCTGTATACAACACTGTAAAGTCAAAGCGAACAGTTGTTTTGTGCATTGAACCATTTGGGAGCAGCCCCTTTTCAACAAATAGCCTTGCACAAGCAGCTTAATCTGCTGATGTCATACTGAATCTCACAGCTGCACATGAAGGGCCACTGCGACTGGAAAGCACCTCATTTCCAGTGACAATTCCTCAAAAAAAAAAAAAAAAAAAAACCCACACAACTCTCTTCCATGCAGTATAAAAAAGGAGACAATTACCATCGGCATACAAAGCCTTTTCTAAATGGAACTAAGATCTGATATAAACACAAATCATAGAAATATTCCTGATGAACATAATCACAGTCTGACAGCAAAGCATTAGAAAGAAGATTGGCTGCTGACAATATAACCTATATCTCTTCATATGTATAATGTAAATAACATGCTAACCGCAAAACAATTACATTAACTGAAAAGGTGGTCGCCATAAAGTTTAAACTGTAATAAATGAGGCACAGCACAGTTACATATAAACAGACATACAAACGCATGTGTTAAAATAGATAAAACTGGCACGCTTGAATTGTTAGCAGATTAAATTCGTAACGTCTTTGTCGTTTCAAGCAACATACCAAAAAGCAGCCTATACCAGTCAGATATGTAGCAAGAACATTGCAGCTACGTTTTCGCTGGCACAGACTAAACTGCGGTGAAGTCCCGATCATCAAAATTAGCTAGCTACTTATGCTAGCTATAGTAAAAGTAATGGTTTTCCTCCGCGGAAAATTTGTTTTAACTCAAAAGCAGACCGCAACGTAAAGTTGTCACTAATGTTTAGATTAGCCCACTGATTTGCCGTAAACGCTCACATGTTCAAACATATCGACCAATCAGCTAAAAATAATCAGAACATCCTGTAGCTACATAACTTAGCACTGGCGCTTAACTAGCTAGCTAGATAGCTAATCTACTCAATCCTGACAAGATACCTAGCTAGCTAATTAGCTAGGGAGCTAATACTAGTAGCTACAACGTCTAAATACAACGTCATCTTATACTTCGAAAAGACTCAAAAAAAATAAAACAGTTTACATAACACTACACGTATCATACATATCAGCACTGCCATCAAGTAAAAAGGACGAAAGCATTCTAGCCAATGTTAAAATAAAACGAAACGAAAAAAAAAACGAGCGAGCCAAATATAAACTCAACCAGAGGCCAGTGGACATTTCGCCAGATATGAAGCCTTGATATTTTATTTTTTTTGGTGTGTGGCATTTGCAAACCAGCCTGATTAACAAGTCAAACTAGCTTGCTAGTTAGCCAAGTTATATAAATTAGGACCAAGGATAAGGAATTACACAAAGCCGTGGGAGCCATACGTCTTCTTATGGTACGACAACGTGCAGAGAACGTAATTAGCTAGCCGGGACAGCTATGTTACCAAGCTAGCAAATCGGTTTGCGCAAGCTAGTTGGCTCGCTAATGCGAGCAAGCGGTTAAATAGACTTTAGCTAGCTAACCTAGCTCTAGCTAGCTAGCTAACTCGCTACTCCAGCACAACAGATTTCTTAATCGCTTATTGGTTTACATCATTTGCAACATCACCCAGATGAGATTTAATATAACGAACCAATCCATATTCCTCGATTGATTAAAACTACTTGTACTTAAACGTATTTTTAGTGTTCCCTCTCTTTTCTCCCCATCCCCCAATCCGCATTGTCCATCTCAACTTTGACTATCGGCCAATCATTCCAGTTAGCTTTGCTAGCTATCTAGTTGGGAAAAGCTACTAGCCAAGTCTAGCACCGACATCGAGAAAGATTTGAGAAGCTGGGCCTCACTACTAGATGATAAAGTAAAATCGACACATATTAAGTGTTGCTAAATAACATCAGGAAACAAGATAAAGTAGTAAAACATCTGAAAATATCTTTACCACACCCCGTACACAAATATTGATCTGAACCCTTGTTTCCCCCGCCCGCAACAAATACCTGTCATTGAGCTGATCCTCGGTCCCGGGCAACGGGTGAACGACGAAGTGTATAGAGGTCATTATTTGAGTCCAAAATAAGCCAAAATTTGTAGAGTATATGGGTATCGTCTCTTACTGATTATGTGTAATGGTGTATTTCACTATAAATCCTCTTTGCGAGACAAAACCCAGAGCTGAGATATACAACCTCCTCACCCACATGCCGCCATCTTAACTCTACCAAGCTTCTTCGTTCTATGTCGACAAACAAGGATATAACGGTGATGCTGGTTGGATCCTGGGCTGTAGCAGGAAAAGATGTAATGGCGAAGCGGATTGGCTCTGGAGCATAAAGGGGACGAAAAGAAGCACTTCCAAGCATGTGTTGTCATTGCGAGGACACTGTTGTTAAAACGGTTTTATGCATATCATAAAACCACAATGTTGTATGCGTTTGGGTATTTGGATTTAGTTTTTTTCTAGTGTTCGACTGTTATTAAAACTATTCTCTCGAAATGCACACAACAAAAGCTGTACGTTTTGGGATTTCTGGGAAAATATAATAAATACTTTATTATGATAGGCTGTCGTTCGCTCGTTTGACAATTTCGTGAACGCTGCGCATTCATGAAAAGAGGCAGACAAGTACTCACATCTATAAAGATGTCAGTGACATACCTGGGGGGATGGGTAATACGCGCGCGTGTCTTTAGGCACCTCAGAGGCAGTAAGCGCTAACACATCTCTCATATTTCAGAACAAAGAGAATGGTCTCGTATGATTGGTATGGTGAGAGTCTCGGTTCTCGGGGCTCTAAAGACTAAACTGCTGATAGCCTTTGCCGCGTGCGCCCTTTAGTCGTCTGCATGAAGAAAAATGTGGCTCATTCATGTGAAGTATTCATTATCAGAAAGAACAATTACGCATTTTTAGCTAAAAACCGTAGCTTTTCTTCTTGCCTGTACATTTGCTCTTTCAGTGTAAGGATAAAACGTTTCCGTTATAGGAGTCTATTGTATTCATGTTCACAAAAACGAAAAATAACACTATAATTGAATAAATAAATAATACATAAACGGACTCGGAGAAGGGGACGTAAAAACAGCGATTGGCAAAATGTTCATCTGAGAAAACTGGCAAGTTTTGGGTAAAAATAAGTTTAGCTTTTTTGTAAACTATTCAGTATCTTGGACGATAACTATTATCTAACAGGTTTGACACACTATAAAACCAAGAACTTAATAAGTGGTACAGTCAACAATATAAAATGTTTCCAAAAGGAATATGGAACTAGGTTCCAATCAAAAATATGAGACAAATGCTTTCTGTGTTGCCATTTTTTTTTTTTTTTTTGCTAAATTCAGTAGTAATTCTACTACCAAAATATTTCCTTCAGTCTTTATGAATGATTACATATCTACTAGTGCTACTTTCATTTTATGGCATTGCCTAAAGTTAATATGTCCATGATTTGTTAGTGCCAGGTTTAACAAGCCAGAAGTCATGTATACCAACAAGTTGTAGGCAGACTACGGTTGTTAGGTGAGGGAAAGGAAAAGACCAAGCTATTTGTGGGGCATGGATGGTATACATTGAATAATATCTTATCAGTATACTCTTTCTGGATGTTTCATGTTCGGATAGAACATGATCCCACTGTTGCAGATGATCCATAATATGGTTGAGGCTCACAAGGAGAAGTAGTCTGCAATAATGCATCTTTCAGCCACAGTCCACTTAGGGTCAGCAGGAACGTGTGGGCGTTCATTGGTCAAGCTGCTGCCATCCAACACACAGCTCAATGCAGTCCTGGCCTTTACACCAAAAATGATCCATATTCAGACTGTCAAAAAAACATTGCAGAGTTATAATTTGAAGCCTACTGGAGGTTGATTTAGATGACCTAATTGTATAATCCAATTGCTATGGAGCAGACAGAAAAATAGCACATAACTATATCGTTATATGGCTATAAGGAGAAATTGTATGTCTGTGGCCAACATAGCAGAACAAAAAAATTCAACACCTCTTTTCGAACAAAACCCACACAAACTGTACATGTGACTGCATTCTGCAGATGATTTGCAAAACATGCGTGCTTGCTGGATTGAATGTAGAGACGTTCAGTGAAGAGTCTATCCAAGATGAGTGGATTTGCTTATGTTCCATATTCACATTGATTGTGCATTCAGAATTCAGCTGTTGGGGGTCAATTCAGCATTCAGCTGTTGGGGGTGGGGCGCTTTTTAACTTATAATATATATATGTGTGTGTGTGTGTGTGTGTGTGTGTGTGTGTGTATGTATGTATGTAAAACAGTAAACTGAACTGAGAATGACAACTGCTAGTCATCTGAAATATCCTCTAAAATCTCTTTTGTAAGCATATCCACACCACAGATAAAGCCACTTTTGTTTGAATGATTTACGGAGATTAACAATAGGAACAGGAATATCAGAACATCAATAAAATACACTTAAAGCTTTTGGTTTGTTAAATGCAGTATGTTTTCATTTGTAGATTACATTATTTAATTTGTTTCCATTTGCAAACTTTGAGAACAGTGGAATCAAAGCAGCTAAATATATTCCCTCATAGTTAAATAGTTGTGTTTGGAAAATAATGCATATGTACATTTTTAATCATCTGTGAGAATATAATGTAAATAAAATGCAAATAGTACAAATAATGCAATTCATCTGTGTCACACAAATAACAAAATACAGCCACCGTATAAGCGATGACCAACAGAGGGCGATCATGTACTGAAAAGAATACATGAGTGTGGTAGCACTCTTTCAGCACCATTATAGTAATTTACTGCAATGTAAGTCATTTTAATGATTTAACAAAGCACGCTTTAGTTCTGTGAAAAGAATACACACATAAAAATTTTGTGATTAGAATAGTTATATGAATGTTAAATCAATAGTTAAATTAATGGAAATCAATAGACTTTTAAAACAAATGGGCTGTAAAAGTATACTAACACAAAACGTTACAAAAAATGTATCCTAAAACTATACTAACACAAAAATGATTTTTGAGAGCATGTATTACACTGAACACTCTCTTTCCCACTAAAGATTATCTTAACTCAGCAATGTTTCAGCAAAACCGGGCCCTGATTTCTTCAAATCTCTTTGTGGGCAAGACCTTAAGAAAGGTTAATCTGTGATTCTTTTAATTTACCTCTGCACTTTCTAGGACTTTAGTCAGGATAAATATAGCCATAAAAGTGGTATTTCTAGCGTGGATGGTTAAAAATTAACGTTGTATGCAAATACATGGCATTGGTAGAACAACAAACCCTGTTCTATCATGTCATTGATCTCCTTGGGTTCACTGCACTTTGTGAGCTTCCTGAGAATCTTCATAGAATGATCTAGAAAGCTAAAAATAAGCAGAGCATATAGACTCATTTTTGGTCTTTCAACCTGATGAAGGAATGGTGCATGGTGTGTAGTGTGAGGTAACACATCTCAAATATGGGAAGGGTTGTTGAGCTCATTAAGAGAGTTCAGGAGGCCTTGAATTGAAGCCAGATAGTCTTGGGGCTTTAGGGCTTCCTTGGTTTCACCCTCAAGTTCATCCGTCCCAGCATGATTGATCAAAGAGCATCAGAAGTAGGTTTGCCTGCTTTGGTAATTTGATCACTTAGGAGCAGTGACTGCTGGCTTCAGGCCAGGGAGAACACGAAAATAACCTCTGCGATGCCATTCAGTCTGTATGAACATTTATACTTGTCAATTTTGAACACATGCTCTAAAAATCCAGTCCATAGTCCAAATATCTTCTGTAGTGTTTCCTAGTGCTGTATCTGTATCTTCCCCAGTGCTCATACACACAGGACAAAGCATGAACATGTGCACAATCAAATTCATTAAGCTCTTTCTCTCTCTCTCTCTCTCTCTCTCTCACACACACAAACACTTATTTAGCACTAAGTCACACAACACTCACCCCTTGTCTTAATCAGTGGTTAAAGTGGAGGTTTGATAGTGAACAAGGCCACCTGACATTGACATTTACATTGCTTACATTTACATTACACCCCCATTGGCTGTGTATGACTGTTCTGCGCAAGCTGCATTTGCCAGACAGCAGCTATAGAAACACTACAGAGCCAGCATGGTTGGCTCAGATCCCTCTGTGTATGACCAGTCAGCAGCCACACACAGCCCTGACCTCCACAGCCTTTGTGCTCAGCTTGTAGACATGGGGGTGTTCAACATGAATAATTACGATCACTTCTCGTTTGATGGAGAGATGGGTGAGTAAATAGAAGAATGGGTGAGTAAATAGATAAGTGAATAGACAGACAGAGAGAAAGTTGTAGTGTTTATTTGCGTCCAGTTGGATACAAAGACTTTAAGAGGTAGTACCATATTGGGAAAATTTTTCTATACAGGGTAAACACATAAAAATACACAAAACAGAGACATACTTATATATACTAATACCACAAAGGTAAGGTACAAAATGATCATAAAGTGAGTTTAAAAACAATATTTACAAATCACCTTGAATAATTACAAATAGAATTCAATATTGCTGACAACATCAAGCCGACAGTTTTCCAGCTACGCTGTTCAAACTAACAGAATCAATAACACTGAGGTGAATTAAAAAAATAAATAAATAAATCAGCCATGAAGCAATACATTGTACATGACTATGTCCTGTCTCTTTTACCCCTCTATATACCGCTCAGCTCCTCCCTTAATTGGCAGGAGCATACCATTCGGGAAGCAGGGAACAGAGAAGGTAACAGATTACACATCAAAGTTCAGATGTGAAAATTAAATTCTTGTCATTCAATGTTATGGCCTTTTTAATGTCTTTTAGTAGTATGCACACTTGTATGATTAATCTGTCTCTTCCTCTTTCTCTCAACAGGTTGGTTGCTTCAGGACTCCCCTCCTCTGAGTACACATCAGATCAACCCAGGCTCTAGGATCTCTCCTGAAAGTCTGTACATTGGTCAACTTAATGTCTATAATTGGTGATGTTTGGTGATAGGGGAGCTCTGCCTCAACATGCAAGCACAAAGTTATAAAACAGACTGAAAGATAACCCAAAAGGATGAGATTTGATTAATTGGTTTGTGTTATAATGTTTTTAATGTTGTCATTCATAGTAATTGGCATGTTTACAGAAAGCATTAATCAGTCACTGTCCCTTTTTAAATCCCATATGCTTTACCATCGACGTGTTTTTATCTGTGCAACAATACAAATTGGCAGTTTTAAATAGGGAAACTTATTCTCCGGTACTCAAGGCATTACAACCCAAAGCCAAGGCCTTGGTTACAAGACATGACAGCACTGCTGTCCTTAGCATCTATGGCACGATCATCAAGTGTCAATTCAACGCAGGCTCGGGTGGTCGTCGCGTTTACATGCCAAGCAGTGAACGTCGTGTCATGCTGATTTCACGACGCGAATCAGCCTCTGATCACGCGTCGATTCCCTCCTTATTGGCTAGAGGCTCCACACACCTTTACTCACGATTGGCCTATAGTGGATTCGTGCCCACCCATTCCTCCGACGTTTGAAAAGGCTGAATGAGTGAATAACACAAGAGGGGGAATTTTTTAACATGGTGCAGAAGTAATATTGACAAGGTTTAGCCATACTCATTATTGCCCATACATCTTAGTGTTAAATCATGGGTACATTGCATCGTGTTTCACCTCCAAATAATGTAAGTAGCATGGCAACAGCTGGTATTTGAAAAATGTTTGCCTTTTTTCTATTATTATTATTATTCTTATTATTCTATTTGTTACTATTTGTTCAGTCGTCTATAAAAAAACGATTTGATGCTCACAGAGTATCTTGCCTATGTCGGATCACCGCTGTCTTAAAAATTAGGCGAAGGGTTAGCCTCGGTTTCATTTTGGGATCTACCGAAGTAGCAGCTACCATCCCGTTTTGGAGCGAGGCGACTCTTCAAATAGCATTGCTTTCATTGGTCGCCAGTAAACATATGACATCTCAAGCCTTTTTTTTCATACCATGGCCAAAGTGGTTGAACTTGTTTTCACCGGGATGTAACGTGCTTTTCGGTTTTGAATGAATTTTAATTATTTGATAATGACTGGCGACCAGTTTACACTTTTTTGTGAATTTGATGAATGTCAAAATAGATTAGTTTTTTTACGCGTATCACAGCTTTAAGCGTAGAAGCTAATTTCATAAAGCACATTTAAATATTTCGCGTATTTAACGTATATTTTCAACAGCACCAGCCAGGAGAAGCTCTATCTGAAAGCAGTCAGTCCCATAGTGGACCTTCTGCAGTCACAAGAGATCTGCTGGCTGTACAAGCCCTCACTTCCATGAAGGACACCCAAAAGGATGGACATTTCTTGCACCTTGAACTGTATCCCTTGATGCCCCCTTCAGACTTCTGTGAAGGAGAGTCTGTTTGCAAAGAGCCTGCAGACATCCATGAGTCTGCTGTTGTGAGTGACACATTTTTTCCTTCTGACTTTGTAGAGGTCTAAAGTAAAGAATACTTTTGTCGGTTTCATCAGTTACAAAAACTTTTTTTGTGTGTCAATTACATGTGACAGTGGAAAATGTATCTGGAGTCCTGACACTTTGCTTCTTCAACAGACAGTACAGTGCGCGACCCTATCTCAAAACCTTCCAGCTGTTGAAGTGGTTCAGAGAGACATGCTGGGAGGCGTGGCTTACACTGCTTCACCCCGCCCCCCACAGACAAAGGGCAGAGCCATCAGCGTGATCCGTCACACGTCTGACTCCTTGATCTGTCCTGCTGTTGAGAGAGAAATTGAGATTGATCCCAACCCACCCAGTGCTGCCCAGAGCTGCTCTGGTATTGCCTCTAGCATGGCTCCATGGGTAAATCCTCTAAGCTCTGATTCCCCCACCCTTATGACTCCTCCCATGGTCCCACCCTCTCTGACTCTTCCTGTCCCTGTTGGAATACTCTCTGGTTTTTCTCCTGCGAATGTGCTGTCAGTAACAGTGCTCCAGATCCATCCGCCAGCGCCACCTGCTGGATCTCTGCCCAAAACTGCACCTCCAACCACAGCTAATCCACCAGATGCCGGTCCGGGCTCGGCCTTTTTAGTCGGGAGCCCAAATTCTCTTGTGGCCTGTCAGGGTCTCAGTGGCTCTGTCCTATTGCTGGCTCCCCAAGCATCATTAGCCCCGCAACCGCTGGTGGTGGTATCCTCTGGTGGGTCAAAGTTCACAGCTATCGCTCCTGCTCCAGACCACGGCCCCGCACTGCCACAGATCAAGGGGGTGTCTGAACTCACACGGGTCCGCTGTCATGTCTGCACCCACCCTAACTGTGGGAAAACCTATTTTAAAAGCTCCCATCTCCGAGCTCACTTCCGGATTCACACAGGTGAGAGACATCCAGGCGGGTTCTCCATTACAGTTTTTCTTATGATGAGTTTGACCAGTTTTTCTGTATTTGGTTTCACTAATCAGTTAAAGGAATACATTAAAAATAACAAATTTCTTCATAATCTCCTATTACATTTATCTCATAAAAATACACACAAATAGTACCAGGAAGCATTCTCCAACACACCCAGAACAGGTTTGTTGTAATTGCTTAAGAATTATTCCAACTGATTAGCCACTGTAACATAATGAATCATTCCTAACTAGATTGCAAAGCCTGTAATAATTGGCCCTTCAAGGAATCGATACTGAGTATTAGGGCTTTAGGGAGAACACTACCTTAATGATAGTGTGTGTTTCCTTTATGTTAAGCTCCGTTAATTTCTTAATGCAGGTGAGAAGCCTTTTGAGTGCCGGTGGGAAGGGTGTGGAAGGCGCTTCTCCCGCTCAGATGAACTCTCACGCCACCGGCGAGGTCACACAGGAGAGAAACGTTTTGCCTGCCCCATGTGCCACACTCAGTTCAGCCGCAGTGACCACCTGGCTAAGCACGCCCGGCGCCACCTTGTGGTCAGGAGAGCTCCAGCATTGCAACTGGAGTCGGGCCACCTCCGTGTCCCCAATGGCAGGGGGCGTGTTCTCGTGGCACTCAGCCCCAAGGCTGGGAGCTAAAGGTAGGACTCAGAACCAAGAGGGTTCATGGAAAACCTTAGGTCAGGTACTGTGTACCTACTTTAGTGTAAGGTGTGGCAAAAATATGGACCATCTTCTGCACTGAAACATGAAGGATTTGACAAACACTACAGTTTGTGGGGTTTAAGGACATGATTTGAACACCACTGCCTTATAGCTTTGTGACGTCCTCAGATTACTGAGAAACTTCACAATGAAATATCTGAAACTAGTTCTTATGGCCTATTAACTTGCTCGTTTCATGAATGTAAATTCAATCAAAAAGATTTTTGTGACACAAATCCAGCCAGGGTAGAAAATCATGATTAAAATCATTTAAAACTGAAGCCACATTACTTCAGCTGGAGGCAAGTAGATTCTTTACAGTTTCAAATGCTCTAGCCACTGTTAATATTCAAGTGCAATTATTTGTTCATGATATAAAGAAGTTTACACTGTTCTTATGTAGCAGTATATGAATGTAAATTTTTGTTTAAAGTTTTTATCAAGAGCACTAAAACAAGTATTAAAACATGGAGCCTTTCACAAGACAAGACTGACCAAAATGTTTTTCATTTCCAAATTCTTTATTCTATTTTGTACAATCTCAAATTTTTGCTTTTTAGCAGTGTCTGTTTACAGCTTTATCACTTTTTAAGAATAAAATATTTAAAACTTAAAATATCAAATATTTACAACCAGCGTCATATTACCACAGGCTGAAAGAGCATTGCATATCAGGAAAATGAACTGTTCACTGAGCTAGTGTCAGATCTCACTTGGTTGTATGAACTGTTCACTGGGCTAGTGTCAGGTTTCGCCTGGTTTTATGAACTGTTTGCTGAGCTAGTGTCAGGTCTCACCTGGTTTTATGGATGCTACAGGCAAGAGCATCTGTTAAAAGATCATGTAAACTCTGCTTTGAAAGTAGTTGCTTTAAGTAGCATCACTTCCAGTTTAAGCAACGACGTGATGCATCGCCGACAACTATTGTACTGCAGTCAAGTTATGAAAGGCAAAGCAACCAGAAGAGAAACACGAACACACTAGTACATGCGTACAGCCTACTGAGCAAACCAAGGCCAACGATAATGCTACAGAAGCCTTGTCACATTCATTTACTCATTTTTGCATGAAGTTATCAAACTTTTTTTCTTCATTTCTTTTGACAAGTCTCAGAGGGTTTAGGTTAGTCAACCAGAACACTTAACATGTCTTTCTTTGAGTAGGGTGTTGGTGGCACCCATTTACATATCAGCCCACTTCTACCATCAACACTTTCAGAAAACAATTTTAACACATTCTTTCCTACACTTCCAATGGACGCATACATACGTGTGTGTGTGTGTGGACATAGTTCTACACTAAGTGGACAATAAGGATTCTGACTGCATGCCAAAGCAATTCCAGTTTTGCAATTAGTCAAATAGGAATTTTGCAAGCGTTGGTGTGTACATCTACGTCACCCAAATACTGTCCCAGTATAAAAGGAAGAATCTTAAACTCCTCATTTGATTGAAATGGTTTTTCCAAAGCCCTTCAATCTACTAGTGCCCCACAAAATACAGGATAAACAGCTGACTTCATGGTTAGTGACTCCATAAATAATCACCAAGTAGTTCCCGTTCATAATATTTCCACCACAAATGCACAACTTTTAAAAAGCATGACAGCCAAAATGGAATAGGGCTTCATGTTGAGTAAATAACTGGGATGCAAACGGGATATTATAGCTAGTTCATATATATATATTCAGACTCTAGGTTTGTAAACAACAATAACTGAGCACCCACCTCCAAAATATACAAATGCCATCTTAAGTTATCTGGTTTGACATTAAATGCGTTTGTTGTCGGTCCATTAACACTTTCTTGAAACCCTGCCTCCAGTTTGTGGTGCCTCTTCTAAACTCGCAGAGCTTAACTGAAGATTCCCGTAAATGAGCACTGGAGCCAGTGTGACGCTATGCTGGAGTTGAAATCGATGTCTCGGTCAGGCCAGGCTGCATACACCACGGGACCAGAGAGAAGTTCTTCATGGTGGCGTCCAATTTGACACCGCTACTTTGAATCTCGTACCTGCAAAATTCAAAAGACCAAAAATCCAATCTTACATGAAGTTACTTAAAGGGACTCTGTATAAGATTTAAGTCAGTGTAAGCCACAAGTTACTACTGAGCATTTGAGTCCAAGATGTCAAGCAACGTAAAATAATGAACTTCTTTAATGATTTTATACTTCTAACAAGTTATACTTTCACTTGTATTTTTGTGCAAATATCTTATGTTGTCAGATTTTCTTAACTATCAAAACAAACAGCTAAAATGGGGCTGTACCAGTCTCGTGCGGAGATAACATAATGGACAGGCGCTCTGGGAGGGCCTGTGTGCATGGCTGTGGGCCCGAGGCTGTTGGCCCCCGCGTGGCTGAACACCAGCCAGTCACCCACGGACAGTTCCGGCAGGAGGCAGTTCTCCACAACCTGGTCTAGGCTGTCAGTCGAGGGCCCCCATAGACTGCTGGAGAACAGCGGCTCCTCCGCGGACACCTCCTGCAACAGGAGGCGATCGGAGTCTTTAGTTTGGAGGCCATTCCCTTACACAACTGCACAAAAACTATAAATAAAGTCAATACTGAGATATGGAAGTTCATCCCAAGTTCATCATAGGAAGATTTCAAAGGCCTTTACCTTGTGGAGAACTGGAACAGGAACAGATTCCTCCAACAGTTTATATGCAAATGACCCGAATACCCCATCATTCATACAGTAGAGAAACTCTGGCTCATCATTTGCAGACAGTACATCTGAGGACAAACGTGCACACACACATTTAGCCTTCCTGCATCAGTCTGGTAAATCTTCTAGAATGGTCCAGGACTGCAGGAGAGGAAGGAACGGTGCTCACCTCCCGGACCACGGCTGGCGTCCCGTGCCACGATTTTCTTTGATGTGACACTCACAGCCAGCGAGAACGCAGCGGCGACGTAGTACTCCCCAGGCTCGGCGATCACTGCCACGCCTGTCGACGGGGGAAAGTACGCATCCAATACGGGCTTCAGTGCCCCGGTCACCTGCAGCGAAGGACAACCGGAAACATCATGGACAAACTGAAAACTGAAAGGGGGTGGGGGGGAAAATCTCAATGAATAAACTGCAACAATTTTTCCCCTAGTACTGCAGCTCTTAGTCACCAGATCACAAGCACTGAATATTTTTAAAGCAACTCCTGCTGGTTCTTTCATGCCAAAGAGAGAAGTTTTAACATGTTAATTTCACACCTTATTTAAAATACTCATTACCTTTTTCAACTGAGTCTCCGTTCCATCAAAGCCTCCTCCAATGTCTAGAATATTCATGACAAATCCATGCTCCTCCTAAGTTAAATAAAATTAAAAAAAAAATTATATATGCTTTTATTGCCTTCACTGATACTGAGGAGTGTATAAATGCTCCTGTAACACTGAAAGGCTACCAAGCACCACACACACTGCTGACTCACCCCCATGTCAAACACGCAACGGGCATCTGACACTGCACGATTGATGGCCTGGTGATCAGCGCAGCATCCAGGAACATGGAACCTGGAGTCATTAATTCCAAGTTACAAGTCAGTACATCTATAAGGGAGGACATTCAGGTTAGGAATGAAGGGTATCCATTAGCTCACTTGATGCCGGCAACCTGCAGGCCGAGCTCCTTGGCGCCCTCTAGCAGGTGCCTGCAGTCCTTCAGCGTGCAGCCGAACGGCATGGCCGTCTGCTCCCGCTCACAGCATGCTCCAGTGGAGGACACATGAAGCAGCAGCCTAACACAGCAACACACACTCAGTTTTAAGCAAGCTGGTATTGACAAGTGGTTATAACTGCATACTACATTGCTGCCAGAAAATGGCCTCTTGTGACTTGACAGAATTTTGCCCAGCAGATGGTGCTGCAAGTCTTAACAACTAAAGCACCAGTCTGCACGATGCCAACCGATCCATTACCCTCCCTTTATTACGAGCTTTTGTGCGAAGCTCTCCTTCAGCAGCCTAGAACGATGTAAGCAGGAACCCTCACTTGGCTTTCGGGTGAGAGCGGGCGATCTTGCGCAGCTCCGCCTCATTGTCACACACCAGAAGCTGGACACCTTGCCTGGCAGCGTGTTTGATGTGCGAGAGCTGCTTGCACATCCCACCCAGTATAATGTCCTGGGGTGGGACTCCAAAACTCCTCACCAACTCCAGCTCATGCTGAGGAGAGACAATAGGATCAGTGCATATCAGTCACACCAGCATACCTGCAGAACACAAAAATTAAGGCTTTGCCAAAACTGGCTTAATCAAAACCTGGAAAAGCTAGAATTTATAATTGTAGTATGGAATACATTATGTCATTCCACTATCCCCAACAAGGTAGGTTCATCCCATTTACTATCTACAAGACTGGTTCTACTGGAGCAACTGTAGGTTAGGTGCATCACTCAAGAAGACAGTGGCATGCCGACAGTTACCTTGCTGGAGCAGACGAAGCCCGTTCCCAGGGCAGCCAGGATCTCGACGACCACAGGACTGCTGTTGCACCTCACCGTGTAGAAGGGCCGAACGTGGTCCATGAGAGTCCTCCATCGGATTTGCTGCCAAATTACAGCTCCCAGGTCAGCCACGAAGAACGCATTCTTCTGAGCCTGAAGGGGAGATAAAAATCACTTAACTATATGCTGCACATAGAGGATAACATGGAAATAAGTGGCGCGTCGTAGACAGAACCATTTGGTTCAAAATGGGATTGAAATAAAGCTTTTCAGCATTTTTTAATGTTATTGTTATGGTAAAAAGGCTGCCCAAGGATATGAATGTAGAAAATAATGCCAGAGCCATTTAAAAACAGCAGTGACTCAGAGGGGAACTCATTGCCAGGCACTGCACCTGCCAGACTTACAAGTGCTTGGTCACCAATATGCCTGTCTATCACATCTCGGAGAGCAGTGTCTTCTTCCAGCAGCTCGACACAGTATTGAAGTTCATCCAGCATCGCCTTCATCATCAGCCACAAGCCCAGTTCAGTGCAGGCATAAAGCAGGTCACCTATTTAGCAGCACGCTCACCGCTCCTGGGTCCTAGCAATATCCACTGTATACCAGGGAAAGAAACGAAACCAGCAGTTAGCTAAGAATTATGAGGACGTGTCAATTAAACAAGCAACATCCAGGCAGAACATGTTCGGTAGCTAGAACAGACAGGTAGCACGATCTGTCACCATTCAGAGATTACATAACAGAAGCATACCAGCACTGTTTTTGGGTAATTAAATTTAATAGAAGGGAACAGAAAACTCTGATATAAATGTTTCTTTCTTTATTTTTTACAACATTGACATTGAGGTACATGTCTGCTGTACAATTTGTGTTCTGGGAGACACTCTCTGATTGGCTCGATGTTAAAAATTATAGCTATGAATTCTATTGAAAGGTATTTTTATGTATGATCACTACTGCTGCTAGCAAAACATACCAGGCCACATATTTTCTCATCTTAAACACACCCAAGTGATCCCATAAAGAGCTTAATAATTAGCTGATGAGTAGACTCATGCACGCAAGAGCAGAAACAACACAAATCTCTGCCGTGCTCCTTGACCTTGTTGTACAACTCTTGCTTCAGAAAAAGTGCTGATTGTTCTTACAAGTCTTCACATCTTTGGTCTCTGTGACTGACAATGCTGGATCTATCGGGTTCAAGCTAAATGTCAGAGTACAGATGCATTTGGATAATTCATTGCTTAAATAAATGGTCCATTTGGACCGTCAGTGCAACATCTATATATGGTGCAATGCCTCTCAGTAGTTTTAGCTGGGTCATCTACTGGACTTACAGACAGGTCAAAAACGGACCCCTCCGGTTATCAGCTAGGATCCCAAGGAGGCTCAGCGTTGAAGTCAAACTGCTCACGGTAGATAGACGCTCCTAAGCGGTTCTGATAGTTCACAGACACCTGGAAAAACAGAACATATTTCTCACGACACAATAACAGTTTAAGAACTGAACCTATTTGCATGACAACACAGCAAAATGCACAATGATGTGAAATACTGTCTAGCTACCAAGCCAACCAATTAGCTAAAATCAAACATTTCTGACAACACCCAGACGCGATCAGGTTTACAGCTAACGTTACCAAATGTAGCTATAATATAGCTACAGTTAAACTAAACGTGTTGAAATCCAGTATGTGGAAATGGCTTTATGGGGACACTAAAACTGAAAGCGCCAACAGGACCTTATGATCATTTACAGTAATGTTCGCTAGCTAGCGTTAGCTATTTTGAAAGGAACCAACTAGTGTGTTCCGGATATGAAGAAACTCAGTCCGCCAAATGTATGAACCCTTCAAAACGACATGTCAGCATTTGAATGTTGCTATCGAGCTACGTAGAATGAATACAATTTATAAAAGGAAATATTTGACTGTTAGTTAACGTAATTTAGCTAGGTAACTATATAAGTAGCTAGCTAACGTGTTAGTGTGAATGAATGGGTCTATCTAGATAGCTAAGACTACTAGCGTTAGCTAGCTAGTTACGTCTTGAATAGTTAGCTGACTAAACTAATAGTAATAAACTAATAGTCAACTAATTTGACTTGAAAAGGGTGGGTGACCTCTGGGCTAACTAAATTAGCTACCTAGCTACGTAAAGTAACCACTGCTCTTAAATAAATCGCAAGCTTATATGCAAATTAGTTAAATATCTACCTAGCTAAATTTACAGACTGTGAGTGTACCAATTCCTCAAAAAAGGAACCAATTAACCAAGTTTAGGTAACATAACTACGTAACTTTCCAGCAGTATAAGAAACATACTGCAGATGTAAATAACCACGTTTCCAAGTGAGTCAGCGAGCTAACAAACGCTTGCAAGCTAGCTAGACAATTACTATAGGTACTTACATGAAATAAATTCCTAGTATTTGGGATAAACCGTCTTCTCTTTTTCGGCGGAATGTTTACGAAATATTAGAAACCTCTATGATAAAATCAAAATAAAATTTGAGGGCCATATGCCAATGCCAAATACGGGGATCTTCGAGTTCACGACATTCGGGGTGGGGATCCAGACCGACTGTTCGTGAGGCGGTAACTAGGCGGGCGGACTGAAACCAGCTAAGCGCGATAGTTATACTTCCTGTGAAAGTAACTGGCGAAGGTGACGTAGACGGAGGGGCGGGGCTTCGTTTAAAGTTCGATCTCACGAGTCTCACAAACACGTATCGCCAACGGTGAGAGCAAAGTTGTTACATTGATCTCTGAAACAAAGCTGGTTTATGTATTATAAATACGTAACTAAATCATGTAAGATATTAAGATATTTTTAGATTTTAGTTTTATTATTAAATAATACATTATATTAAATGTCTATATATTAAATGTCTAAGTGTAAATAAATAAGCGGTGGGTAGAGTATTACTACAAAATAAGAAGTTCAATTATTCAGCTAGAACGTTTATTCTATGTATTTGTCGAAAAATTCATTTGAGTGAGAGCCTACCTGAGGTATATTAACTGCAACTGTTTCCTCATAAGTTCATTTCCCATTCTCTTCTATTAGGTCTTGCACTGTTAAGTGTACTTAGAATCGGATATGCCTGAACACGCTGTGTTATTCCACTGCGGTATTCATGTTGTGCGCATCTTGTAAGTCTACTTACTGTGTCCAGAGGCAGATGACAACAGATGTAGTTCCTTTATTGCATGAATGTATACTCTACCGAGGGAGGGTTTATTTGTCTACGCCTAATCATGAATGACTTCAAGAAAAAGGAGTAGACTAAGAGTAGCGTGTTTTTGTTTGTTGTTATGTACCAGTACTTTTTTAATGCGTTGGAATGTTTATAAGTCAGTCAGGATTAGCCCTCTTAATTAATTATTACTCATAAGCAAGTAATTTCAATTATTTGTACATTTATTGACTTGTAAAAGTTTTAAAGTTTTGTATTTTTTATATAATTAATTAGTTGATAGGTGTAATGTAAAATTCTCAAATGTAAAATGTACATTTACAACATTTGTTTCCATAAACACTGTGTTTATGACATTAATCCTCATTCTTATAGTTAATTTGTAAACGTTTTGCTATTTATAGTTATAGTTTGAAATGTGTGTTTTGTTTGAATTTTATGACTTCTGCCTTTGGACTTGATTATACTCAACAGAGCAAGCAAAAAATACAAAATAAAATAGTCAACCGCTGTCACTGTAAACCACAGATTATTCGAAACACCTACCAGGCTACAGCTACAGGCCACTTGATTAGACATACCTGTGTTCTGGGTTCAGTTCATTAGTTTCTTGCATCCACTACTGCTCAAACATGCTGGTGGACCATGCTAAGAGCTGTGCATTGACTGCATGCTGGTGGACCATGCTAAGAGCTGTGCATTGACTGTGCATGCTGGTGGACCATGCTAAGCACAGCTGTGCATTGACATAGCAGTACTGCTATACTGTTGTGCTCATGTGGTGCTATGGATCAGTCAGACTCAACAGTGTTTCTGGTGCCGTGCCAACGCCACCGATTACCACCAAAAACATGGTATCCAACAGCAGCTCTGGGAGCAGAAATTTATGAACTGATGAGAAGCTAGAGGATGAGGAAAAGTTGCAAACGAGGTTGTAATTTATAACTGGACAAGATACTGTTAATGAATCAATACTATTGATCAATACTATTAATAGTATTGATACTATTATTGAATCTATATTTCTAAATAAGTGGTGGTACGTGCCAAAAAGTGTCAAAAAAGTGTCAAATAGCATTAATAGTTGTTTAGAATGTTGTTTGTTTCTTGGTTCTTGCAGAGCAACTTATGGTTTACACTTGGGCATTAACCCATACTGCTGTATATCCTGTCACAAAGCTAGCCATTTATATAAAGAATGATATTTTTCACAATAGAGTAAATGCAACACCTTTGATGATTTAGATACACTGTGTAGAGATTACTGTATTCATGCACACTACTGTACAGTTGCTGTGTTGAGGCATTTTAATTGAGAATAGCCCAGAGTTTAGTCAACATGTCAGATGATTCAATAAAAGTGGAATGGGGAAGTTACACAATGGCCCTGTTTGTTAAACCAGCTTCAGTGCTGCGACTATTGTCACCACTTGTAAGTGAAGGTTTCTCCCCTTGGACCACACAAAACTGTTCCGAGTTTTGTGCCCGCTCCCCACAGACGAGAACTGTGTGTATGATTTCCAATCTTGCATAGCATCTAAAGTGGCCTTCAGTAAAACGCAGTGTTTGATTACTATTGTTCTGGTTATAATAGTATGTGCATCTGGGCGTTTGTTGTTGGCACTTACTGGTGTTTTGCCCACTTCAATCTTCTACACCCCACCGATTACATTATGCAAGAGGAATTCATGATGTTAGGCTGCATCTTTACAGCTATTGAAAACATATGAACAAATATGATCAAAAATAAACGCTTGCATAATTAAGTAGATGGGGATCTTGGTTTAAGTGTATTTTTGTAGCTTATTCGTACTAGTTAAATATGTTTTCCGAGTGTTCAATAAAATAAATAAATAAATAATGACAAGTTTTTAAAGGACCATCCTTTTGAAAACACAGACAGTCCCCAGCAACAGATGAAGACTGTACAGTAGCATAGCTGGGATTTGACCATGGTTCACAAACTGCTTTATTACAAGGTGAGTTCTTAATGATCATCTCAGTCTTGGTAATAAACACGATACCTGGGGCTTTGTATGCTTTTGCATACTGTAGTAAATAAAACATATTATTTTGGGTTACATCCAGGTAAACGTTTGGTTTAACATATTTCTCTGGTATTTTTAAGATCAATGTGATAAATTCCTAGCATGTTCACAAAATTTATGAGGTTGGGACCAACTGACGCATCACTACTGGGCTGGGACTTAAGAATGCTCCAGAAACCCCTATGTTAGCCTTTTTCACAATCATGATTGTTACTTAAGAATGTTCACCATTTAAACATTTTTCACCTGGCTTGTTTCTAAAGCTTTCCGAGGACACTGATATCAGCTGAAAAACAGACAGTTAGTCTTTAACCAAAACAATAGAGCTTATCTCATGTGTTCACCCTCATTATCTGTTACCTTTTAACCGTACAAACTCAAAGTACCAGAGTGAACCCACCACTCCTATCATCCATCAGTTATTCCATAGTAGGTGTGGAGAAAAGAATCAAGGCACTGTCGTATCAGTCCAGTAATAGACCCAACCTTTTCAGTAAGTGAAGTGAATGTTATTCTTTATTATCAGAAGCAAATAAATCAGCCTCCACATTACAATGTGTTCTAATGTGACATCCATGTTACATTCATGTCGATAATGTAGTTTTCAAAGATGAAGAATAATGTAGTTTCCAATGTATAGCATTTTTAATGGCTGAGGTAATCTAGATAAAGGAATAGCTTGCCAGTCAGGTAAGTTTTGTCAGTGTCAAACAAATGAAAAAGGTTTCTAACTGACCTATGTTAGTGGATTTAGAACCTTAACAGTTTTGCTATTTGCCCAGACCAAATAGTTTAATTATGCTCATATGTTGAGTACATTTAGGAAACTGAGGAAGTGGAATCAAGAGTTCTAACAAAAAGCTGGACATCCGGGTCTGGAGACTCAACCACCACCGTTTTTTATTCCCCTGTCACCCTGGTCTGCAGGCGGGTGACTGATTAGGACATGCATACCCAGACTTGTCCCCGCCAAGCTGGACAGGGGCCAGTCTCTGGGCAGCCCACCCTGTTGTTTGATCTGAGGGGTTGGCTCCAGTCAGTCCCAGCATTGTATCCCAAACAATGCGCCCCAGACCTACTGAACTCCATAAACATATTCCTTTGTGGGGTTTTCCTCGAACTCAGGGTGGGGGACACCCATGGCCAGGAAGTGGGACTTCTGTCCAAATTTAGAAGGCAGTTCCTCGCTGTGTGGGGGTTTGAGGAGTGTGGGTTGGAGGGTGACTGACTGGCCATTCCTGACTTGGCCCTCCAGGGAGCCATTCTGCTCCATAAACTCATGTGCCACCCGTATTTTCAGTTAATTTGCTATATTGATTTTATCTTTTTTATTTACATGCCTACATACAATATACATGCAAATACTATTTTATGACTTAATGGATATTTAAACAAAACCAACAATGAAAAAAATCCTTTCACATCAGATTTTAATATAATATTAATTTGAGTGTGTTTGTGTTTCATGTTTCCTATTAATTTTTGCTATGCATTATACTTTTATGTACAGCAATGATGAGAGTAAACATATATTTAATCAGTAAATACATTTCATAACTAACACTTTAGATACACATGGTCAAAGTTGTATGAATTAGCACTTTATTAACAAACAAAATAAAAAAAAAACATTGCAGGTTATTTGTGCAAGAAACTTTCAAATCCACTAAACAACTAAACCGAGTTAGATTTAAAAACGTGTTTTTTATAAACAGTATTACAGGAACCACTGTTCCAACTCAGCTCAAAGGAACAAACGAAAATTATAATTGCAAAGACCTCCAAACCGATAGATGTCGTTGTGATATAATGTCTCAGCTCAACACCCCAGACTCCACCGCCCCCACCACCTTGACGGCCTGACAACAGGTCAGCTGACCCTGAGAGTGACGCTCTCTGGAAACACCAGTGTTGTGTCATTATGAATATCAAATCGTAAGATTTACCCTTTAAAATTAATGGTGTTATAGACACTAATAAGCCTTTAGCTGTTTTTCGCTTTATCTTGCTTATTGCAGGTAAGTCGTTTTGTGGATCTCTAAGCTAGCTGTTCAGATGCTGTGTTGTTATGTTGCCAAAAATATTGTCTGCTAGCTAGCTGGCTACCTAGTTACCTAGCTAGCTAGCTTTTTAACCTTTCTAAGCACTGTATTGATGCTAATGGATTAGTGCCCTACTGCTATGCAAGATAGCTAGATTAATTGAATCTCCAGACGTTAAGTCTACTGTCTTCTCTGCGTGTGTTGGTATTTTTGTGCTACTGATGTGCAAGTTCTGCTTTTCGGACGAAGCACAGCTACAGAACCTGTCAGTTTAAACGTAATCTAGCTAACTAGCTAATTTAGCTTGCTAGCTATCCTGTTTAACGTTAACCAGCAAGTTAGCTTGTTAGCTAGTCTTGTGAGGTATTCACGGTTTAGGCGACTCGCTTGCTAGATGAGTAGCTAATTCAGTTTGTATCGATATTGTCGCGTTAACGGCATAATTGTAAAAACATAGTTGAATGAAAATTTACCAGGGCACGTGAGTTGTGGCAAGAAGCTCGTGACTAGTCAGTCATTTTGCGGAAATGGTCAAATAAAATATTATAGTACTATCTACCTATATACTCTGATAAAATCACTTAGTTACAACATATTATGAAGCGAAGATAGCCGAACTAAAATTAAGAGGGACAAAATACCCTATCCAAATGCAGCTAGCCAACTAAATAGTTTGTCCTGTCAACCATAACAGTACAAGTATAAAATGAAATAATGCTGAGACTCTTGTAGCTACAAAAAGCGCACGTAGAATTACGTTTGAATGAATGTGAATGCGTATTGTTTTGCAGCAGTCCCCTGTATCGGCTCCTGGTTGTTAGCAGTGTGCAATCATGACGGAGTTTTGGTTGATCTCAGCTCCTGGAGAGAAGACTTGCCAGCAAACATGGGACAAAATGATGGTGGCCACCACCCGCACCAACAACCTGTCCACTAACAACAAGTTCAATATCCCTGATCTCAAGGTTGACCTTTTCCCCCAAGTTCATGCCATTGATTGAATAATGAAACTTGGGCTTTATGTACAAAAATTAACATTTGAAATATTAACTTTCATCAACAACTTTCATTTAAAGCTTTTATTACATTTTATAGACTGTTGTAGATTTATATTATAGATACATTTTGATGCTCAGTACAAGCCAATTTAGCTTCCTGTCTACAGTAGAAGTCTGGACTTCTCTATTTGAGTAAACCATGAGTCCCTTTAGTTCCTCTTGTGTGGAACCTAACAGAACATGACTTGTAAGCAAGTCGAACTGTCCGCTGATCTTTTCAGTTACATAAAGTTTCAAGTGGAAGCATCTCTTTTTGAAGGAATACTTTGGGAGCTCTAGCCTGTATTTCATGATGCTTACAGCCCATGTCCTTTTAGGAATTCACCATCAGTGACCCCGTTGCCCTCTCTGCTACGTTGCATGTGCCCTTAGTCAGTTTGTTTGCGCCCGACAGGGCGAGTACACAGGTGGTGCCAGCGATAGTACTCAGTCTCTGGGATTGTTGCTGCCTGACTGGCTCTCTGGCATTGATCAAACACTGCTTGGCTGTGTTTTCTTTGCCTTATTGAACCATGTTCTAATCAGAGGCTCTGTCTCTCCAACCCTAAAGGTCGGCACATTAGATGTTTTAGTGGGACTGTCTGATGAGCTGGCCAAACTGGACTCTTTTGTGGAGAGGTATGGCTTTTTTCCTGCCTGGTGTTGACAGTAATGGCTTGCACTATTTTTTTTTCTTTACCCTACAAAAAAAACCATCACAGTGTAAACCAACCCTCTTGTCAAATGCTCTTTGATCTGAAATGCTAAAAGTAAACTTTCCCATCTCACACTGGCTATTTCAGTAGCGTTCTGTGAATTCTTGTGTTTGCAAAGATGTTATTAGTTAAGACGGCCCCAGTGGTCAGTATTCAGGTCCGAGTCAGAGGCCTTTAATCTCTCATGGTCGCCCCAGTGTGCTTGCTGAGAAATCTCACGCAGTGGTGCAACAACCACCGTCCCTGGTTCAGATCATCCATTAGCAGTTTGATGACACACCGGGGCCTCTTTCCTCTGTCATATTTAAATCCCATGACTTATGGCTCATCCAAGGCTGCAAGATTCTATTTATGAGTGTTTGTGAACTTCAAAGGCTTAAAACCTGCAGAAAGGTCCTTCGCATGGAATCCTGCCCATGTTCTACACAGTGCAGTTCACTGCTGTCTGCTAGAAAAGTCAGGTGGAGCTCTGAGATCTGTTCTCGCTTGCTACTTGTGTGCTATGAAGCATTAGTGTGTTACTGTAAGAGACATCTGTCAGTATGTAACCTTGAATTGTTTAGCTTAATCTAGCAGCTGGGCCAGAACTTTAGCAAACAACTCAGCAAGTGCAGCTGAGAGGACAGTTTTAATTTTCAGTTAGATTAAATCCAGTTGTATTGTGTATCTGTCGTTGAACTCTCATCGACATATAGCAAAAATGCATTTGTTGCTCGATGAGATAATAGACAGCGGTTTTGCTTTTTCAGAACTACCGTTTAACGGTTACATTTTTGCCTTATGAAGTCTCAAGTCCTGAGGAGAAAATGAGAATTTTAGATACTGAAGAATTCCCAATTACACCCCCCCCCTTTCTTCTTCTTTTGAGCTTGTTTTTCCTCCCAAAATGTCAGTTTACCTGTGATGATCCTGACAACCTGAGGATATTTCCTGAGAATAGTATAGAAGGTGTTCAGCCGTGCACTGGCCAGGTGTGATGTGTGTTTGGTGTCGTTCGCAGTGTGGTGAAGAAGGTGGCCCAGTACATGGCCGATGTTCTGGAGGACAGTCGAGATAAAGTCCAGGAGAACCTGCTGGCTAACGGAGGTGAGCGAGACTCACCCAGACCTCATCACTCATCTCTAGACTGGTAAGAAGGAGCAGCATTACTGAATTAATATTTGCTGTTGTTACTCTCGTCAGTGGACCTAATCACTTACATCACAAGATTCCAATGGGACATGGCCAAGTATCCCATCAAGCAGTCTCTGAAGAACATATCTGAAATCATATCCAAGGCAAGTCTTGTAGGATGCGGTGAATTATTAATTATTGGATTACCAAGTTGTTTAGAATGACCTATTTTGATTGCCCTGACATCTTGGTATGTAGGAACTTTATTGGAGTGAAAGGCTTTGGGTGTCTACGGGAGAGTTAACATGCCTCTGAGGAGGAGGCATAATCGGACACCAATAAAGCTGTTAACATTCATTTGTCTCCCTCTGCTGTTCAACAGCAAGTAACACAGATTGACAATGACCTGAAGGCCAGGGCTTCGGCCTATAACAATCTGAAGGGCAACCTGCAGAACCTGGAGAGGAAGAATGCGTGAGTGAAGAACAGGGGTCAAAGTCCTCATGGTTTTATAAGTATTCTGAATATGTGCATCAATTGACCTGTTGCCTTAAGGACAGTGGCAAGGATCTCCATCGAATTGGTATTTGAACTTTTAATTGCATTTGACAGAAAAGACACAAAGATGTTAAGTTTTTCTTGATTTAGTTGATAACATCAGTCAGGTGGGTTGTAGCAGGAAGTACACTACCCTGCACAGTACTGAGAATGAGAAGTGTTACAAAAAAGCTGTGGTGTTCAAGCCATGTTGTAATAATAGTATCCTGTGCTTGTAGTGGGAGCTTGCTGACACGGAGTCTTGCAGACATTGTGAAAAAAGAGGACTTTGTGTTGGACTCAGAGTACCTTATTACTCTTCTGGTTGTGGTACCAAAGTAAGTAAAACTTTTTTTAAAATTTCATTTGTATCTCTGTTTTATAACAACATGCAGATCTTAAAGGTCCCTCGCTGTCAAGCCTAATGGTTCATCTGCCTTCTCACCAGAACAAATTATGCAGACTGGCAGAAGACGTATGAGACTCTTGCAGAAATGGTGGTACCACGGTCCACAAAGTATGGTCCACTGCAGAGATTTGGACTTGCATACATCAGACCAGTATATCACTCAGTCTCTCCTGAGCTAACCTTCAGTGTCCTCTCTTCTCAGCCTGCTCTTCGAGGACCAGGACAGCGGGCTGTTCAGTGTGACATTGTTCCGCAAGGCCATCGATGACTTCAGACACAAAGCCAGAGAGCAGAAGTAGGCAGCATCTCCCAGGGAAAACATCTTTTTTTTAAAAAATTTTTTTAAATTTATTTAATCAGTTTTATTTATTGCTGACATTACACATCGTTTACAGAACGCCAAGACCTTGAAATTTATAGGAAATATTTAACGTATGTGGACACAAAACCAAAACAACAACAAAACGGATAAACAAACGGAAACAAATCTTCATGTAAGCCGGGAAAGTGGAGCTTGCCTTTGACTCCACATAAATGAGGAAAAAGAAAAAGGTCCTATAAGAAAGGACCGTTCACTCGGAAAGGTCTAGACATACTGTGCCCAAATAAAAAAGGCCATATTTTGTGATGTGTATTGATAGAGTTGTGAACATTGTACTTCACCTTTTCAAGTCTAAGAACAGATAGAATATCCTAGTGAGAGGCTAGTAGGGGGATTATAGATGTTCCAGTTTCAGAGAATCATGCCTCTCACAACTAAAGTAACAGAGGCTACAAAATGTGATTCATGGACCAGCAATCAAATGCATTCAGGAACTACTGCAAAGATTTGCTGTATGAGGAGAAGGGTTGAACCAGGACGTCTAATATTGTAGTAAAAATGGAGTAGTGAGATCACATCACTTAAGATATAAAAAAAGAAATTGAGCCTCAAACTTTGAAAGACTTTAGAGAATCTGTATGAGACTGGAATGGAGAATATGGAAAATCAGTATAAAGGTTCCTACATAAACCACATGCTTGCAGATATGTAAATAAAACAAAAATTAGGGAGATTA
Organism: Sternarchorhynchus goeldii; assembly: GCA_028565775.1. Lineage (NCBI taxonomy): Eukaryota > Metazoa > Chordata > Actinopteri > Gymnotiformes > Apteronotidae > Sternarchorhynchus > Sternarchorhynchus goeldii. The sequence continues at coordinate 3,441,545 of JAOXYF010000028.1, forward strand.
AACAACTTTGAAATCTGAGGCTAAAATATCCACCCTTGAATAAATTCATTATACACTTTGTACATCTCTTAGCAGTTTTGACTTTTCAGATTTCCCAATTTCCTAATCACACCTGTGCATGCATTGTTCATAGGTTCATCGTCCGAGATTTTCAGTACAATGAGGAGGAGATGAAGGCAGATAAAGAGGAGATGACAAGGCTGTCCACCGATAAGAAGAAACAGTTTGTAAGACCCATTCTCTAAGCCTCACTGCGAATCCATTTGTAGCTAAACAGTGATGAAGATTAATGCCTGGTAATAATTATGTGGCTTTTGATGCATGGCTGTTAACAGGGTCCTCTTGTGCGATGGCTGAAAGTGAATTTCAGCGAGGCCTTCATCGCTTGGATCCACATTAAAGCTCTCAGGGTGTTTGTGGAATCTGTCTTAAGGTACAAAAATCTAAAAATATTTTGTCAATACAACTTTCGTATATGCTGCAGTAAGATTTAAAGATGTGCATTAGGCCCTCAACAGTTTGCATGCAGGCAATCAGACTCCAGTTAATTCCACATTGAACTGGCACCAGCTCCAGAGACCACAACGAAACACCTGATGTGTGGAAATGATGGTGGAATAACCATCAGGGCACGTTTTATCACCCAGCTGAGCTAGGAGCGCTAGGCGTTTTAATGCTGCACGTTCACACCTTTGCAGGTATGGCCTACCTGTGAACTTCCAGGCGATGCTTCTGCAGCCTAACAAGAAGAACATGAAGAAGCTGAGGGAGGTGCTGTATGACCTCTACAAGCACCTGGACAGCAGTGCAGCTGCCATTATCGATGTGAGTGTCCGTGTGGGCCAGCCTTTCACACACACCCACACATCTACATACACAGGGTATTTTTCTCCTGATCACCATCACATCCTGCATGGGTGGAGTAAAGTGTTTTTGCATCCCAGAAGACTCGGGGGGGGGGGAGGGGGGGGGTTTAAATCAATGCTTCTGCTTGATACAGACATGAAGCCGTATGAACAATTATACAATTATGACCCCCCCCCACTATTGAGATTCATTTACAATGCACAGCTATTTATAACATAAGCATAAAGAAGCAGCGCATAATTGATTTTATACATATTGTTTTTAATGAATAATTATTATTAATTTTTAAATGCGTTTTTTTTTGTTTTGGTTTTTTTTTACTTCCTTTAGCAATCTGCTGTGGACATTCCTGGCCTCAACCTGACCCAGCAGGAGTATTATCCCTACGTGTACTACAAAATCGACTGCAACCTGCTGGACTTCAAATAGTGCAGCGCCTCCTTTGACCCGCAGCACCCACTACTGTTTGCTTTGTCCTTGTGAACATGTATGAGATGTTTCATAAATCGTATAATTACTCTTCCACTAACCGCACCACCCGTTCCTCGCATGCTCATTCTCGCTGAGAGGTCGTGTTTTCTTTGCCGCTTGATGAGTCACCGGAGGCAGCAGATCGCCTGTAATCTCCGTCCCTACCATGTTTACAGGGTTTATCTGTTTTTTTTTGTTTGTTCGGTTGTTTTTTTTGTTTTTTTTTTTGTTTTTTTTATAAAAAAAGATCATCTGTGTATTTATAAAGTGCGTAAGTGAATGGATTGGGTGTATTTAAGATAGAAATTCTGCATTTTAATGTCATTCCACTTTTGTTTTCTTTATTGTGGTAGTTATAGCTGCTAATGATATATTTGTGTGTGTGTGTGTGAGGACGCTGGTGTCTTTGCTTTGTGTTTATACATCAGTGGTCCACATCAGGAACGGATTGCATTACAAAAATGTGTTCTATACATGTGGTGTTTAAAAGAAATATATATATATATGTGGGACGTAGTGCCTGTCATTGAATCGGAATATAAAATGAATATTACAGTACTTAATGCTTAGTTGTCTATTGGGGGCGGCGTGCTGTCAGCTGGGTGGTCATTTTTACAGGAAAAGATTGGAGTAAGGTTGTCCACCCCTTGTTCCTTTTATTTTCACGAATGTACGTTGGTGATGACGTTCGTCTACACATGTATTCCGCACGCCGTACAAAAAAAAAATCTTAAAGAGGTTCCGCGTAAATCGCGTCAGCTTAACGCAGTGCGCAGCGCTAGATGAAACGAAAACGCAGAATGTGATCTCCACATATAGCACATCCACGATTCGTGCTTGTATGGTATTCCTGTAAAAAAAACAAAAGATCGGTTAGGATGCGTATGGTGGTCTTCATGGGGTGCGGTGGAAGCAGGGCTGATGCAGTCGATCCCCGATGGCACGAGAGCTGGACCGGAGAGACCGAATCAACGTGGCTTACGACCACTGATACAGAGGTAACACAGATGGCTATTGGCAGTTATAACAGCAGTCACCAAAGCGGGACTAACGACCTGAAGGCCAGCGCTGGCAGGAAGGAAAACACTGCAACGTGCACAGGCAAGTTAGATAATCAATAAAGAAATGTTAAAACGGTCATAACATTTCAATTAAATAAATAGTTTACTGAATGGGAATCGTACGTATATGCCTGTTATGGCTTTGTTTGAATGTCTCTGTTCGTCCAGCTGTTCGGTCCGTACACCTGTTCTTCATTTTTATTTTCAGAGACGGAAATTAAAACGTGAAAACAGTTATTGGATTCTATTCTCAAAATCCAACAACTATACAAAAGTCATTTTCATTTTTACTGTCAGAAATAACAGGAAAAACAAATCAAATTAGATTTCTTCGCTAAGCAGAAAGTAAAATCGCGCTGAAACAAAAAACATTAAAGGGTCTATATTTTTCTTTTTCTAAAACCGGAAGTTTTCGTTTATAATACCGTCGTCAAGGCAACTCTTAGCATCTACTGCTCGCGCTTACCCATAGACTGTATGGTTCTGTATGGAGACCCTGTCTTAAGTTTGCATTCAACAATCTCTGGTAGAGCTGTTAGCGAGCCAGCAAGATGGATTTTGACCAATATTCGGAAATCATTTTAGACATGGACTAGAAATATCTGAATCCATAGAAATTGCTGAATCTGTCACATGGTTATGAAAGAAAAGGGGTCTTTCCTCAAGGAGTGTTAGGAGACGTACACGCTGAAAACGACTCGCACAGTATAATTAGAGGTAGCAAACGCGTTAAAAGTTGTAGGATTGACACCTGCATGACATCCAGGTCCCGTGCCTGCGCATGTTTGTGAAAGATGTTAGAAGTTCTATTTTACTTCGGAGGTGTTTGCGAAGTAAACATTTTAAAGGTTTATAGTTCTGTATGTGTTTTGATCACAGAGGTATGGTTATATTGGCTCACCTAATCACACAATGTTAATCAAGGATGAAGACTATTTTTGCATAATGTGAGGTTTTTGCGCATTGGCGGGGCCTCGTCGTGTAGTAGGTGCTGTTTATCTTTCGCCACTTCCCTTCAAACATGATTGCACCGCTGTGAACAGTCGACACAATGCCGCTCGAAACAACATGTCTGGCACATTGTGGCAGCTTTGGTGCATAACACTTCAAATCGGACTACTGTTTAAGATACAGCAGCTGCTTTCAAAATTGTTTGCGCAACGCCGTGACCAAAAGGTAGGTCGGGTACAGAGCGAACAGTGAAGTTAGGCGCGCAATGAGGCGTAGTGATGGGCGGTGTATAATAGGAATGACGTAAATTACCTTTCCTGTTTTTGTTTTATTGCGTTTTTATGTTTTGTGACAAAATTAAATAGATATAATTCACATTTTTGTATCTGCCTTTGCATTTTGTATCTGCTATTTCTGGCAATGAAGAGAGAGTTTTTTTCCCTGAGTTTCTTTTTATTGGATCTTAGGGTTGAATATAACCCCGTTTTTCATTTTTAAAAATCTATTATCTTTTAAATAGAGCACTTACCTCCCAGTAAACTCTTTCGGTTGTATTTTTTTCAGGTCTGAGTGTCTCCACAGGCAAAGAAGAAGAAAAACCCACCTCTGCCAGTAAAGGCTCTTCTGGTAAGGAAAAAAAGTTGGTGAACGCAGGCACACAATGTGGAAGACAGACTTTGCTTTGCGCGCCCGCCAGTAACGACCTGCAGAGACCGGCACGTGAGGCGAGTCTTGAATCCTCGTCACATTGCTGTGACATTACTTTTGCAGTGACAACCGCGCGGTGCACCATACTGTCCAGTTAAAGTATAATAAAGGTCATGAATATAAGTAATGTAACCACGAGCGAACATAATGACTCTAACCGTTGATTTTTTCAGTAGGACTACTTAAGACTAACGCTGCATTCTATTACGATTCCACAGGCTAAAAATAAATCTAGGAAGACGTCCACCAGCAAAGCTGTTAAGAACGTCGGACAAGCTTTTACCAAAAAGAAAATCCCGTAATGTGCAAGAAATTAATGTAGTCAATAAGACAATCCAAGTGACAAACTTCACCATATTTGACTGATCGCGTTAAGAAGCACGCGGCTGATGAAGGCTGGCGTCAGCTGTCTCACTGGACTGCATGCAGATGGAGAAAATGCCATACATATCATGTACGAGATACGGGCCTTTACGCATCTGGTGTCTACATTTTCAAAACATCTCAAACTTTTATTTTTAACATTTTATCTAATATTTTACCCATGATCCACGCTCGGTTCTCATGTATGAATCTACTGAAAACTGGGCGCTGGATATGATTTAAAGTATTTTTTGTTTGTTTTTTATCTGTGCTGTTCAGGAAAGCAGAGCATGCCTCAGGTATGGGTCAGGTGATGCCTGTGTTCTGTATCTTGGTTACCCAAGCTTGGATATACTTGGATACACTGTAAAAAAAACAACAAAAGAAAGAAGCCCTTAGTGGAAATAAAATGTTATGGGAGCTTCAGATTTACTAATCATCAAACAGTAAGAACTAATAAATGAAAGGAAGTGGGTGGAAAGACGGTTGGAGCATCATAAATGTTTGCATAAAAGCAAAAAGGTGTCTGTGTGATTTATTCCATTTTTGTCAAAGCAGGATTTTCAGTATGTGTCAAGTTTTGATTATATTTATGAATAACAGCTAAGAGCCAAAGCAACATTTTGCATTATTTTATTACAATCAACAGTATTTATCCAGATTTGGAAGGAAAAATGCAAACAAAAACAGTCACAGCTACAGATCAAGCATACAAGCACAGCAGATATCCATGCATTTTGCAGCCACTTTATAAATAAGAGCATCAGACATCATGGGTCTATTTCCCTCTCTTCAGACACTATTTAGTACTACAGAGCTCCATGGGTCTTTTATGGATCACCTCTGCTTTAAACAGATTTGGATGGAAGTCAGTAAACCATCTATAAGGTCACCAGCTACTGCCTTCTTCTTGCAGCGTACTCAACCAGGAAATGCTAAAACAGGGAACCCTGACTGGCTCTGGTTTACTGAGCATGGAAAACTAGCCCTGTTATACATTGTTCACTTTAACCACAGCTCCAGGAGCCTCTGCTGTGGGTCATATCTTCTGGATCCCAGAAGCTCTGACTCCTGTTTGGAGATTTAACAACATTCGTCTAGATGTTTTTTTAATAGCAGATGTTACGCACGAACGATACAAACGTTTGGTTACTGAGCAATTTGTGGTGTTTTGGGGCCACTGGGTATTTTCTTCGAGCAAAAGCGACTGCTATGGTGCAATGACACAGAGGAAGACAGCAAATTTAAGGCAAACAAACTGACCGAAAGAGTGACATGCTGGCAAGATGACAAAATGAGAACAGAAAAAGCTGCAAATTGAAAAGATTTGTGAAAGAAACTAATACTAGTTCCCAAGCAGGCACTAGCTTCAGATGTCAACAAGGCATTTTTAGATCTTTCATCAATGGCCAAGCAACAGCATATTACTCTATTCATACAGAATTAAATACACGTTTTATACACGGTCTATACACCTGCAACAGAAGAAAAGAGAAATACAGTTATTTACAAAAAATACAGTATGTGTCAGGTTGCCTTGTAAGAAATAACCGTCATTATATATTCTTGAACATGGTCAGTCTTGTACATTTCAGATAGATCCTAACCGCTGATGTTTCATAGACTGCTCTAGGAATTACAAGCTATATTACAACCATTATGTTAAATATTATGGGGAATGAGCCATCAGTGGTGCAAATGTCCCTTATATTTCTACAGTGCAAAATGCTTTAGCAACATTAAGCAATCAACCCCCTGCTGAGAAACTGGCTTGTAATGTACATGCCACATGTTCATTTGGCATGGGGCTATTTATTCATTTATACATTTCATTTATTTGTAAATAAAATATTTCAGATCAGTAGAGGTACACTCATTATTAAGTGGGCGTTGGCACCAATCCTTTGCTTCATCTTATAACAGGAGGGCCATCAGAACTTATTGCTATCCCTGAAAAGAACAAGCTTCATGGGTTAAGACGAAACAAGTAGGACTGTGTCCTCTGAACTGTTCTAGAGATGCTGTAGAATTCTTCTTTTACATGGGCTACAAATATCAGAATAACATCCCACTCGACCGATCAACGGTAACCTGGGGCAACCAGACGAATGTTACGACATCAAACAAACACACTCACTTCCTGATCCGTCTCACCGCCTGTAGTCCTAACAGTAGGGAAGCATGTGGTGCAGGTTCCCACTTCCCCTTGTCTTTATGACAAAGGCAAAGCCTCAAACCATAATACTTGTATAATCCAAGAGGGACCTGATTAATTAAAGGCTGTAAAGATGCTAGCATTTAAGAAGATTACAGCTATTTTAATAAAAAGGGGTATAACAAAGTGACACTTCCAGCTTGCTAAATCTCAGAATTCACAGTACAATCCAAAAATAAATGAACTACTTGGAGGGTTTGATATTTTGATCTGTTATCTGACAGACTGGATTATTTACTACTAAACTCCCTTAGGAATAGATCTAATGTGTAAATAAACCTTGACCACTTCATCATACAAAACCTCAGAACTTTCATTGCCAATGGACATAACAGTTCTTGCAGCTACGATACCCAAAATCACCTCCCTCATTAAAAACAGGATTGTAAGAATTGCCTTCGTTGATGAAATTAATTGTCCATCTTTGTACATCTTTTCTGGTCTCCTTTACCGCTTGATTGTGCTTGTTGTTGCCATGTCGATGCACAACCTCTAGCTGCACTGGGACTGATGTGTTCTGGGATTCACTGAACCAAGTGTAAACCTGCCCTTCCATTTTCCTCTACTCTGTGGATGGGAGATGCATGGTGGTGTATCAGTAGAGATGAGGCACTCGTATGTACATCCGTTTCCACACTGAACAAACATTTGATCATAGCTTTGTTCATTTGGAAGAACTGGTACACAACAGTAAGACTTTATGGCCACCCCTCCCCATACTGTTCTAAAACTACAGCAGGTCAAAGCAGAGGAACAGACAGGGCCCACTCCAGTGGGGCTGCTCAAGTCTGCTCCAAGGGGTTTAGATCTGCTCCCTGTTTCAGATGGCACAGAAAGACATGGCATCTCAGACCTCATGGATGGTTCTCTCCGAGGGCTTGTACTCGCTGCCCTTCGCGGAGGACATGACGAAGGACTGCGTCTTGCGTTTTAAGCGAGCGCGCTTGGTGGCTAGGGAAAGGCTGTGTTTGCTCGATGAGATGATGTCAGAGATGAACTTCTTGCAGTCCACACAAACCTCCATGCTGCTCCAGTCCTCTGTCAGCTCCTTGGGGAGCTCCATCTCTTCTCTCGATGAGGACGAGGAGGACTGACGCGTTGACTTGGACAGTCTGACAAATGATGGCAGTGCAGAAGAGGCGAGGGAGAGGGACAAAAAACCAAAAGAGTTCAAGAGGAACTGTGTGTTCTAGTAATGGATAGTTTATAAAGTGATCCACAAAAGACTAGTTCTATAGTAAAGTCTATTACTATAACAGAGATTACTACTGTTCTGTAGTTAAATAATAACAGAGGTGATCAGCCTGATCAGTCTTTTTTTGGTAGGAATGAAAACCTGTACCTACAATGACCCCTAGTGGTTAAGTGTGAGAAGCACTCAAGAATGTGGAGTAAGGATGAAACATGCTGGAGCAGGGGTGGAGAATGTGTCGAGCAGTGGGGGCAGGGTGAAAGGCGCTACCTGGACATGGTGCGCTGAAGGCTGGGCCGGTGGTGGCTCGTGCTGGCCTTGTCTGGCTTGTCCCGAGACAGAGTGGAGGTGGACGGGCCCAGCGAGTAGATGGGCAGGTTGCCGTACGGTTTAGCAGGCAAACGAATCTAAGTGAGCACCAGAACATACACAGTATAAAAGCTGGTCTATGGCCTTCTGACCAATGACAATAAATACAATAAATATTGTCCTAGTTTGTCATTATATTCCCCACAAGGAAGAAGTACTTGTATGAAGATCACATATGAACCTACTGAATCAACAGCAGAATCTGCTCTTAGATAGCAGTAGGGTGCTGTTATTAACAATTCAGTTAAATGGATCCCAGGGTGGAATAAACCAGCTGTAAAAGTCCTGATGAATATAGTTACAGTACCACCAGGAAGCTGACCCCAGATCAGTACTCCAATTCACTAAAAATGATGGTACTGGGGTTTTGGGCTGGCTATGAGTTCCTCGTGTGTTAACTAGAACACTTGGCTAATGCACAAAAACCTGCAGTAAGCAGAACGAGCTTTGGAGTTCTGCATCCACAGAAATAGTCTTGGTATTAACTCTTAATGTTCTGCAGTCAAATTACACCGTGATGGTTTCACCCACTGTATGAATAGCACACAGTTACTATACAGAAGAGCGTTTAACTGACCTTCTTACAGCATTGTGAACACACAGGCCTGCAGAGAGGAAGATAAAAGGTTGTTTGGTGAAAAACTGCACATAGCTAGTGTTTATGTCCACTTCCTATTGAGTGATTTATCCTTACCTTTTGCAGAACTGGCAGGTGTAAGACCAAGTGAAGAAGGAGAACCTCTTGGTTCGACAGCAAAAGCAGAGCTGCATAAAATCATTCATAAATATCAAAGCACACCCATGTATATTAATAATTAAATCTGGATTAATAATGAATTAGAAGCTAGAAATTTGGTCATTTGTGGTACTGTAACAAAGTTACTAATATGAGACTAGTATAATGTTTGTTAGGAACAGATGGCCAGTTGAACGGATCCTTTCAGCAGGTTTTTTAAAAACTGAGCATTACCTTCCCTTTCTTCAGCGCCTGGTAGATGTCTTTGCACTGCTGGACCTTCTCCAGCTCGGCTTTGACTAGCACCTGCCGGATGTGCATCACCTCCTCGACTGTGAGAGTTAGGCACTCCACCGGGAAGCAGAACTCCTCCTGTACCAGCAGACGGGTTACCATGGAAACAGGCAACACAGGAACACACGACTCACAGGAAGCCCTTTTTTTGTTTACTCACTAAAGATTTGGAGCTTTGTCTGGACGGAGGCAGGAAGTGGCGAACGTTGGTGGGCGTCTCCTTCTCAATGGAGTGCCTTCTCTGAGCTGGCTGCTTCCTCTCCGGCTGGGGCGTGGAGGAGATGGGCAGGAACATGGTTGGGGCTAAGAGACGGGGGAGAGGAGTCAACAAAGTAGCATCATAGGAAGCGGCAAAGAAATGCGGTGGGATAAATTAGCACAGTGGTTCTGCTCTCTTGCACTGGACAACTACAGCATTGGTTTGCCCATTTCTGTCAATCCTTATTACTTAACCATTTTATTAAACACTTAAAACACTAAACGTTGTGTTGTGTGTGTGTTGGCCTCCAAAAATAGTAAAAACAAGGAATTCATTGAAAGGTGTGTGCTAGTGGCTACAATTTGGTCACTCACTCTTCTTGCCCACAGTCTCTGGAGACGTATCCTCTACCATGGGTGTGGAAATACTGGAGCTGCTGGCTGACTTTTGACCTACTGTCTCATCCTGCAGAATGAGTCAGATGTTTTGTCACCAGGGTTACCACTTGTCTCTTATAATAGGTGATTGTTCCATCTGTGGGGTGAGTGTCCCTCATTTGTTCACACTGAAGGTGGCAACCCTATTTGTCACTCACATGAGTTATCTAAAGTCATGCCAAAACCCAACAGAGCTCAATCTACATCGATTGATTTTCCCATTAGAAGTGGGAAAGACGTATGTTTGCAAAGAGTAAAGGGAAACTTTAAATCACTGTTAGCGTGGCTAATAACAAAACCCATTAACCCATTAGGTAGCACTGTGCTGATGTAATCAAGGCAGTTGCTCCCCACAGACCCCACCATTTACCACAGCAGCATTTCCTGGTGTTTGTTTGTAGACGCATTAAAACACGCTCACGTCTGTGTCTGAGCTCTCCAGTTCAGCCAGAGTGGGAGCTTGGAGTCGCTTCCTCTGGAAGCCGGTGGTGCCGTTCGACTGCAGGGCGGCGCTGTTGGCAAGCGAGATGGTACTGGACGCCTTTCGGGCCGCCTCGGGCGTGGAGACATCTGCACAGGACAGGTACGGAGTGTAAGCCAGGTGGTGTCAACACACACTCACACACACACACACACACACACACACACACACACACATACTCACACGAGCTACAAGTGAGTTTCATAAAAACTCAAGCAACTACTTTAGTACACAGACTGGATGTTTATTCTTATGGAGTGTGAAAACATGGCTATGACTGTTTAAATAGGAGCAATTGGATCCACCCTGACCCACGGTGGGTGTGTTGAAGTGGCAGGAGCTGGTAGTGCCATGGTTCCACAAATACCCTCAGTGCTGAATAATCCCTGTGTTATGCACTTTGTGCTGTTTTCTTCCCTTCTCTTCCCTAAAACAGAGCAGCACCCCAGCAATGGGCAGTGCCAACAAACACTGCCCAGTCATCTCTAGGCTTGCCATTAGGTGCAGGCTAATTGTGAACCATGCCATCTGGCTGGCCAGTTCACTGTTCGAAGTAGGCATATGCGTGCACAGTGCACAGACTCAAGCTGTGGGTGAGGCACTGGGGCTGTGGCTGATCTGAGAACAGCCCAGCATCAGAAGATATTATATCAGGCAATATGACTCATCAAGGCAGTGTTGGCGAATGACGCACTGTGAGTTTTAAAGATGCTGCCACTGGATTGGCTGTGAACATGAAGGCGCTTAAGGTGGAGAAATGAGTCCAGCACCTTAAACATGTTATGCAATTTTAAAGCATTCCTGCAGAACACATATATGCAGACAAGGCATATTAAAAGAATGAGCATCCAGAGTAAATATAAATAGGACTTAATGCTGGTGTTAGCAAACATGGATTCCACAGTAAGTGCACAGTTATAGCAGACATAATGTGACTGTGCTTGAGAAAGCATTACTTAACACAATGCTACTTTCCCCAAAATAAATTAATTTTTTTTTAAATCCAGTGTTGACATATAGTGTCTGATCAGCAATTCTTAGTTTATGTGCATTACAGTAACGTTCCTCAAACCTGTCACATACTGTAATATCACATACAACTGTAATATGCAATATCACATAAACTGTAATATAACATAAAAACATAACATTTCACTATAGGGACAAAAACAAACATATCAAAACAAAACTACTACAAATGGAGTAATGCTACGGTGTATTTTGTTTCCAAATGTCCCATTGGTTACCACTTCACTACACACATTTGTCTTTTCCCTATCACACATCCCAGTACTCACAAACTCACTGACAATTAGCTGATGAACTGAATCAGGTTTGATTGAGCACACAAAGCCCAGGGTTATACAGGGATGCCTCTGGAATCACTCATACTGCTTCAGAAGAACTCACACAGTACTACACAGCATCGTACTGTATGGTATGAGTGAAACCAAGTCCCCCAGCAGAGTCTCTAGTTACACAGAAGCATGGAATGGTAAGGAAGATGTGTGGCAGGGCTGGTCTGAGAAACACGGACCAGTCTAAAGGGGACAGGTTACAGCGGGGAACACATAACAGCACAGCTTTACCTGATGAGTCAAAGCTCTGGGACATGCTAAGTGGTCGATGTACTGCAAAAACAAAACATCCGGCACATTAAACAGGCAGATTTTCCAGATGTGGCTGGGAGATATCAGACAACAGTACACTGATTCCCCATATCTGATACAATAATATTTTTCTTTTTTTACTTATGGCATAAATAGTAAAAAATCATAGCTGCTTTAAAATACATGCAGATATCAGATGCTCTGCAGTGTCTATGAGAGAAAATGCTGGAAAAGGAAGATGGTGGTGAAAAATCTTGATATATAAAGCAGTGGACCTGAAAAGCCTGTTCCCATGGTACCTCACTGTGACCCATGGACCAGTTCCTCACTGTGAGTAATGAATAATGGACCAGTACCTCACCGTGAGTAATGACCCAGTACTTCACTGTGAGTAATGGACTAGTACCTCACCGTGAGTAATGACCCAGTACTTCACTGTGAGTAATGTATCAGCACTTCACCGTGAGTAATGGACTAGTACCTCACCGTGAGTAATGACCCAGTACTTCACTGTGAGTAATGACCCAGTACTTCACCGTGAGTAATGGACAAGTACCTCACCGTGAGTAATGACCCAGTACTTCACTATGAGTAATGGACCAGTATCTCACCATGAACAATGGACAAGTACGTCACTCTGAGCCATGGACCAACACCTCTGCCAGCACTGGTGCTTTCATGGGTTTCAGTGAGCAGAAAGGTCAGTCAGCACCAACTTATTAAAGCTTATTAAAGCTTTGACATGAACTTTCAGTGGAGTACCGGCTATTCTGTCCAACGGCACTTTGAACAGTGTTATGTATGCCTGCATGGTAACAATACAGTATAGCAGTGAAGACCAAATGTACAGCAAATCTTAAAAAGCAGATTTACATGATTAGTCTTTAATTTATGTAAAGGCGTGTCACAGAGGTTTGAAGTGGCCTAGTCTGCTCTTGGGGATCTGATATGATATGTGTGTGTGTGTGTGTGTGTGTGTGTGTGTGTCTCACCCAGTCTGCTCCTGCGGATCTGTGTATGTGTGTGTTTATGTGTGTATGTGTATATGTGAGTGTGTGTGTGTCTCACCCTGTCTGCTCCTGTGGATCTGTGTATGTGTGTTTTTATGTGTGTATGTGTATATGTGAGTGTGTGTGTGTGTCTCACCCTGTCTGCTCCTGTGGATCTGTGTATGTGTGTGTTTATGTGTGTATGTGTATATGTGTGTGTGTGTGTGTCTCACCCAGTCTGCTCCTGCGGATCAGGTCAGGTGACACTGGGCGGAGCTTCCTCTCAGATTTGATCTCCTCCAAGATGCGCTCATGCAGACTGGGTGGACGTTCCACCTGGGGCTTCAGCTTACGGGCTGCTACCTGTACACACACACACACACACACACACACACACACACACACACACACACACACATTGTAACACACACAACACTTGTGAATAAATGTAGAGGATGACTAAGTAGCATCACCTACACATTTCACTCCTGTTTTAAAATCAGCTACTGTACTGTACCTTCTGTAGAGCCTACTATGAAAACCAACACACACACACACACACATACCCACACACACACATACACACCCACACACACACATACACACACACCCCTAGTTTGAGTGAGATGGGCAGTACCGTGATGGATGTGTGAGGTATTTTTACACAATACTCACGGGGTTGAGGGGAGGCCTGGACCTTATGAACTCCAGGATAACCTCATGCGCACTCTTCTTTAACCTGGGTGGAATGTCTCCATTCACCTGGGAAACACACACACACACACACACACACACACACACACACACACACACACGTGTGTATGGACTGGTACCTTTCACCTTCACACATACATAAAACCTAAAATCACACTCCTTAAGCCTGAAATCACAATAGGGTGAAGCTGCTTTGAATGTGCCCGTGGATCACATACCTGACTCATGCACTGTATTTAAAGATAACCCAACACTGTTCGTCTCACATACCCATATACAGTTATCTCATATTTCCAGCTTTCTTGCGTCTGGGATCTGTAACCTTTGAGTGTACTGTGTGGTGCCACACCATCTCGTTTATTCCAGAAGGGGAGGCGGCTCCCTGTTCCCTGGTATTACCGGTTTGACTTCATTTTGTGTCCCAGTGAGCGGAGGGATTAAGTGTGACAGGAGAATGCAGTGCTCCTGCCCGCCATTTTCACACACTGCACATGGGAAATCACCCACCATGACCTTGCGTAGTTTGTAGCGTTTGGAGCGGATGTCATCCATGAGCATCTCGTAGGGCGTGAGCTGGAACTCGATGGGCAGCGGGTTGTACAGACGCTCCTGCACCTTCTTCAGCTTCACGCCGTGCCTCAGGTCCCTCATCACCTGCACCCAGCAACGTGCCTAAACCACAACACAGACTAGTCACACTCACCAAGAGCACAGGCTACAGTCACACACTCACCAAGAGCACAGGCTACAGGTTACAGTCACACACTCACCAAGAGCACAGGCTACAGTCACACAGTCACCAAGAGCACAGGCTACAGTCACACACTCACAAACTGCACAGACTTCAGTAACACACTCACAAAGTGAAGACTGTACAGTCAGTCCTCGTTCTAAAACTACAGTTTCAAATGATGTGTTAGATATACGACACTTTAGCAGGTTCAGCAACGGAGTTAGGTATTAAGTGGAGGAATTTGGAAAGAAAAAAAAGGTTTTCTTATGAAAGGCACATTGCTAAGCTGAGAGTCATGAAGGGAGCACATTTGTATATTAAGGACAAGCCACTCACCCAGTCTGCATTCTGCAACTCATTCAGGTCTCTGGCTGGATCGTCGGTCGTGTCACCCTCCATCTTCCGTAGGTTCTAGCCAATCACAGTAGAGAGTGGGCATTTTACGATTTTACACCATCACGGCCCCAACCAGTCCAACACGGTCTCGGACGTACAGAGCACTTGCCGCATTCAGAATTAAAGGCCTGATCTACATCTGCACATGAGCTTTCACTTAGCGGGAATAAAGGAACAACTAAAGAATTTCCATTTTTATTTATCATTTTACCATTTTCTGACATTCCTGGTCTGAGCTATATTTATGATTTATACCTGAGAACACAAATTGTAGAAAGACAGCAAAAAACAAGGCTTTTATTCTAGAACGTTTCCCCAAGGTGCTTGTAACCTGCTGGAGCTGTAACCTGCCTGTGGGGGTTGGACAGATGCTTCTAATGGTGCTTGTTTGATTCAGTGCCTCTGTCTGTTTCCGTAATGCAGGTATAATTACAGCAGCCTGACAGGGTGTTGCTATAGTGGGCTTTTGTTAGGAGAGTAAAGGGAAGCTGTGTAGCGCAGCACCAGTAGACACCCCCCCCCCATGGGAACATGGAGATCACTTTAGAAAGAGGAATAAATGCAGAAGGAGAGGCCTGTCTCATGTTACACAAACACACACACACACACACACACACACACACACACACACACACACACACACACACAAACACACTCTGTCTCTCATCCTCCATGCATGGTGTCTCAAGCCTGTGACCTTGACATCCCTGAATTGATTTTTAATTCATCTCCATTCTAGCATGTCTAAAGGACATGTGACTTGATGCGTAGCTATACACCAGAAAGCACCAACAATAATTATAAGATATAATAATAAAAAAACCCATCACAATAATAATTACAATAATAACATCACAATATTCCTTTCCTTTCTTCACATTAAAGCTACTAAAACATGATTCACTCCCCATCGCTTTTCTATTCTATGTAATTTTGGAAAGAGCAAATGACTGTATGGCACCATATAATAAGATTATATTGCAAAAAAATTAATTAAATGAATATATATAAGCTTTTCAGGCTCCATATGTCACCAGTAAAACATCAGTGCTCCATTAGCCACTGCCCTTTGGCTGATCCATACTGAACTGCACAGCTGAGACATGTAGGTCATGGAAGCTTATAACGCTAAAGTGTTCAGCCACCCAGAGTGTCCCATTAAAGGAATACTTCAGTCTCAGATGCTGCCCTGTCTAACAAAGGATGAGAGTGGGGGTGGGTAACATGATCTCATTTGCATAATGGTACAGGGCCCCTAAACAACCCTCATTCATTGTTAGCAAGGCTGGCGTTCGGAGCGAAATGTTCCGTTTATAGCTTCAGTCTTTATTTTTAAGTTCAGACTTGTGAACACGCTGGTGCATCTATATCTGTGTACCACAGAGCACCGGTGGCGTGGGTGGGGTTCAGCACCTCTTTGGCACTCCGGATCTTGTCCAGGAAGGTGCGGAGCTCCATGGTCTCAGCGTGGAGGGCACGGCACACAGCCTGGTAGTGGTTGGGGGCATCTGTAGGGCTGGGCAGGTGAAGCGTGCACAGCTGCAGTGGACACAGTGAGCATAGTTTTACCAACAAGCAGAGTTTACGTTTCAGTCATTACGAACACTGAGTTGAAGGTGAATGTCAAGGTGAAGGTAAACTCAAAGTTTTAAATCATCTTTTAATTGTTCTGTAAAATACAGTGAATCACAGCCATGAAGGAAATGCGGTTAGGTACAGAGAAAACGTCTGATGACACAGTTGTGGGGTGTTTTCTAAAACAGTCACAACATGGTACAAAGGTCCCTGTAACTTCTGAACATACTCTGTAATAGTTAAGATGTGATGAAACTACAGCAGGCCTGGTTTCAAACACTGGGCTATAAATCATCACTTTCTTGAGCTGATGTAGAATCAGTTTTCAGGCACAGATCACCTTCCCTGCAGCACTCTGTACAAAGTAGGAATAAAACAATGAAAATTCTATTCCAGTTCAAAAGCTGAACTTCTGTTAAGCAGTGGTCCACACAGTGTACTGATCCCAGTGTGAGAAAGAGTCACCTCAAGTCACCAGGGATTAAACCAAAGGAGCCAATGGCAAGGACAACCTTCCTAAGGACATGAAGAAGAAACCTCGAGAGGAACCAACACTCAAACAGGGAAGCCATCCTCCACTGAGTCAGTCCCAATGTGTGACAGACAGGATGATCCCACAGTGACTCGGGTCCACAAACACACACACACACACACACACACGCACACACACACACACACACACACGACACTACATATGAGCAGATTCTGTAGTTGTTGATGGTTCTATGTTTACTCAGACATCTTCCTTCCTGATCTGTTTGTGTATCAGTGCATCTCAGTGCAAATAGTCCAGTATTGACACTGAATGTTATTTGGACAGACCAGAGCTCATAGATGGAACAGTGGGGTCACATGACGGTGAGATCATAACAGTACTGAGGCAGGGCTCTAGAACAGGCAACATTAGAGAGCCTCGCACAGTCAGAGTGCTGAGGCAGGGCTCTAGAACAGGCACCATTTGAGAGCCTCGCACAGTCAGAGTGCTGAGGCAGGGCTCTAGAACAGGCCTTGTAAGCACTTTTCCCAGCTTGCCTCCACTGTGCTGGGAAAATCAGTTCTCTGCATCAGGAGCAGAGGGCAGAGATTACGCAATACAGCCACTGTTCCACGCAGTGCTGTATAGGACTATCACAGCCCAGGCAGAGAGTAGCTACTCTGCGTGTGTATGTAAATTATGTGTGTGGGGGCATCACCCTCTAGTCTTTAGCTAGTCTTCCTAACATCCATTATACTGTATTCAACCATAAATAAAAACAACGACAATGTACCAATAACACTATAATTCATTAACAATTCAGAAAAATCTAAATTAACTGGATTTCTTGCACAAATATGACCAACATCTGTATTGCTGGAATTCCTAGATTCATAAATCACCTGTTAAAAAAAAAGACACAAGTAATGAGACAATGTCCCCCAGAAGCACAAACCAGTAGTGAGGCAATGTGTCCCCAGAAGCACAAACCGGTGCATCTTGACGTACCAATGGCAAGTAAATAGATTTTATACTAAACTTCTGTTTTATTTTTTCACAAAGTACACCCCAACACTCAGCCGTACCTTGAGGACGTCACGGTATCGTCGGATCCCGTTCTCAGGGTCAAGCCCTTCATCTTCCTCTTCCTCAGTGGCCTCATAGCCTTCATCGGGGCAGGGGTCAGTGTCTGGCTCACCCACATTGGTCATGAGGTCGATGAGCTCCTCCAGTGGAGGGCTGAGTTCTCTCTCTTCATTCTCCTTCAGGCCGAAGTCCAGGGCTTTGTAGATCATTATGCCCAGAGACTCGATTACCTTTTACACACACACACACACACACACACACACACACACACACACACACACGTATGTGTGCAGGTCAGTCATATATATATATAAAAACCAGTTTTATTAGAAATAGCCTGTATACACTCTATCACCCACGTTACCTTGCTCCAACCACACTCACTTCAGCTCGCTAGCATCACTTCATCAGTGGTTTATTACAAAATGCCCCTGCAAAGTAGGTAAACCTTATGTATATAAACACTATAGACACAGAATCTGTGGTGTTAAGAATATAAACTCCAGCCTTCACATACATCGCTCATAATTTGAAATTAATTTTGTTAATGAAATGTGTTTATCACTTGCAATGTTGTGATAAAGCAGTGGTTCTCAGTCTGCTGCAAAATGACTATGTTCTACCAGACTCTACCACACAGGTGTGACTGTGGTTCCACCCTAGTGCCCCAGAGGAGAGGGGTGGTGACTGAGAGGGTGTCAGTGTCCAAACACAATACAGGGGCAAACATCGTATTTCCACCACGCCTACAGGGTGTCTTTCATTCTGAGAAAAGACCCTACCATCTGCAGAAAGAGAAGAGTTGTTTTCATTGGTCAGAGCTGATTACAAACCACCTCCACAGTTCAGAGAGACATACACAAAACAGCTTCGCCTTTGCATTGCCAGATTTAAATATATAAAATCCTGTCAAAAACATTTGTTTCCCTATACTGTCATGTCTAGCCAAACAATTCCTGCCTTTGTCATGTGAATCAGAACGAAAAAAAAAACCCCACAACATTTCAGCCCTCTCCTCTTCTAATAATTTTTCTTCAAATCGTTCTTTTCTTTGTTTTAAGCCACAGGTTGACAACTGTGCAGGAAAGTCCTTTAATCTCACGCCAATCAAATGCAAATCACACCTCCTGAGTCGGGAGACCAGACCACAGCGTGGGGAGATGAGCCGTGGACATTCACATAGCCTACAACATTTCTTACAACACTGGTCCAATTTCTCCCACAGTAGCACTACTGGTAATGCAGTGCTTCTTTCAGGTGTCTGACAATCCTCCTGTGTTGATCTGTCCATTTGAGGACATGTTGAATCAAGCTGGTCCAACTCAGATTCAGACTTGATTCAGAAAGACAGCTGTATGCAAATGCCTAAGCTCCAAAACCAAACGTAAAAACACAAAACAATAATTAGCTAAAAAAATGTAACACAAAAGTATGCCCAGCACCCAGGACAGGAGCTGGTTAACTTTCCTCTGCTGAAGAGTCTGCTGTCTCTCAGCATCACCAGTCACCATCGCTTCTCCTCACCATGGCAACCATGGCAGAACCTCAGACATGGCTTAGATGGAGATACTCAGTTTGGAGAGAGAGATGTGGGGCATCGCATATGCTCCACTATACCATAACCACACTGGCAGTGAGGCCAAGCTCAGAAAGAATGGTTGCTTTGTCTACACGGGTCCTGTCTGCCCCTTTGAAGCCGTGAAGACCACAGCAGTATGCTGGTTCTTTCTGAACTGGACCCCAGCCAAGTCGAGGGGGCACAAACTGAGCAAACATATTCAGGAGACAAAGAGATCCTTGTCAGGTCACAATGAAATGACTTGGTGAGAACAGTTTGAAAATAGTTCCTCTGTTAGGCAAATTTAATGTGTTTGTTGATGCACTACGCAATGTAACAATGGAAGTTTAAAATTGCCTTCAAATATTATCAAACTTTAATTCACCCACAGAAATAAAAAAACAAAACATTCTGCAAGAAGTAAATAGTGGCACACTCGTTTAGAAGCTGCCATCTTCTAACACAAAACTCTGCATCCTCTCACATCATAACTGAATGGAGTATGGACAACAGCCTCAGATTCTGCTTCCTGGAGTATAGTAATGAGTCTTCACTTCATAACTTCTCCTCTCACTTCATAACTGAACGGAGTCTGGTAATAATCCCCAGCTTCAGTGCTGGAGGCTTCAGGCTATTGTGTTTTCCCTGCTCTAACACCACTGACTCACTGAGGACTTGGTAATTAACAGAGGAGTTGCATCAGCCAGGTCTGAGCGAGGGAGATGAAAGTGTGTGATGTGGATGGCTCTGCTGAAGCAGTCCTGAGAGCTCTGCTGGAGGAATCAGAGGGAAGTGAATCCTCAAAACGCACAAGCCCTGAAGCTAATGCATACCACAACACACCACGTTCTGTCATGATGGCAGTGCCTTCACGCCCAGCACCAAAACACTTAAAAGGATCTCTGCAAACCCCCCAAATAATAAACAAATAAACAAATAAACAAGAAAACTAGCAGTGGTTAAAGCACAAGCTTTATCATAGTGTTTCTTAATTCCATTCTAACCATGATGTGTGATTATTGTGATGGCACATTAATTAAGAGCTAAACAGTTACTTAACCCTAACATAATCATAAAGAGCTTCTGGAAAAGTACTAAAACTAGGTCAGTTTCTCCACAGTTGGGTGAAGTGGGGCTCCCAAGCACCACAGAGGGTGAGAATTAGAAGCATTTTAATTCAAATAAGTCTGCACCAGGGAATTAATCACACATGGAAACACTGAATAGCTAATGCACACAATAAAACACAAGAGAGCTTTGCTCAGCTGTGGAGCATTTGTATTTGTGTGTGTGTGTTTTGTTTATTATTGTAGGATACAGTAGGAAAGTGCAGAGAGAGGACACATGACAAAATCAGTAAGTCAATTTAAAAAATCCAAGACTCTGTCAGCTGTCTCTTTCCTGAGAGTGGAGGTGGAGATTGTGCAGACCCACAGGTACTTGGACAACAGACCAGACTGGATGTGTAACACTGAGGAAGTCTAGAGTGAAACACAGAGCAGAACCTACTGTTTGAAGAAGCTCAAATCTACCAGTGTGAGCAGAAGGATGCTCCAGATGTTCTACCAGACAGTTTAGGCCTTCAGTGCAGCAGTGTGCCAGTAGAGGGTCGTTAAGGAAAGATACGGCCAGAAGATGAACGACAGAGAGACCAATGGATCCAACCATGAAGTTGGTAGCTTAGTTCAGAAGAAGTTGGTGACAACACTGCTCCTAATCACAGATTATTCCTCACAACACGCATAATTACACTTTAAAATAAGTATTTGACTATCATAATAAACCATACTACACACCTAATTATTACTTATTTGTAGGGTTTCGTGTTTGTAGTATCCACTGTATCTAATGTGCCCTGTGTGCTACTTTAATGAAACTATTTTCCTCAGAGAAAAAGTACTCCATCCATTCATCCACCTGCATATATTATACATATGTAGCTACGTAGTCAGTACTTGTGTTGGTTTAGTAAATTTACTGGGCCACGTTAATGTGGGCAGTGTGGTTTATGCAGGTGACATGTTACTTTAACAAAAACAAAGAAACAAAAAGGTAAATCTATTAGAAAATAGAAAATGAACACATTTGCATAAACTATAAAAATTTAAAAGAATTGAAAATATCCATATAATGGATTTTATTGTCCATTTGGTCTGTGCTGGGCTCGTTTCTCTGAACCTGACGAACAGTCAGGGACCAGTTGAAAGGTGAAAAGACCCCCAAACCAAAAGAAAGTCAAGATATCCTGTACTCAGAGAGCAAGTGAGGGTCATAGAGATGAGAGCGTGTATTAGCCTGTCCTGACGATGCTCCAGCCTTGCAGGACAAAATGGGTTAGGACAGAACTCATCACCAAAGCAAAGCAGTTTAAAAGGGATTTGGGACTGAGGTCTCAGATTCACTCACTGAAAGATGGTCTTAGAGCATAAACTTGTGAGGTGTGTGTTTTTGTATGTGTGTGTGTGTGTACAAGATAGAGAGAGAGAAACCTCACTGTGAGTTAAATGGCAAGGTCACTTGAAATGCAAACCATAACCTCGGGGTAGAGTGCAGGTCTCTAATGGATCTCTAAATGTCACCAGCTGGTGACAAGACACTGCTGTGTCTGCTGTGTAGTCACAGGCTGGCACTTCCATTCAGCCAGGCCTGCTGAAAGCTCAGTGGTTCTGCCCAAGGGTCACACAGACACCAGCGAAAGTGCAGCAAGAGCTTCACTGGACTAATCTATCCCCTGAAAACATCTGGAAATGTCCAGAAAGATTTGTGTAAGCAGATGTGTAAAACGAATGGATACTGATTAATATGAATGAGTATATTTTGACTAGCTGTATTGTGCTTTCACTCAGTAAGAGCTATTACATTTACAACAGCTTTCAGGAGAGATGTTCATTTTAATAAGCATCATGTTAATACCTAGTAACTTTTATCAGTGTTCACATATTTTCTGCAGTGGGTTGTTATGTTAATAATTTTGACAGGGCAGAAATACATCTAACACCAAATCTGGAAAAAAATGCTTACGTACTATTCTGCTGAAATGATTCACACTAGTGGTCAACCAATATGGGTTTTTAATGGCCGATGCCAATGCCGATATTTAGAGAGCAGGGTGACTGTTGGCCAATATATAATTCTGATATCATGTTGTTGTTGATTTTTGATTTTGTTTTTTGCATTTGATAAAATACAACAGTGTAATAACAACAACTAAGACATAAATTTGCTGATATTTACAGTTTTTCTCAGAATTAAAATGGTCAAAACTGCTAGCTCAGCCTCAAACCTATCTGCTCACCTCAGACATCATTAAACATCATTAAAGCAATGTTTCATTCTTTTGAACAAAAAGTAAATGCATTTTTTCATGCAGCTGAGTAAGTACAATCGTCTGCTGTTTCTTACATGATTATGTTATGTTATGTTGATTAAAATGTTGAGTGTGTGTATGAAGGTGCTATACAACAACATAGTCTTACATTGACATCTGTCAACAAATTAAAGTGCAAACACTTCAAGCATAAATGTGAATTCTATCCATTCGTTTACAACCAATGTCCTACATATAATAATGTGTAACTGTACTGTTGAAATTGATATAGGCACACTGAAAAAGTGCAGCTTTGGACATTAAATCAACTAAACCTTTAGTTATCAGAAAACACATACAGTACACAGTACACCATTATACTCAAAACATGGCTAATTATTTTGACTGTCCTGTACATAAACAAGGCTTTGTCGTTCTGATGGACATATTCAACTAAACTTTATTCTGAACTAGTTTCTTTGTGTGGTGCTGTATGAACAGATTGTTTCAGGACATAAACTTATACTTTTGCAAATGTTAATTTGATAAATGCAAAGTGACTGAGAACAACTACTTACGCTTTACACTTCTAAGTTTTCAAAATCTTAAAGAAAATAGTGATAGAGATCTGATGTGCTTCAAATTAAAGTGCGATATAATTCTCGTAGCAGGGGTAAACAAATATGAGACTAGCCACCTTCCCTCTGTTCCCAGAACTGAGCAGTAAGGGTTCTCTAAAGGGAAGAGAACACTTACTAGAGAGTTTTACTCACCCATACTACTGAGGATGAAGCTTGATCTTTACCTGCAGAAAAGAGAAAACACAGATGTCAGGACTAAAGTAGATAAAGCACATGATGAATTGGATTTCAGCACTGTACACACAGCCCTAGGTAACCGTGAGGTTGTTAGTGTCAATGTGGTCCTTAGGGACAGAGAGTAGTGTGGTGTAGGATGGGGTAATATCTGTTTATATGCTGTGAACCAGCCACCCTGACAAATGTAAACATGTTGCAAAAGCACTGGACGGAACATTGTGAGTGTAATAACAGCTACACACCAGTAGGTGGAGCTCAACAATCTTTCAGACCAGAGGTTCTCGATCGAGGCCTAGGGGCCACCCTCTGTTCCCATTCCTCACTCACTTGAACCAGGTAATCACATGTTGCAGAGCTCTCCATTAGCATCTCCGTAGAGGTGTGTTAGAAACTTGAAAAATTTAAGACAATTTTAAATGAAAGGAAATTTTAACATAAAGCTTCTTCACTGGCCATTACTGTAAAGTGGTGTATTGTAGCACAAGAAGTGCACAGATAACATATTTCTCCAATTGAGGGAGATGAGAGAGATCAACAAACAATGACATGTTTGCAGAACTGTCCTTACAGGCACCAGAATAGAACAAGGCCTCCAGAACTATCCTTGTTCATTAACAGATATCCCATTCTACAATAAGTGGCCAATATTAGTATCAGTGTGGTTTCTCTACAAGAGCATACATCTCACAAAACAACTCAGAATCACAGCTGATTGGATGGCACTTGGGTTGTATGGTAACTCTTTCTCAATCCGGAACTCAGTGACTCACTCTGTTAAACATATATTATAAGAGATAAGTTTTCTTTTAATAGGTTGCCAGTGACAATACTGCCATCCTAAGATTAACTAACATCAATAGAAAAGAGACACGCAAAAGACAAACACTAAAATTTATAACTTGACACAAATTAAGCAACCTGTATCACTACATATTGTGTAATACACCATTCAAAACTGGATATAGTCACTAATTAGATCATGGGTTTCCAGCTCTAGATTGTTTAGCATTCTACTCTCTCTAACACACCTGATTCAACTTGTGAAGCACTCGTGGAAACTGATGAGCTGAATTAGATGTATCAGAGCAGTAGTACCATACTGCACAGTGTTGTGGATCTCCAGAGCTAGAATTGGACACTCCTGACATAGAAGCAAAAAACCAACAACTTTCCCTGAAATTTGATTACTCTACGCTGCTGTGCACAATGGCACAGCCACACATGAGAAAGGGTGACGGTTATGACAGGACTAAGAACCTCACAGAACACAGGCCACTGACTAGAAAACTCTTTCAGACAGGTCATGAGGAATTAACTCCCAAGGTGGAACAAAATCCACACACTCTCACACTGTAAACAGACACTTTTATATGCAAAGGGTGGAGATGATATTTCTTCATAAGCAATGAAGGCTTTAGTAAGTCCAAATGCATCCCTTCTTTTAAGCATCGATTCGAAAACATATATCCAAAGAGCCATTAGTTTATCAAAACTAAGGAAATAAATATTTTGAGCATAATTTGATATCAGACACTCCCAAACCCAAATCTTATGGCAAGTTATAGTTGGTTGGTTCACTTCAGGTATGACATTAGCTGGATAATGTCAACAGTCACACCACACTGTGCAAATATGCACCTAACTCACCTACAATCACATTTTCCTCCCTGATAGCTGCTTAAAGGTGTCAGAAAATCAACACCTTCAAACAGCTTATTCACAACCTAAGTATTATTAACAACCTCCCATCTACAAATACAGAGAAAATATCTAGTTGTACTGACAAACGATGGCATTTTGAATACCATGTTCCATAAATATATTTAAAAGCCACACTCATGAGTTTGAAAATAACAAGGAAGTCTTAAAGTCTTCAATACGAGATGCTCCAAATGCATAAATTACAGAGGATGACAAAAAGAAGCTTTTAGAATCACTCAATGAGTCCATAAAGCTAAATTAAATATGCAAAGATTTAAATCTAATTGTTTATGTATTCAAAAAAACAGGCAATAACAGTATATACGAAATGAACGGGATATTATATATATACATGACAAATACAAATGACTTCCAGTAATTTGAATGTAGCTTTAATGGGTGTTTGTGATCGCATGTTTGCTGTTCACTGCAACTGACAGCATTCCTCTTGCGCCACATCGCTGTTTATGCGCGAAATCTGTCAGCGTCCGCACGCCAAATAGGTTACATCTCACGATCCATAAATAACGACAGACGTATCAACCACACGTCGTTTGTTTCTCTTCTCTATGTACCGTATTCTTATGTGACAACCAATTTAGTATATTGCATAGGCGTTCGTAGGCCCATAACACTCAATTATATAATCAGCAAACAGAATATAAAAATACCTGAATTTCGGCTGAAGATCTAGCTTACGATGACTAACTGTTATATAATAAATATAGCACAGAGACATAGAAATCTTGGTGCATAGAAATGTTGTAAATACTGTGGGAAACAGGCGGAATTCATGCAACATTTTACACCTTCATTGAAATTGTGACTCATACACGGCCGCGTGTAATTTCACGTCAAAACAAGCCATGTAATGTTAACTGGCTGCCGACAGTTTTAACATTAAGTATTTACCTGGAGATCTTCTAGTATGCAACTTGACAGTGCCGTCTTTATGAATTCTAACGTCGCCTGGTCCTCTAATAATCCCAGCACGATCCAGCACAGCAGAACTGGAATTTAGTGATCGCTCGCGCTCTTCGGACAAAGCCCGGCAGCACTGGTAGCATACTGCCCAAGCCTGCTCCTCGTTTATCGGCTGATTATACAGTGTTAAAATATCCTCAAGCGAAAGCTCGTCTCCCTCGCTCTCCTCACTGTCCATGGTGGGATGTACGCTCTCCGGTTGCGCGCCGTGAACCTGAAGAACCGTAGCATCCATCAGCTCGTCCGAGTCGGCATCTCGCCTCGTAGACATCCTCTCATTCTATCCGCCGAGAGGGAGCACGACGGCGAGGATATCAGTGGCGTAGAGAGAAAAACAGAGACCGCTGGACGACCTAAAGACATCGAGAGCAGTACGGACTCCTACGTTCGCAACAGCACAGCCATTCAGTGGTCAGTCCCACGCCTCGCAGTACGTTTCTCCACACAAGCATTAGTCATGTGATAGCACATCGAATTTGCGTCGTCTTAAAATTAGCCAACTAACAGGATACCGTATATTTTCTTGGACTACTTCATTCTTTAAAAATAAAAAAAATGCGTAAATAATAATAACATTGTAATAATAATAATAATAATAATAATAATAATAATAATAATATAATTAAATTGCTATTGGAGGCATACATTACTTAAGAATAAATTTCTGCCTGGATTTGTAATCAGGGGCTATATTTTTCTTGGTCATATATATTATAGTTAGTTCTGTGAAAATATAGATTTAGTCTACAAATAGACCATAAAATAAGCTAAATTAAAGACCATGTGACCATTTACATAAGCTAAATTAAATCCATGAACGAAAAAAGGACTGAAGCAAAAAAAAAAAAAACTGTCATATTTTAAAACCTGAGTGTTTAAATAAAAAATATATTTTGATGCAGTGTCAAAGACTAATCTGCAACGTTTCTGAGTAATGGGTTTTCTTTAGTTGGCCCAGTAGACTAGCCCTGCGTGTCTAGAAACACCCAAGTCATGGCTTTGATTCCCAGGCTGCAAACATACAGTTATACTGATAAATGTTCTGTGCATATGGCTAAATAGTAGCACAACAGATTTGTTTCCTTCATCCTTTTTTTCATGCGTCTGTGACACGTACAGAAAGGGCTGTGAGCATATTGTACACTTGTACTGTACTTTGGAAGTACCTCTGCCAATCTAGGTAACCGCCGATTGCACACATTGGCAGGAAGTGTACAGTATTTCGTTATAATGTACACTTGTGTATAACGACAATAAACCTGAACTGAATCACTCACAACCTTATCTGAGCCAGGAGTGATGCCAACAGGGCAGCTATGTTTTTGTAGGTACATTTTATCTAATAAACAACACCTTAGATGTATTGAGCCAATCTGCTGTGTTTTCCCCAGCTCAAAGCATAGAGAACATTATTCGACGGTTGAGGGAAGAAGTGCATGCGCAGTCTCTCGCGGCACGTTTAAAACAATGGCGGGAAACTGTGTATCAATAACAGAGCAATGGATACGAGAAAAGCTAAATCTGCAGCACAACTGCCTGGGTAAATCGGTTTTTTTGGTTAAGTATACACTGCCACACTAATTAACGAGCTAAATATGGGCGGAATATATATTTTACGAAGACGTATTCTCATTACGTTAACGTTAGCTAACTAACTGACCGCCAGTGTTAGGTATCCTAGGTAGCCAGCTAGGTGCGTTAGATGCGTTAGGTACGTTAGGTGCGTTATGTAAGCTAACCTAGGTCCCCTTTATGATACGGGTAGAT
>JAOXYF010000028.1:3469979-3493644 GCA_028565775.1 Sternarchorhynchus goeldii
GTTAACGTTAGCTAACTAACTGACCGCCAGTGTTAGGTATCCTAGGTAGCCAGCTAGGTGCGTTAGATGCGTTAGGTGCGTTAGATGCGTTAGGTACGTTAGGTGCGTTATGTAAGCTAACCTAGGTCCCCTTTATGATACGGGTAGATTTTTTCTGAATGTATCTGTGTTAGTAGTGGGGTACGCTTCCTTTAGCTAGCTTGGTTAGCTTTATTCAACAGATGAAGCCGGTGGTTAACTTGTGTTTGTCATTAAAACGCAGCGGATGTTCGATCATTGTACCTCCCAGGAACATATGAAACGGGGAAAATATGTAACTTGGGGATTTCTCTCAAGAATTTTGTCCGCCTAAAAGTTCTTGATCTTTCGCACAATGATCTTGTCTCTGTTGAGGTGAGTGTTGTAAAGTATAATTTATTATTTAAGCATCATGAATTGTTTGCGAGTTGTATTTATTATGTCCGACGTATATTGCTTTAATCTGGTATGTTTGTTTGACACGTAGGGAATTGTGCATTTAAACCTGCTTGAAACACTTAATTTGTACTACAACAAAATATCGTCTCTTCAAGACGTCTTGGCTTTACGCAAACTTCAAAATTTAAATGAGCTGGATTTGAGGCTTAATCCTGTGGTGAAAAAAGAACCGTTCTACCGCCTGTACTTAGTTTATGCGATCTCCAAGCTTCGTAAACTTGGTATGTCACCATTACGTTACTATAATGTATTCAAGATCAGTGTTTGTATTTCATTTACATAATAAAAGCACGACATTTTTGTTTGTGTTCCATCCACCACAGACGACAGTTCTGTAAGAGACAGAGAGAGAAAAGCTGCTCTGATGCACTTTTCCGTAGAGTCAGCATATGAGAAGAATCAGAAACCTGCGCTTTTTATAGAGGAGAAGGGCAACAGGTAAGTCCCTCAGCACACCTCGTGCTTTGCAGAGTGTTCATATTTGCTCATCACTCCCTTTACCATTTCATAGTCCCACTCTGTTCAGCAAAATGTTTTCCGACCAGCCTGTTTCGTAGACATTCAGTCTGGCCTTCGAGGGCCCTGAGAGTTTTCGATCTTTCCAGTTCATGATTCAGTTGATCATGGGCAGGAAGCGCCTGAAGCTATGATTTTGGTGTGCTCAGAGCAGGGGGAATGAGCAGAAATGCAGGCTGGAGGGTAGAGGACTCAACTGACATCTCTGTTGTTCCTCTGGGGTTTTTTGTGAATTGCTTTTCATTGAAGCAGTGAGCCCAGGATTGCCTCGGTCAGGAGGATGATGATGAGGAAGCTCTCACTCATAGAGGGTAATGAGGAAACTTTACTAAATCACAAACCTAATGATGACCAGAGCAAAAAGATGTCAGACACCTCCTCACTTTATCACACTGAAGACAGGTGTGAGCCAGATTCCATTCACTCGCCAGGTGGGCTATTTCATTGATGTAAATTCTCTGCCTACTTTACCCAAAAACTAATATTGTTAATATTGGGGATAAATAAAAATCTAACAATATGATATAGGTAACTTATTTTTTGCTCTGCTATTTGCTATGATGTTGCCAAAGTTAATGACTTATGAAACATTTTTTTGTTTTGCTAAGGAGCTCCTTATTTATGTGGTTATGAAGTTCATGAAAGTTTTTCTCCCTATTCAGAAAATTCTTCTGAAATTATATATTTAATGAATGATCATGGTTCTGGGCTGTTGTCTTCAGAAAATCAGGTGCATTATTTACTTGTTTATTTATGTATTTATCTATATATTAATTAAAATTTCCATTTTATCTATATATTAATTTAAATTTCCATTCCATTTTCCATTTCCATCTGAAACAATCTATAGGTCACAGTTATAAAAACACAAGTTTTACTTTATATTATTTTTCCTCATTTTTAGGAGTCTAAACCCAATATTCGGAAATGCCGTGATAAAGGTGGTGAGTTTAATCCATAAACTATTTATGACCATGTCCACAAGGGGGCATCATTGTTTTTCCTCTGTCGGTGCAACCTCTTTAGCTCTCTTCGGTTTTCCAGTATCTGGTGGGTAATTCACAAGACAGTATTGTTCAGTAAGCTCCATGTTTAAAACTCAAAGTGGACATTGTCCAGTAGAAATGTCTCTTACATCCTGTTGGACAGTTCTGGCTGTTGGGTAAAGGTATAAGGTTAAATATGCTTGGTGAAATATGCTTTTGGGTCACATATCCATCATAGTTTTATATTTATTTTGTGCTAGACTGAAAATATACTTAAATCAGATGTGTTAGAAGAGGCAAAGAGCAAAACTGTTCAGAGCCTTGGAGTCTTAACCTAGACGACACCGTCTTAACAAAAATGTTCATTTTAACCAGTTATTTTCCCAGAGTTTAAAAAATATCCCCAGCACTTTCAAAATAAACTGTAGCATCTTTTGTCCCTCTACGTTTTCTGACAGAGTAAATGCTAATCAATATTGTTGCAATGACTAGGGGCTGTTGCTGACCACGCAGACCAGCGTCGCCACTCTCTGAAACCGAACGGTGCTCCCAGGGTCACTTTCCTCGATCCATCTGTAACAAGACGCACTTCTGCATTGCTGTGTGCCAAGTCGGCACAGAACGTCCCCCACGACCGAATACAGGCACAGAGCAGCTTCACACCACATCCCAGCAACACCACGTCAGGTCTGCAAGGTACCTGCATGTATCGGCGTCGTGTTTTGAACGCTGTGGCATTTGCTTCAAAGCTTTTATTCTAAGGCTTATTGGATGGATATGTAAAGGAACAGTTGTTTTATGTGCCCCCATGGATCATTGGTTATAATTACTCACTCCTGAAGATGGACAGAGAGCTGTTGTTGTGAAGCGTTACTCTGAAAGTGAGTCAGACCCAGTGCTGGACCCCCTTAGACTGACATACAGAAGGTCTGATGATGGGAAGCACAGAGAGAGACCCACCACTGTCCCAGACAGAGCTGGCAGGCCCTGTGAGGTGAGCAAATCCATGAAGGTTTTCATCAGACATGGGGCCACCTGGAGAGCTGGTCTTTGGCTAAACCGGCATATAAGTGAAGACATCACTTTTATGTAACATCCTTGTTCTCAGGGGGCTTGCGAGAAGCCAATGAAGCTCCTCCTCAGCTTGGTGGAGGAGTACTGGTGTGGAAAGAGCAAGGGTCATGACCCCAAGTACTTTTTCAGTGAGTAATGCTTTGTCGGAACTGATCTAGACCTGATCTATGTTTATATATACTGTAATACAAGATATACACACGCACACTCCTGTTCATTTCATCACACTCCTGTTCATATCAAATACTTGCTTTTGTCTGTGCGTCAGAAAGCAGCTGCAGGTGCACGGTCTCAGTACTGGGTGCTAACTGACCCTTGTGTTACTGCATGTAGGTCTATGTACTACACTGGGAAATAAATACTTCACTCAGAACCATGGAGCAGATGCTGAAAACTGATCTCTCTGTCCTGTGTCTGTAGCTCATGCCATCCGTATCCTCCGTATGATGGAGCAGGAGGTCGCTAATGGGGAGGAGGAGAGGAAGGTTCTGAGGGAGAAGATCCAAGCACTGAAGAACCATGCGGCACAGCAGGAGATCGGGTATCAGTCCGAGATCCAGAGCCTCTCTGAGCAGCTACAGAAGGCACACAGCTCCATCGTAAGTGTGAGGCCTGAATGACTCTGAACGAAGAATGCTAAATCAGACTGTATTAGACTGAGTAAGATAGAAAACTGTTATTCATAATTTTCAACAGCTGTTTCACAGACCAGTTGTGAGCACTAGAAGAACACAGGCTTTTGAACAGAACAAGGATTCCAGAATGCTGCTGGCAAACTTACAATTAGTCCTGAGATAACAGGGCAGTTTTAAGCCATTGATGATGGAATCTATGAAGATATCGAAGTCTGGACCAAAAAACGTATTTTTAAAAAACTTCTCTGGCATATAGGTTACATGTGTACTGAAATCTGTGTACTTTTTGTGACCAGGAACATCTTGATGAGCAATTGAGGAGTGTTTTGGAAGAAAACGTGTCCTTGCAGAAAGAGCTGATCAGATTGGAGCAGCGTCTTTTCTCAGAGCAGATGCAGCAAATGCCAAGAAAATGATGTTTAGTCCATGAGCTCCCCCAAGGCTCTGGCTAAAGCACTGAAAGCATGCCTTTCTGGTGGTACAGCAGGTCTGTATCTGTTTGCATGGGTTGTACTGTGTTGTGCAGACTCCATCCTACCCCATCATAACCTCCCCTCTATAGATCTAACTGCAAGTGCCAAGCACAGTAGAGCTTTTCTTGGTCAGTGTGGTCTTAAAAACATCTTCACTATTTCTGTAAGAGTTCGTTTAACTATGACAGCTCAGCCCATGTTGGTGGTAAGCTAGTTTCACAAATAGAGCAGATTTGGGGGGTTGTTCAGCTCAGGAAATAGTCCTGAATTAATCACCAAGA
Organism: Sternarchorhynchus goeldii; assembly: GCA_028565775.1. Classification (NCBI taxonomy): domain Eukaryota; kingdom Metazoa; phylum Chordata; class Actinopteri; order Gymnotiformes; family Apteronotidae; genus Sternarchorhynchus; species Sternarchorhynchus goeldii. Next base: position 3,474,422 of record JAOXYF010000028.1, read on the forward strand.
TAGATGTTAGACCATACCGCATGACTAGGGAGGATGAGCTTCTGCAACAGACCAAAACGTTTTATCTGATCACATCTTATCAAGACAAATTCCCTGTAATGTGTATTAGTATTTATTTATGTAGAGAAGATAACTCTAGGACTATCGATGTAAATAGGACTTTGCCCCAGTTGTATAAAAAATGTGATGTTTTTTTCCTCTCCCTCCAACCCTCAAACACACCCACACACATGTTATTATCGAGTCATAATGAATGAGGTCATTGGCAAAAGTCTAAAATTAGGATCTTTGTCATTTCTTTGCCAAGACCTATATTGTCCTTAAAGGTGACAACACTTAAAAGAACGCTGAATACAACATCTAAAATAGTACCCACAGTCCCACTGTGGATTTAGCATTTCTGAAGCCAAGTGAACGAACACTCGACATGCCGACAGTAAAGAACCAGAGGAAATTCCTTTAATTTGGCCGAACTATGAATATACAACAAATTTGTTATTTATCCCGAATCCCTTTTCATGGTACGAAATCACAGTTATGGATTTTGGTGGCCTGTTCCTTTAAGCATCGCTTTTGTTATGATGTAATAGTGTGAAACAAAAAACACTGTATCCAGTCTAGCCAAGCCTGAGAAATAAATGAAAACCAGGCTGCTCTTCAGGGCATTTTTTCTTTCTATTTTCTCCCAATTTGTTTCTTCTTATTTTTTTATTTTTTTTATTTTGAACAATGGTACAAAATACTGACACATTAAAGTCTGTTGAACGTTACCAAGACTACATAACATGCTGTAGGGCACTGAAACTTAAAAACAAAAAACAAAGTTATTTGAAAAATAAGACATTTGTTCCCTGAAACAGAGGGATTACAGTATTTGGCATTCAAGCACAAACCATTTGTTAAATACAACAACATAATGTCTAACTTGCAGTTTGATATAAATATGAGTGACTTCCAGGGCAGGAGCTAGCAGGAACATCTCAGAGCAGTGCCATCGAATCTGAAAAATAGATGCTCTGTAGAAGAATATGTCTGTACATGCCAAGAAACGTCCATAACATGTTAACCTTGAACTGGTACAGTTTCATAATAGTAACTTGTAACAAGGGCCAATACAAAGGGAATCCTTTCAGCCTATGTTTTATTAAGTTATTGCATGTTATTGGTCTCATTTTGTAAACTTTGTTCATTAGGCTGGAAAAAGAGCACATTGTAAAAGGTGCTGTTATCATGACACCCTCCCCTCCCCCCACTGTTTGGGCACTATGTTTTATTTTGGTTTACACATTGTACTTTTTAAAAAATAAACTATTTTGCACTTTTAGAAAACACCTACAAATACTAATACTTTCACATTTTCCCCCTATATTTCTATGGAAATTGGTGGATTCGTGTAAAGGTAGCAGGCTAGTCCAGTAGTCAGACTGATAAGTGAAGAGAGTTGTGCATAGCTGGAGAGTTGAGGGTATATTGGCCAAGGCTGTGGGGCAGAAGTGATGAACAGCATCTCCATGGCGAACATGGGATGCATGTCTGACTTGCTACTTCCTGTCTGTCTGATCTGACACTGCTTTCAGATGATGGGCATCAACAGGAAAGAAAATGCAGCCAGTACTTCACAGTATGCTTTAGCGTCAAGCTTTAGCATCAGAGCTTTAGCATCATAGCCAACAAGCTTTAGCATCAGAAATGCATACAGTTACACCACACATTTTAGAATGGATAGTAACATTGACAAAATATTAGATATACAATCTTGATCACTATGGTGATTTCTTTAAACATCACACAAGCAGCTGAGAGCATATACATTGTCAAATTTTGTTACTTTTAAAACAGGTGTGCACAAAGTCACAAAAAATCTAATATCAGTAAAATTAATAATACTTAAGTAAATTAGTTAATGGCTTCTGAATATGACATAATCTGCAATAAATTTGCTCTGTAAAAAGATGCAAAAAATCTACACATTTATAATCTGACCACAAGAGAAGGTGCACAGTAGAACACAAGGGTATAAAGGTCAATATTAAATATATAAATGAATTAAAATAACCACCAAGTGAACAGAAAAAACCTTTCATTTGATAATTTTTCATACCAAATATCTACGCTTAAATTCTCAAGAGGCCATGAAAAGCAACTAGTATTAAACATCAGTTTTTCCTACAGTATCAAACAGTTTGGAAACCAAATCCCCTGAATACAGCAATAAGCATTTTCCTTCTGGTTAGTGTTTTTCTTGTTGGTATCAATCTTGGCAGCCTCATTTCTAGTTCCTGGCAGAATTTATTATTATATTTTTTTGTGGTGCACGGGGATTTTTAAGACCTGTTTTCATTTATAAATGTTTCCAATTTCGTTTGCCTCTTAGAGACTCGGTTGAGTGAGAGGAGCTACCCACTGATGCCATCCCTGCGTCAGTGTAAACGATGTTCCAGTTCTCAAATGGGATTGGAAAAGGAACACACAACTGATCTTGTTCACAGGAAAACAAAAAAACAAATCAGAAATGGAAAATATTCTGCTGTTGTGCTTATCTGTTCTGTTTTGTTCGTTTGTGGCGCGCGGCGATCTTACATCGGCTTTTGTTGGGGTTTTGGCTGAACTTTCTTCTCGTATGTGCCTGCATGCTTGTATCCAGAGACGTATCCGGACTTGTCGACCAGGTCAACCCGGCCTGCCTTGCCCTTCCCACGGCCGGCTTCATCGAAGCGTTCCTTATGGGAGCCCGTGAACTTGGTGGTGTCTGTTAGACGGGACACAGTTGGGGATGCCACAGCTCTCTTTAAGGGGGGGAGGAACATTAAAAGATTTTTTTTAATTTGGCATCAGTGGAATACAGCTTCCCAGCTTATAATGGAGTAAGTGCAGTGACTTTAGTGTCATTCTCAGAGAAATGTAAGGAGAAATGCTTCAAAAAGATATTTTACTCCAAAATATCCTTAAATTCACTGTCACTACTGTTTTACATTCTTGACCTCAATGACAGTTTTGGTCAGACTCTCCCCTTATAAGCTGCAGTGGCCCTTACCGTTACTCCAGATATAATGGGTGACTTCCCTTCCACCATCTTGAAGACTTCCTCCGCTGCATCTTCACCAGTTTTATCTTTAAACCGCTTCCTGGCCAGTTCCGAAAGAGCCTCCCTGAACTGGTTGTACGTGATGGTGCGGCTCGATTTGTTCCTAGAAAATTGCATGCAAAATGGAGCACAGGGAAAAAGCATCAGCCATCAGTTTGTGCAGACGTAGTGTGCTATTAGCCTTCTAAAGCACAAAACATGAGCTTGTTCGATACAGTACAGGTCTGGTGGGCAAAGAGATGCAGAGTGAAATTGCAGAGGTTACAGGCTTTCTGAAGTTTACTGGGGTTTTCCTGCAGAGTGCAGGCTGGGTTTCCTGGGAGAACAGAAACCCGTAATAAACACAGCCATGAATGATCAAACAAACAGGCTGGACCTAAGCAATGCCCTGTTATGGTGCGAACAGCTTGAGCTGTTTGAAAGCCTGTTGAGATGATCAAATCTGAAATGATTCCTTACTGTGAAAATATCTTTAATCTTTATTAGCAGTTACAGAGGATGGTGAAGGATGCTGTTCACTTCTGTACTGGCAGGTGTGTAGATGCTTTCCAGGTTTTAGGTACAGGGATCTTCCTCTAATCTTCCTCTAAAATCTCTGATGTTTACATTGTTTTTTCGAATGCGTTTACCCTTTTAAACGGGTACCGCACCACAACTCACTTCCACAGTAAAAAGTGCATAGCTACAAAAATACAAACAACCATCACCGTGGTGATGAAACTTGTAAACAAAAGACCATAAAGTCTGTGGTCTCCATGGGTAACTCAGCTGTCATAGCAACAGGCTTGGGTAAACACGCCCCCTTTGGGTTTATTATTAATTTGAGCTCTCAGGCAAGCGGGCGGTTTTGTTTGGGCTTTAGCTCTCCATTCCTCTCTGCCTGCTCCCTGCTGCCTAATGTCAGAAGGGAAATTCTGCTTTTCCCAGTGGAGTGTGTGCACGCGCGTGTGCGCATGCGTGTGTGTGTGTGTCACATGGATGTATGATTTTCAATAAATCGCCCAAGGAAGAGAACTGAGGAGTTGAATTCCCTAACAGTATTATAGCACACAGAAAGGTGTGACATAGTATACAGTATAGAGATATAACTTTAAATGCTAAAGGGATCTGAAGATAATGTCTTTAAGACACTGAGCCCTAAAGACTAGGAGCAGTAGTGCACTACAAAGAAGTGCCATAACTGATAGGACCCTTGTCTGTTCTCCTCTCCACAAAAGTATAAAGGTCCTGCTCCTGCCTGCATGCTAGCAAACCTAGACAGACTTTGTGCATCATCTTTACATAAATTCTCTTAGGTACAATATTTCTCAGTCATAGAAAAACATTTCCAATCCAAAAATCTAGTCTAAGTTCAGTTGTTAAATTCCCTGTCCTACTGAACACATACTGCTAGAGCAGTCCTGACCCTAGAGCAATGACGTGTTTCTGAAGACTCATAACTGGCTCATAGCACGACATTCAGTTAGTGGCTCTGTCTTAAAGCATCGTGCTGTAAGAGCCAGTTCCATGCACCTGTCATTAAGGCTCTGCCTGCTGTCGATGACTGAGCCCTCACAGCGCTGGTACACGTCTCCCCCTCTGAAGACGAGAGAGGATCTGCCTCTTTGGACCTGCGTGGCTAGTGCTGGGGGAAGGGGGAGACAGTTTATCCCTGTACCCTCCACAGTTCACACACACACACACACACACACACACTCTACTCTTGCTCGGTCTCAGGCTCAGTAGCAGTCACACATCCAAACACTCCCGTCTGGAGCAGGAACAGTCAGTGGTCTTAAAGGCAAAGAAACGCTCATGAAATATGTGCTGGACGGCTTTGCCGTGTGTCTCTGTGTTTGCTGTGTAACTGGCTCTGCAGGTCTTCTTATCTGTCCGTATGGTCAGTAGCCTGGGTGTCTTTTCTTTTGCCCACACTGTCCTGACTCTGTGGAGGAGAGTTGTCTTCACTGTCTGGGTCCAGTCAAGGCAGCACTAATCCTGTCTGCACAGGCCACATTCTGGTGCGCTTAAACACAACTGCCTCCGCTCTTTGAATGTAACCTCCAGAAAGCTTTTTACTGCTATATCGACAGTTTCCTCAGTACTGCATGGGGTTTCTGTGGAGGCCTACAGTAAGGTCGCATTATTAAAAACACTGACTTATTTTAGACTGGGCTGGGGCTCTCTGGCCTGGAGACATGGGGATTATACAAACATCATCATGACCTGCAGCTCTGGGCAGTGTGACAAAAAGGAGAAGCAGTCACAGCTTCCCCTTAACAGAAATTCACAAGCTAATGCTGTGTTAAAGATACTTCACACTGTAATTAAAATATTACACCATGTTAGCTACTTACAATTTCACTGTCAGACATGGAAAGACAAGGAAAATAATGATCCGCATTTATATATTTAAAAAGTCATGTTTGGTTATTCATAAAGGCAAAAATGATAAATGGTAACTCGGCTTGTCCCCAGACCCCAGTTTGACCACTAGTGCTTCTTAAGACACTGAGTTGAACAAAATCCCCGTATTAAAAGTATTTCAAACATCATGATGCTGACAACGTAAATGAAGGCCTACTTGACTTTAGAGAAGACTATGTCCACGTCCGTCAGGGTGATGCTTTTGCCGTCTATGACCCCGCAGTCTTTGCACAGCTTGGACCAGTTTTTTCCGTGCATGTCCTTCCCGGTGGCTCGCGTGTCTCCGTGCACGGCGAAACGCCGGAACGCCTCCTCCAACTCCGTGAGCTCCACCGGCGTTTTGGCCCCAGCGCCTCCCTCGCTCGTCCCGTTGGAGTCTGTCGACAGCCTCTTGGCCCGTTCCCTCGAGTGCTCGCTGGGAGGCCTCAGGGGGGCGCTGTTCGGCACGGGGTGCTTGGCGGTCTGGACTCTGAACTCTTCCATGGCGCTGAGGAGGGAGCGAGAAGCAGAACAGCCAGGTAATAGGCAGCTGCTATGACGAAGATGTCGTCATGACGATGGGCGGCAGGACGTGCCCCAGCCGTTGCAGTGCCTGAAGTGTTAGAACTCATGGTGTTCCTGACTGTAAAAAGTGATTATGGTATCCAAGAAGATAGAAGCTGACAAAAGATTAAAATCGCAGTATGTAATAAAAAACCTGGTTCCTGCTTTTAAAATCTTCCACTGAAGATGTATAGACTTTCCTCCCAAATCCTAATCCCAATCTGCTATGGTTTTTAATCTCATATTGGTCACTGGAGGTCTGTATTGATGAGGGGCTGCAGACAGAAGCATCTGTTATCTGTTAAACGATCAAACATGAATGTAATGTATGAAGCAACGGCATTTCAGTGATTTTTACTGCAGTTGTGAGGGACTCAACAACAACTGTGGTAAAACCCACTGGTACCTATTGTCTCTTGTGACTTATTGCTTTATTTTTAACATTCTTCTCCTTGTTTAAGTCTTAACAGTTTATCAGTGTAAGACAAGCAGACCTCTGCCCATTAGCCCAATATGAGCAAAAAACATGCGACTGCCTGAAAACAAAACAAGCATGAGTTCTGGTTAGTGTAGAAGCCCAGAGAGACATGTACAGCTGGGATTCAGACCTAACTCTCGTCGGCAGGACACTGCCAGCCAGTGGCATTTAAAGTGCCCATGTATGCCAGGTGTGCTGGGTGTAAAAAGGTGTGTGAAGGCGCCAGGCTCTGTTAAGAGCGTCCTGAGTGGGCAGGTGTGGAGGAGAGCCCTGGCACCAGGCTGGAGTTATTAATAGACCAGTGTGGAATTCAGGCCTGTGCAGCTGAGGTGTTAGCAGGGGAACAAATAGACCCTCAAATGGACAGAAATGTTTGCCTACAGTTTGAGAGAACACTGATCTATACAAATGAAAGAAAGAATGGGAACAAAAATCCTGAAGCTGATAATTATTGAAGTACAGCAGACATCGGCTACAACCTAGTCGCTAGTTTTTGTGCATTATTAACTATATTTGTTTTTTAGATAAAGTTCTTTCAAGACCCTGTCAGGTAGTATTCTAGATTATTTTTCCTCCATCCACTCAGCATGATTCTTTTTATTTATTTTGGTATAAACACTTAGTGCTGTGATAATCACACATAGTAAATTACTGCTCTAAAGTGTCTGGCATGAAGCTGTCATGAATCACTGTATCGTGTCGCAGAGAGATCTTGTATAACTGAGTATAATAAGATGAAGAACGTTACCACCTATATGTACACAAACATTAACAAAAGAAATGGAATATAAACCAAAAACAGTACAGTAACAAAATCTATTGAGATTAGCTACATCTAAACAATCCAGACGTAATTGAATATGCATATAATATCATACCACAGAACTGCATCCACACAAGCCCAAAGATGTTTCACAAGCACGGATGCAACGATGGACCACGTGCAGGCTGGAAGGCACCGGCCTGCCCCTCTCACCTCAGATCTGGAAGTCCCCTGCAGCTCTCTGTCCTCACCTCACTGCTGCTCCACTCACCGCGTCGTCTCTGTCCCCCAGCACAGCTGAAACCGCACACAGGTAGCTCTCAGACCGAGCGGCCTCAGCAGAGTCGTCGGCCGGCTTCCAGTCCCCGCTTAGAGACGGTCCCAGTCCCAGTGTCCCAGTCCCAGAGTCTCAGTCCCCACTCAGAGACGGTCCCAGTGTCCCAGTCCCTGCTCAGAGACGGTCCCAGTGTCCCAGTCCCAGAGTCTCAGTCCCTGCTCAGAGACGGTCCCAGTGTCCTAGTCCCAGAGTCTCAGTCCCCGCTCAGAGACTGTCCCAGTCCCAGAGTCTCAGTCCCCACTCAGAGACAGTCCCAGTGTCCCAGTCCCCGCTCAGAGACTGTCCCAGTGTCCCAGTCCCTGCTCAGAGATGGTCCCAGTGTCCCAGTCCCCGCTCAGAGATGGTCCCAGTGTCCCAGTCCCCCCTCAGAGAGGCCCTACGACCAGAGTGCAAAGTCCTGCACCGCCAGACCACATTTTCACTTGTACATTTATTAAAAGGGCCATGACAACTCATGGCGATTTATAAGTGTCTGCCAGTACTGAACAGGCCGCTGCTTGTTTAACAGATAATAACCCATTACAAACACCCACACTACAGTTGCTACTGCAATATATTTTCATCTGGTATATGGTGTCATTCTCAGATTTGATTTATTTTACGTACGTCGTTGATCTTGAAGTTATTTTATGGATTCTTAAATGGCACAGAAACATTGGTCGTTTTAGACAAAGTGGATCCCAATGTAACTACAGATATGATATCAGAAGATAATCCAGAAAAACCTTCAGCCACGTAAACACTGACAGATCAAACCAAAGGGAATCTTCAGCTTCAAAAATACTACCACATTCTGTAGTTCAGTTACTGTACATTTCTAAGCTAAACCAAAGAATATTTGCATGTCCTCCTTATAATTATAACTAACAACTAATCCTAAATCAACCCTAACAACTTTACAACTAACCCTAAGGCAACGGGTCCTGGATATAATCTGGTGCTATAAATTTAATAGCACTGTCAATATAAGTGTCCTGCTGTGTTCACATTTTGGCAGCAGTCATGTGATTGACTGCTTGGCCACATACAGCCCATCAACCTTTACTGCTGTTATCATTACTGCCATAAACGTGTCAAATCAACTGGCACAAGCTTGCACACATGATTCCAAAGGAAGAAAGAAACTACGGCTAATATTTAAGCATTCTCTAATTTTTCCCTAATAGCAGTTGATCATCCAGCCACACAACGCTCACCTCCCAACAGCTCCCATAGCAGACCGGCATTGCACCACGTGCACAATCAGGGAACGAGGGTTGCCAGGGAAACATATGCCCCTATCAAAGAGGCTGAAACTCTTCTCGGTTGTTTCAGCACAGTGGCACTTAAGTTAGTTATCCAAACACCATAAAACAGGCAGCGGTCCTTAGCTAGCAGCCGCAGGGCAGGAATAGGTTTCAGCGCAGCAGTGCACGCTGGAAAGATCTCGCTCACTCTGTGTCTTACAGGCTCCTCCTGCGCTCGCTCCACTGTGGCTGAAATCCGTCTTTATCCCTCCACAGGGCGAGTCAATGGACTCAAAGTGAGCTCTATAAGCACAATTAATGTACAAGTGGATTCTTAAAATCCACTCGAAGATATCCCCCATTCAAGGACTTTACATTTCACAGCTCATTGTTGTAAACAAACCTTTATTAATCACTATCAATAATACCATTCAACCAGAGGAACACTGTGGGTCCATTGTGTGTGATGCATTTGACACACAAACGCACACACACAGTGACATCGCCAGCTATCACAGGCCATGGGAGGGCAGAGGTCACTACAAAAGCAGGTCATTTGACAAATTCCTACCATTTCTACAAGTTCATTCTCTTAAGTCCTACGTTAATTCAACAACCCAGTCCAATCTGGCCTTGTAGGTACTTACATATTACATACATAATATTCTTCAGTACATTATATACAGTACAGTGTCATCAGGTGGAACTCTGTTCCTGTAAAAAGTGGCATCGTGGGTAAGCAGTCATGTAACTAAGTCTGTTTGCTTTGACCAGTGAGAGTTATTAGGAACCCTCAAACCCTACTGGAACGACGTGAGGTTCAGAAACTATTTTTACAGTGATCCATCACACTGTCAGCAAGGCCTCTGTGGCATGCTTCTGTGCTCTAAGTAGGCAACATTAAATGCGCTTGATCATTTTTTCCCACTGTCAGGAAACAAATATTTGTTCAAAGATTTTGGTCCATATTGACATGATAGCATTACGCACTTCCTGCTGATTTGTCAGCTGCATGTCCATGATGTGAATCTCTCATTCCACCACATCCCAGAGATGCTCTACTGGATTGAGATCTGGTGACTGTGGAGGGCATGTGAGTATAGTGAACTCATAGTCATGTTCAATAAACCAGTTTGAGATGATCTGAGCTTTATGATGACAACAACAATACTCAGGGAGGCCGTAGAGGTTAAATGATACTCATTTGATATTAAGTGTGGCATTACACTACCACCAGCACTGCCAACTCAGGACAGATTGTTTACGCAAAATTCTCATCACACCAGGTGACATTTTCCCAATCTTCTATTGTCCATCTTTGGTTGTAGCCTCAGTTGCCTGGTCTTAGCTGACAGGAGTGGCACCCAGTGTGATCTTCTGCTGCTGTAGTCCATCTACTTAGAGGTCTGGCATGTTGTACATTCAAAGATGCTCTTCTGCATACCTTGGTTGTAATGAGTAGTTATTTGAGTTATTGTTGCCTTTCTGTCAGCTCAAACCAGTCAGGCCTTTCTCCTTTGACCTGTACCATCAACAAGTCATTTTCAATCACTGTATGTTTCTGCTTTTTTTGGGTCAATTCTCTGTAACTGCCATGTGATTTGGCTGATTAGATATTTGTGTTAACGTTTCGTTCAACAGGTGCACCAAATATGGGTACAAATATTGGTACTCTCTCTCTCTCTCGATATATATATATATATGTAATACCCATGGATGCATGCATGGCCTGTGCATGGAAATGGTATCATGAAAGTGCGACCAAATGTAACTCCATGTGCTGAAACCCTGGCATGCATTTTTTTGTTTTGTTTACAGACACTTAATACGACTGGCATCTGGCATCAGGCATTTTCTATCGCTAGAAGTACTTGATGTGTTAACGGCAGCAGAAGAGAAGGAGACAAAGACAGAGTGGGAAAAGAGAGAGAGAGAGAGAGAGAGAGCGAGAGAGAGAGAGAGAGAGAGAGAGAGAGAGAGAGCTTGGAGAGAAAACAGATCTCAGGAGACGAATAATTATGGCGATGAAGGCATGCTTACATACATTCTCCTTCTGGGGATGCTCTGCCCAGATAGATGCTTAGACTATAAATTGGCCTATTTTAAACATGCTCTATTTATAACTGAGAAACGTGCAGCGGAAGCAGTGGGCCTTTCTGTGGGAGCAGCTATGAGTGGCCCTCTGAGAATCAGCCCATTCAGGAGACCAGCACTGACCATGGAGGAGGGTGGAGTGGGCTTGCTGATGTAACAGGTAAACAGCAAGAGAGGTGGGCATGTGTCTGCGTGGTGCCTGGACATGGAGTGGAACCCATCTGCTCCACACCTTCCCCCTATGCATCTCTCGCTCTGGCACGTATATCCCAGTAAACCCTGCCAGCTGACCACAAGGCCTGGGCTTTCAAAGATGCTCCCCGTTCACGGGCTGTTCCTGCCATTACATCACCCACCACCCCAACACACACACACAAAAAACCCATAGTCTAATCTAGCCTCTCTATTAAGCCACTGCTCTGTGTGTGTATGTACATATGAATATAAATGAGGTTCTAACTAGGAGCTTGGATCTTAGTATCTACTTTTTAAGCACCATCTCTTATTAATTTCCTTATTCCCTGAAGAGAACAGGACATACAGCCGTCCTGGTGGCTTATTCCTGCAAATTTAACTTAAGCAATGTCATATCAACATTTTTCTATCATGTTAAATATTCATATATATCATGTTATATATTCATGTTACATGTATTTAATTCAAGCGTAAAGGCGTGAATTAAATTGTAATTGTCATGGATTGTCTCATGTCACATTTACAATGGGTCATTTCTTGAGCACAACAATACACCATTTGCTTTGTGCCACAGAAACCGCGGGGAGGTTTGGCCTGGTGCTCTCTGCACACCATTCACACCACTGGTTGCGTGGAGTCGTATTTAATGCAGCTGATTAATGACTCACTGGCTCAGGCAGTGCCTGGGGAAGAGGCCGTGTGACGGGCTGCCATGTTCTCGCACCGCCACCTGGGCAGGAACCAGACTCGGAGTGTTACACTGGCTGCTGCACTTCCAAAGGCGTTGGGAGTTTTTGCTCACAAACAGCAATCGGAGAGTGCAGTGACTCACAGTGATGCAGAGGGATACAAGTGTTACAACAATGTGGGCAAGCATTTGCTAATAATCTGAATTATGTCTTTTGGTCAATTCTAGATGTTGACTGATGTATGACTGCCAAACTGTTCCTGAATAAATGTAATAAATAAATTGTAACATTTATAAAGTTGTAATTCAGTTGTAATTGTTATTATTAATAGAGTCACTGACCAACATTTGCCACTGTAGCTCATGTTACATAATGGCTTTAAAAATAAATAAATAAAAATCCCACACAGCACTGCTTTTGTTACACCTTTTAAAATGCTATTATGAGAAACGAAGATTGTAACTGGTTATTATGAGATTGTAACTGGTTATATGCTAAATAGGAATCTTTTGTTTGTTACACTTTAACTGTGGAACTTTAAGACGTATTCTCGTTTGGTTCTGTGGTGAAGGCCATTCTTTACATCTCAAAACACCAGCTGGCAAAGACATGTGACAACTGTACTGGGAAACTCAAAATCATAGCACCAAGCGTTATCTCAGACTCATCCTACATGAAGAGATGGTTCGTTAGTAAGGTTTTCTTCTTTTTTTGCCCAAAGGTAGGCCTAAACCATTTTTATCTCACCATGTGCTATGTGCTATCTCAACATAAATATTCAAAAGAAGAGAAGCATCACTGTGTTGGGTTGAAATGCAGATGGCAGAGGGACGTTTCAGCCCGTTAGACGACAACACATCTGAACATAGAGTGGCATTTTTCAAGCAAGCATACCTAATATGCCAACAGTGTGCGCAGACCTTTATGTATGAATGAAAAAACATGAGTTCTATTTCCGATCAACTTTGCGGTCGGCGTGTGCTCTGCGTTGGCGGGCAGGAAATGAACGTTAGATCACAAAGACAGGGACATACCTCCCCTAACTCTGATACTACAAATATCCTCATCTTTATGATAACCATGTGTTATCATAGCCATGTGTTACCGCCGTTTATAAAAGACACAGCTATTACCAAAAACGGGGTAATTTACATTACCTATGGTTGAAGAGCGAGACAATTAAACAATTTGTAATGTAGGTCATCAATAACATTGGCCTGCCAGACGCCTGTAAATTAATGCTAGTGAATGTAATTACACTGTTGTTATTCTAAGTGCATTGAACGCAAGTGGTCTAAAACCAACTAACCCTGAATTTAGATTCAGTTTTCTATGTGCAACCCCAACACATATCTGCTTCTTCTAAAAGGTGTTACATAAACTTGTCTTGGCCATGTTTCACGGTCGAGCGCTGAGAAAGCAGTCCACGTGATCATTGTTGTTGTTCATCATGAAGTGTTTGCAGAAGAGCGACTGCTGCTATGGTCAGTACGAGTGACTTGCCTTGCATCTAAAGCCTGACAAAATGATATAGGACAGCACTGCATTACGTAACAAAACGAGCGTTTGAAGAGAGCGGTCCAAAATGAAACCAAGAAAAATAACTTCCTGTTAACGTGTCTTTGATGTGGCGGAAAAAAATGTCCGATGTTTAGGTTTAATTCGAATACCCAACATGCGCGATACGACTTCATACATCTTTACATTGGAAAATGATTTTTATTAACAGCAACAAGACATTTCGCATCAGTACTACAAGGAAACCAAACGTCACCTTACCTGATAATCAAAGTCTATTGCTCACGCCTCGTTGTCAGTCAATCAACACATATTCGCGTCTAAACTGTCCTAATGTGAAGGATGTCTTCAGTCTTCAGATCGCGCTCCAATCTGTTCGACGGCCGAAAGCGCTGAAGGACGCGGTCTGACATGAACCCATCTGATTGGGTTAAGACGCTGTCACTCAGGAGGGCATGTTAGTTTATATACACATGAAAAAGCTTCACGGAGTACGATACTATTCTACATTTCACAGATATACACGGCGAAAAAGCTGCATTAGATTTTGAATAATTTTGAATGAATTTTGATTAATCGTAAATTGGCCTAGCAAATTTAATGTTGTCGAAACTATTTTATGAAAGCGGAGATGAAAATTCAACCGCCACTGTTCATTACATCGTCTTTCCAGACTTGCAGCATACAAGCTGATGATTTTTCCCTGAGATTACGTAATACTGTGGTCACATGACAGAGGTGTGTACCGATACTGTCGTGAATTAAGAAGTGATCACAGACATCGCAGGAGTGTGTATCCAATTTTGGACTCCTAACAAGCACCGCTTGGGAGACATTTTAAATAGATTTAATTTGGTATTTATATTCAAATATAGGTATAAGTAATCTACAATAATGTTATTAACACATTAAAATTAGTCATCTTTACTTTTTTAAGTAAAAAAAAAAATGAAAACATCAATTCATACAGGTGGTAACCTGGAAAAAAACATTCAGGACGTCCAGAAGAGTGCCTGTGTGTAGACCGGTGCTAGCAGATAGCTCATAAAAAACTTGACTCATTTGCAGATCATCACTGCAGTTCATTTTGTGCACCTGCTTAAACCTGCTACTATATATGCGATTAGTGCTAGACCATACACCGAATGAATTTAAATAAAACGTAATGTGGAAAGGCAATGTAGTAGTGAGAACATATTTCAGTAGTATAGGTAAGAGAACAAGCAGTGTGAGGAGATGCCCTCGTCGTGTTTTTACATCAAATCTGGTAACGATCCTACGGTATGAGTGGACGTTATTACCGCGATTGACAAAAGGAGCCAAGGACAGCCCTCTAGCGGCTGCGTTCAGTATCATTTTTAACCGCGTACACCCACACGTAAGTGAGCGGAGCACTTGTGGAGAAGTAGACAGCCATAACTACAGCAGCACACACTGTCCGTTGACCTAGCTAACTGCTTCAGCACAGAACAGCACAAACGAGTTTGTCATTCGACCGCATTGAAGTTTGACAGCACTGACAACTTTGAGTCTTGATAGTCATTGACGTGCCAAAAGTCGTGGTATAGCCGTATGTAAATTGAACGCTCACGCCTGTATAAGCTGTGGGGTGTTATCTTGTGAATAAGAATGAACACTGGCCAGCGTGCTTAAGGCGAGGTGACATGAATTACTGGAGTGTGAACAAGACGTGGTGGGAGCCAGATGGACAGGACATGCCATTTTCAAAGTTGCACAGGCATTTAACGTTCCTCCATTCACAGTGTCGTGTGTATTGGGATAATATAGAAGGCATTACCACCCACAGTTGACATTGTTATGGCCGCTCATGGGTAAATTAATGATCATGACTGGCAGGGTCTGGCTAACGTTGTTCATGCGATCCGACAAGCTACTCTGGCAGAAATCACATCCACATTCAACGCAGGAGGCCCCACATACAAATCCCGCAGATCAATATTTAACTTCCATGAGATATGGGAGCAAAAGACCCACCAGAGTGTCTCAGTTAACACGACTCCAGAAACTCACCTGGATTCCTCACCTGGATTCGTGAGGTTGCTAACTGGACCATAGAGGCCTGGCAATATGTAATGTGGTCCAATGAGTTACGCTGCTAATGGTTTCCCACTGATGGTAGAGTTTGTGTGTAGCACAGACACCATGGAACCCAGGATGTCAACAACTAGGCAAGCTGGTAGTGTTTCCATACTGGTGTGTGGTACATCCTCATGGCATGGGTTGGGCCCAGTGGTCCGTCTAAACACATCATTGACTGGTGCCTGATATGTTCCACTGCTTGGTGACCATTTACAGCCCTTCATGAACTTCATGTAACTCTGGAAGATAGAGATATTCCAGCAGGATAATGCACCGTGCCTTTGGACCCAAGTGGTCCAGAATTGGTTTGATGAGCAATCTGGAAAGAGGTTCATTTGCACCCAAGATCCTGCCCCTACAAATACCATGGAGTTGTGAGTGGCTACCTAGACATCTTCCATCCAGTTGTGGAATCGATGCCATGTCTCGTTCTGTGGTAAACTGTTCATCATGCTCAGTAACATTGTTTTTTCCAGCCAAGCAAGCAACTTTGTTATGTTTCCAAATGAGGAATTAGCACAGCCTACAAATTGTTGACCTTGGCAAACAATTCCGCCAATAATTGTTCAAAAGTCAATGCAGATATGATCACAAACCTCAGATAATGGGCTGATAATTAACATGGAATTTTTCCATAAGTAGCCCTATAAAAAAAAGGTGGCACAGAGTATAAAACTTCTAGAAGGAAAACATAACTTTCCTATGAATGTAAGTATACTGCACATAACAGCACAATGTGTACTAGTACAGCCACATTGCCTACTCCTATACAGTCTAGAGTTTGATCCATATTCTAACTCTTAACTCTCTAGAAAAAAAAAACATCACTCTGAGTTCAGACTGCTGTTATCAATTTCTGTACTGCATCCGTTTAATGTTCCCCTGACTTCAGGTAATGATCAAGGCCTTGTTGAAGGTTGGAGCAGGAAACACAAAAGAATGTTGCTGCTATTCAGGCTTTGAGTACTTGAATTAAATCCTACCGATCGTTGGCACCATTTTTTAAGACCTGAGGACTCTGACCCTTCTGAACATTGACTCTCGTGCAAAGTTCAGCCCCATTCTTCATCTAGTGGCTACAAGAGTCATGTGCTAATGAACTTGGTGAGCTGGGTCCGTTCTCTCCATGGGACAGTGCAGTGTGGCAGCAGGGCTGTACACTCTTGCTTTGGTTCTTGAATGCTGCACATGTGGTTGTTTTAGTGGATTAGCTGCTGGTGGACTGTAGCAGCATCCATAATGGAGGTGCCCAAAGGGCTCTGGATGACAGGGACTCCCTCTCCCTCAGCCTGGCAATGACTGGCAGTGCCTCCTAGCTGGCAGTCTTGGGGGCTCTGCACCTGGCTAAGACTCAGGCTCCAGCCCGCTGGAGGAACAACCACTGCCTCACCTGCACCTAAGCACACAACACAACAACAGGGACGTGCAGCAGGGTGTTGGAGAGGGGTCAGCGGTGCAAAGAACACTGAAAATCCTCACTCATGTAGGTCAGAGTGTAATTTAAAGTATTTATTTGAGAAGGTATCTAGTTAAGTAAAAAAGATCAATTTAAAAATATTAGCACTACATTTCTGTGACTAATTTAATCAAACAAACTAAAGTCTAGCTAACCAAAGAGCAAAATATGTCCTGCGGTGTAGCCAAGCACAGTACAAATCCTGTTACTGGTTAATTTCCAAGATAATTAATTACCTTCGATCACTGCGAGGAGTTAACAATACAACAACTGCACCCATACTATACATGTGACATGCTCGTTTACACTTACATCCTACCTGGTATCATTTGTGTTGATGTTTTTGAACCATAGTTGGGATGATTCTCTCCATCACTTGCATGAGGAAAATGTTCCATCTATAGTAAAATGAGACTTTGACACTTCTGTACTATTATTGCTTGAGAAAGAGAAAGATAAATGGAGAGTACTAGTGTTATTCTTAATGCTGAATGACCTCTGAACAGATGGGTCCTGACAAATGACTGGAGATCTGTCCTCTGTCTTGGTATTTGAAGACACTATGGAGAGGTATGAAAAAGGTCAGTTGGAATAGCTTAGACAACCATGCTGACTTACCTAGTAATGAAAAACTGATCATATGAAGTGACAGAGATACCTTGATCTGCTTGACAGTGGAGCATCACAGTCTACAGACATTTCCAAAGGACCAAAGCTCTGAGAGAAGATGAGTAAACACCACTATTATGAGTTTTAATCAGGGAACGTGGGCCCTGTGCTGAATCTTATAAAGACTAACTAACAGCATCACAGAGAATCAAACCAAAACCTGGTCACCAAGTACTATGAAGCCTTCAGTTCAACTCAATTCAACTGTTTATTTTTTCCACATCATGCAGGAGCTTCTCAGAGGTAGTGCTCTCAGACCCTAAGATTCAAGTGCCACAGTAGAAAAAGGTCATTAGAGGTCTCAAGTGCCGCTGGAGGAGGTTACCTGGGCTGCAGCAGGAGAGGAGGACAGCTGGGTGCCTCCTGCCATCTGCTCCCTGGAGCTCTGGAGCTGCCGCTGCATTACAATATACTCGTATGTGCTCATTCCTTTAGATACTGCAGAGAGAGAGACACGGAGGAATTGATATTTTATGTAATGGCTGATGTAAAATCTTTGTAAATCGATCACTTGCAAACCTTAGTTGAATGCTGTCAGTCAACGTGATTCCTCATAGTGTAGCTATATTTCAAAATTGTCTATTAGAAGTACAGGCCTTGGTCTTATGCAAAAGCACTCACAGTATGACAAATGTGGTAGGCTTTATTTGTTGGAAAGATCATGGGCACCCATACCCATAGTGACAAGAGAAAGATCATCAAGCATTGTGATAATTGTGATAACTTGTAGTAACTTGTAGTAGACTTGTAATAGACTGACATGTTCAACGCAGGGGTGAGGGAAGGCAGGTAGCCCAGTGGTTTAAGACCTGGCTATGACTAAAGAGGTTGATCCCAGTGTGAGTGATCCCAATGTGATCAAGTGAACAGCCAATCAGCCGACTGCTGCTGTGATGTCATTAAGACCTGCTCTGGAGTCTGAGCAAGATGTACTGTTGGAGAGTTTTTGCAACTGGTCTAGTATAAGTTTATAATACCTACAGGACCAAATATAAGCCCAACTCTTTTAACTGCAGGTCTGTGGCTTAATGATTCTGTGATGAAATACATGGCAGTGAAAACTCATGTGGTATAAGTAAAAACTCACACAGGTATAAATGGAAGACCAGCAAGTGGCACAGGAGTAAGAGGGAGACCAGAGCAACCAGAATGGTGACGAAGGCTAACACGAGGAGACTGGTCGAACTGGTCTCCACTGGCGCCAGGGGCAGGAAGGCTAGCCACGTTTGGTTCCCTTTCAAAGCTGTGCAGGGAAATTGAAGAATGCACAAGGACATAAAAAGTGACAACTAAGAATACAGTTAGTGTGGTGCAAACACTATTAAACCATGTTCACACCGGGCATCAACATGCATCTTGGGTAATCTGATCACAAGAGATAGCCAAAGTGCATATCTCTTTACACCTAGTTTTAAACTCAAGTGATCCAGTGTTGTTGGATTCTTCTGATGTGTCCCAGATCACCTCCTGGTTTGATGCATTGCATCCCATTCACACTTAGTACTGGCCACTTATGATCCAATCACCCAGGAGGTTAATGCCAGGTGTACACCAACAATTCACAAATGGTCAAAGTGAAATATATACATACATCCATACACACACACACACACACACACACACACACACACACACACACACACACACACACACACACACACACA
>JAOXYF010000028.1:3493744-3520829 GCA_028565775.1 Sternarchorhynchus goeldii
ATATACACACACACACACACACACACACACACACACACACACACACACACACACACACACACACACACACACAGAGTCATATCAGAATATTATAACCACCACTGGTTTGGAATAAACTCGGCACAGGACGTCATAAATGCTACGTAACAGGGTTTGTTGCATCTCTGAAACCACTAACATTTGTGGGATGTTCTAGAGCTGCTGTAGTGAAGGTGTACCAAGAATGGACTTCTCCCACATTGAGTGCTTCCCAGTGGCAAAAAAGGGAGCAACGATGCTAACTCGCCCAATCTCAACCCAGCAGAGCTCATCAGGGAACACTTGGATCGCCAGGTTCACTGGACTGACTTTCAGCCACACAATCTGAAGGACCTCAGTGCTCTGCTGCAGTTGGAATAGGCACAAGTGCCTCTGAATACACTCCATCACCTAATAAAGTCCATACCAGTACAGTCCATCATTTAATACAGTCTATATCAATACAATCCATCACCTAATCCATACCAATACAGTGCATTACCTAATACAGTCCATACTGACACATTCCATCACCTAATACAGTCCACACTATGACGTCTCTCTAGTGTCATTTGAGCCAAGGGTGTTGATTCCCACTATTAGGTAGGTGGTCATAACATTTTGATATGACTGAATGTGTGCATGTATATTTTATATATGTTTTATGCATGCAAGTAGGTTCGTTTGATGTGCAATTATCAGTTTTGCTTGAGTTTTCTCAGGCCCACAATTAAGGAGACACTCACCCTGAAAAGCTCCTGCCATGCGCAGATTAGCAGGGTTCACAAAGTGTTCAATGAAGATGAACAAAATGACCAGAACAAGGAGGAAGACCCCCAAAACCGCCGAGAGGACAGTCATGAAAAAGAGCCTGGTAAAAGAAGACAGAATTCTCAACATTTTAAAAGCCCGCAAACCATAAATAATTACAATATAATCACACTGCACGTCCAGTAGATTCTGGGCCAGATTCGGAAATCTTGATACACAAAATATCAAGTCACGCAAAATCTGCAGCACTATTTGATTTATAAACCATAGCAACAATTAGAGCTTCGATGCCAATTTACCGGTATGCTAATTCCCACGTCCCTATGAGAAAAACCAACCAATGTGGACCCAGTTGAGTAACAATTGTAACTTTCATCACTATTGCAATTGTATGGTTGCGCCAAGTTGATGCCTTTTAAATAACTACTTCTAACTGTTGAGGACTTGTGTATGTGAACACTTAGTGAAAAGATCATCCAGCCCACACTGGCATCTTACCAGGCCAGTTGTCTAAGTTCAGGTGGTAATTCCTGTGGCCCTGATCAAATACAAAATGCAGTAGCAAAACTGTTCTGTTCTTTATTATAGGTCATCGGGGAGCATCATAGATCAGGCAAGTGGTAAAATGCTTTGACAATCCATATTTATAAATGAGGAAACTTGTCTGGAGGTAGGTTTTATGAATTTGGCACATGTTTCAGTTCTCTTCTTAAACTTCTCCTTACCAGTAGTTCCTTCCCCCTACACAGTTGTTGAGCCATATGCAGTGGTGGTCAAAGTCTGCAATGCACTTATTGCAGCTACTGCAGTGTTTAACTTTAGGTCCCCTAAAGAGAGAAACAACAGTTAACAAGTTTATGCTAGCAGGGTGTTTTGTTGTGGCAACAGTTAATCTGGAAACGGGCAATGGAGTGCACAACCTGCTCCAATACAGAGATCTGAAGAGCACCTTCAAATGAAGGCAGCAATACCGTAAAAGTAGAGTTGGAACTTTAATTTATCAACCATGCAGGAAAGATGTTGGTCAATTTGATCTCTAAAAATCATGCAGCAACTTGTATAGACTGTGACTAATTTCAGATGTTATCAGATGTTTCAAAAGACTCGTTTAATAAAAGATGAAATAATAAGAAAACAACAAGGACTGGGGTAATGCTGTACATACACGTCCACCTCACACAAGTAGCAGTGTTGATTGTGTATGACGTGAGGATGCTTCTTCTTGTCAAAGACAGGCATGGCGTTCGAGTAGTCCTTCCTCACACGGACGCTGTAGTCAGCTGGGTCTACCGTCACTGCTGCCAAGTGGGTCAGCAAATTCAAGACAAACGCTGTGCCAATCACCTACGTACAACAGCGGGTACATGATTTCATAACATTTCCAGACACAGTGCAGCACAAATCTTTAACTAACCAACTAAAAGCAAACTATACAATTTGAAAACTGAAAGCACGTTTTGTATGACTGCAGCAGTGCCAGAAAAGACTGTGGGTCAATTCAAGATGCACTTGATGCACTGGACAGAGAAGCAACAGACCAGTGTCACATTCTGTTTCTGCGTCACAGAAAGACATTTCACTGTTTGAGGAGTGAGGCTCAGTGGGACTAAATCCACCCTTTATGTTTTTCCTAATTAACAGTGTAAACAGGGAGGGCTGACATCTCCCACTCACGGCCTGACGGCTCCTACAGAGTGAGTGGTGGGAAGAGGAGCGGTAACTGAATGCCAGATGTGGCTCTACACTCAGTCTTGCCACATGCTTACAGTCCCTTTGTGTATGACAACTCTGGCAATCACTAGCATGTTTCAGCTATTTTCCCCATTCTCAGATCTGCAGAATTTTTTAAAATGCTGACAGCTTAACTTGGGGAAACTGGGTCAGCTCATATCAACTGAACAGCCAGAGCAATTACTTCTACTGCAATAACTGGAATACTAATGGAATAACTGGAATACTAATGGAATAATACTATATATGTAATGGAACAAATTGGTAACAGTGTACATAAATCAACTGGGACTACATTCATGAAGTAGACCATGACTGCTTCCACGTTTTTACATTTTGCCATTCACATGGTGCTTGCAAAGGGTGAAGCAATTTAGGGGTTAAATATGCACAACATGCATAATGTGCACATGACCTGGGAGTGAACCCAGGACTTCTTGAAGCCCAGACCAAAGAAATTACAGTAGAACAAAAGTATTTGTACAGGATACCCCATATGACAGGTAGTTCCATGGTGGAGGCAGGAGAGGAATGTAGACCCCAAAGCCCACGATGGCCATGAAGGTGTACATTAGCCATGCCAGTGGCTGGAGCACATGGAGGGGGCGGGACCAGCCGTTCACCCTGGAGTAGACGGGCGCTGCAACAAGGTCGTTCCGGCTGGCCCCCCGTGCCGGCGCTGTGCGTCTCAGACGACGCTCGAAGCAGCTCATCTACGACAGAAGGCAGTTTGACCTGTCCGTTAAAGCGGTGACTCTCAAGCCCAGCCCTGGTGGTCTCTATAAACTGCAGTGTACAGTGTTTTCAGATAATTTAGTTCATGGAACGCTTGAGTTGGCTGTTGACATGGTTTATTTGATTGTGGAAGTAAGATTGTGGAAGAAACTTTGGCACAAAAAGATGAACGTGGGGAAACTGGGTGGTGTTCCTGCATGCCTCATGTATACAAACTAAGCTTCATCGTGGATTAAACTGATGCCAATTAAGAATCACCATTGAAAAACCTTTACATTTTCTCTGGGAAACCTGACCCATATGGTGAAACTCAGATCTGACCTTGCAGAAAGTGTAGTGTTGAGGTGGATGGTTGTGAGGAGTAATGAACTGGAGAAACTCTGAGTTATAGCCTACACTTTCTACTACATGATGTCCATTCTAACAGAAGAACAACCTTCATCTCTACACATCAGAATGGGGTTAGAATCCCATTTGCCAGGGAAATTAGTTAGATAAGGAAGTGGTATCTATTCTGAGGGCTCATGTTCATGCACTATGTGTAGTTGAGTGTTGGTTGTTTACACTGCACACATTTCAGTCCAAATGACCATGCACTGTATGAGAAAAGAAGTTACTGTTATGAGAACCTTGTGTGTACTGTCAGAATCACTGTTTACTCCTCAGAGAAATACATTAGAAAGATCTAGGTACCTACTTCCAACTTGCATTTTATCAATTTGAGAGGTCACAGGTGTTGCACCTTATATATGTATACATTTATTTGTTTATTATCATGCGACCGTTCAACAATAAACATCCTCTCCCATACTGTAAATATAAGCAGCTGTTCAACTCTTAACAGGATGTGTAGGTTTGATGTACAAGCAAATTAACCAAGTTGCTTTAAAAAAAAAAAACTTTTTTCGAGTATTCTCTGCCACTCTTTTGGAAAATGAGCGAGGCAACGGAGTCGCCTAGCTAATATAATCGCAAATCCCATGTCATGTAAGTTATTATTTTGCTCCAATGCTGTCTGCCCTGTAATTAATATAGGCCTACCTTGCGTAGCCTTGCAGAAGAACCGCGGTATCTTAGCAACAATTTATAGCGCGTCGGCTAACATAATGGAAATATTAGCCAGCTTTACTAACTTAGCTAAAGCTAATCATTTGGCTATTTATTCTAGCTATTCGAAGAAGGAGACGTTACTTCACATTAATTTTAGAAAACAATAAATACAGACTCACTTGTGATTGTTCTTAATTCATTTTATGGCTATATTGCTCCCGTCGATAAGGCAGAAAACTCCTAACCTAGCTAGCCAACTAGCTAAAGTATTATAGACATTTTAAACAAACACACAAGGCAGAGAATGATGTGCAGAGGAGTATGTTAAAAAATGATAAACATACTTACATTAGTCATCTCAGCATATATTCTTCAGCAGGCTTTAACATAAAGACATCTGCTTTACTTCCAACTACTTAGACAGCTGATCGAGCTATAGTCATCAGGTTGGTACGGTTCCAGTGTATATAGTTAGATCCATGAATCGATGAGTTGCGCTTTTGGCAGGTTAAAAAAGTGAACTCAGCAGTTTAATTTGTTTACAGGTGAACACCCCGAGCCTCCTGATTAGTTACATGGGTAAAAACTCTTCAGCCTGCGTACATTTAAATTGCCACGTATCTTATTCTGACTAAAGATTCAAATAACACTTCTCATGCTTGTTGCAGATAAAGCGTTATCTGGACCTGGAGAAGTTCGCTCTAGTACAGAAACGGATTTCGAGGAAGCGTCCCCATGGTCCTAAAATGCTTCTCGCCGCGTCAGATCTCTAGGTAGGTCTACTGGAAAACTTCGCGGCGACTTTAGGACGAAACAGCCCTCAAACAAGGACTTTAAAAAAAAACAAAACAAATTTATTTCAGGAAGAATTTCGATTAAGAAATTTCATGTAAATTGTGAATGAGCTTTAATGAGGAGAAATTTAATTCTGCCCAGAGTGTATTGACGTTATTAGGGATCATATAGTTAAATGCAGCGCGCCTTAAGCATCGTGTGTGTGTGTGTGTGTGTGTGTGTGTGTGTGTGTATATAAATATAAATGTCGACATATGTTACAATAATCAAAATTAAAAGAAATAAACATTTGAAATGCATCAGTCTGTGTGTAATAAATGAATATAATATACAAGTTTAACTTTTTGAATGGAATTACTGAAATAAATAAACTTTTTCCATGATATTCTAATTTTATGACCAGCACCTGTATACAAATCATATGATGCTTACTCTGGGCTGTAAATATATATACATACATACATACACATACATATATAATAATATATATATAATATATATATATTCTTCTACAATAAAGTCAATGCAACTAGTCTTTTATCTGTGATCTTATAAAGTTAAATGTAAAACATTATAGTTAAACTCCCAAATGTTGGTGTATACAAAAACAATACAATAAACTCTGTGAGGAGTATTTATTATGAAAAATGATACTCGATGCAACTAATCTGTACAAACTCACAGTCACAAGCGCAATGATACAGCACTGAATCAGTCCATTTACATGTGGTCATTAAGAAGAGCGGTGTGGTGGTTGCGTGAAGCACCACGCACATCAGCTGTTGGTCGTGGAACTGTGTTCTGGAGACTGGAGGAACTCGTATGGGTCATGAACCATCTCTGACTGGTCTCCAACACCCAGGTGAGATGGGCTCCCTGCTCACAAAAAAGGGGGGGGTGGTGGTGTTTAAAGCAATTATAATGTCACACTATATTTATATGGTCTTGGCATTCATGTCGGCCTAAAATGTGAATTTAATGCAGATATCACAGTAAATGTTCCATACATTTCTAGCAGACTTCTAGGTCTTTCAATTTAACAATTTGTCTACAACACTAGCAAGCGTAGAGTTTTTGCTGGTTTTTATTTCACTGATCATTATATTTCAGAGCTGGAAGCATCAACTGGGGAACGGTAACTTTTTATACATATTTTTTTACCTAAATGGTGCTGCTCCCTGTCGGAGGCATTGGAAAGGGATGAGAGATTGGAGGAGGGCCGAGAGCAGACCCTCTCCACTGCTGCCTCCTGGAACTCCTGCAGCAGCTTGGCCGTATCATCAAAGTGCGGATGGCTCTCCTCGTGTTCCGGCTCCTTCTTCACAGGTTTGCCTGCTACCAAACAGGAGCGAGAAGCTAAGGGCACATAATCTAAACTGCATCAGGGAGGCCATGGGGAACAGTTCTACATAGCAGATCAGCTGCGCTCTGTATACGAACATTATTATACCAGACTTTACAGAGAAGGGTTTCACAAGCATAAGTTTGACAAAAATCCTAATAAGAAGGTGGAACAAGCATCCTACAGAAGCCTTACCCAGAGGGTTGAGCATGTCCAGAGATATGTCTGGGTAGCTCTTCAGGCCCATAAAGTCCAGCACTGAGCCGCTCTCCATAACCACTCCATCTGCAGCCTGGTGCCACGGAGCCAAGTACAGTCAATTAG
The DNA here is from genome assembly GCA_028565775.1 of Sternarchorhynchus goeldii. Taxonomy (NCBI): domain Eukaryota; kingdom Metazoa; phylum Chordata; class Actinopteri; order Gymnotiformes; family Apteronotidae; genus Sternarchorhynchus; species Sternarchorhynchus goeldii. Next base: position 3,500,511 of record JAOXYF010000028.1, read on the forward strand.
CCACACCAGTACATGAACTCTCTTGAGGCAGTGAGGTGGGGGGGGGGACCATAAATCATTGCAATAAGACTGTGGTTTCTATTTCTCGGTCTCACCAGCTTTTTCCACATGCTTATACCACAGAGACGCACATGCACACAAAAACAGACATAAACCAGAAAGACAGACATAAACCACAACTCTACACAATGCATTTTCTATTCTGTGCTCTCTGTTGTAGAACAAACCACAATACCTGCATATCACACAAGCCAGTCTTTGCTTCATCCACTGCCATGTTCCTTTTCTGCAAGAAACAAGTACAATGATCACTGAAAGCTGCCCCCTTTGTAACAGAAAGCACAGAGCTGGATGAACACAAGAGATGTGGTACCTGTCGGATGTGGAAGACAGCTTTGGAATGATCCCCACCAGTCATTTTATCCAACAGATCATCAACAAGCCTTTTGGTAAAACTTCCGCAGTCCTTTATAAACTCCTGGAGACTGGAACATTCACACACACAAAGGTTGTTACCATGAAAAACCGTCTACCCATGTTACAAATGCTACGACTGTGTAAAAACAACAACATATTTCAGAAGTGCAAAATGGAGACTGAGGGGTCAGTGCCTTGTGAAGCCCCATAATACACTGGGGCATTACCTGAGGGCACACTGTACACCCGTGTCATCTCCGTAGGCAGAGTAGAGCATCTCCATCTCTTCTGGAAGCAGGTCCGGGAACACAGAGTTGTTCTGGAGTGTCTGTGTGTTGTAGGCACTACTCAAGAACGTTACTGAACCCAGGGGGAGAGAAAAAAAAGAAAGTACACCAACAAATGCACTCAATGCTGTGTCGGAATGGGGTTGAACAGCATGTGGGAACAAGAGAGCTTTGTGCTGCTTACCCTTGTGTCTCCGGTCGTCTTTAAACCCCAAGGGCGTGAGACCAGGTAAGAGTTTATTTGACAGAGAGCTTAAATCTACAGGATGGGTCTCTTCCTCTGTAAGAATGATGATAAAAATGTTCAGGAACCAGAGTCGAGCATGCCGTGGTGTGTGGAGGGACGTGTCTGTATTCCGGGGTTGTGCGTGTACCTTCTGTCTCTGGGTCTTGCTGATTCACCACAGTATAAATCAGAGATCCATCTGGTTCCTTCTTAAGGTACCCTATCTGAGGAAAACAAACAAAGACATTTCAAGTCCTCTGCACACTCGCTGGGCTGATCTGAGAACATCAGTCTGTTCTGTGGATGTCTGCACCTTGGAGTTTGGCATGAAGCGGTTGATGCGGTCGCGGGCCTCATCTGCTGCATGCTCCACCAGCGCCAGGACGTGCTCCTCCGCCGTGCTGTCCGTCAAGCTGCACGCGTTCCCCTCCGGCTCGTAGATGTCACTGTGTAACGCACAGGGCTGATCGTTAACCACCGTACTGAACCAACAAATCATAAACGAGATCGCTGGCCTCACGGTTCTTAATTAACCAATTAACACTGCAGTCGAAGTATATGAGATTGTAGGCACTGTTCAAATGACAGCATGCTAAACGGTCCCTAAATCTTTCATTGATTGTTAGCTATGTTAGCAATACAACTACTCTTTGTAGAAGCGTTACATTTAATAGTCCACATACATACAAACTCAACCATTCTGTGGTAGGTTGTAAATAACACCTCGCATCAAGTCACAGACACATGATTTGGGTGAAAAGAGTTCCTTCTGAGAGTGCTGCATCGGCTTGACAGTCAAATTCCTTCAGAAATATAAGATTCCATAAACAGCAAATGTATAATCAAATGACTGCAAATGAACGTTTTAGCAGTAGCAACTCAGCCCTTCACTCTGTGGTTAATAAATAACTGCTGTCTTTGACTAGCAGTCATTTCTATGGCTGCTTCTCAAAACACATTCCAACAAAAACACGTACTTAAATGGTTGCCATGTCAACCGTTATTCCATTTATGCTTTTATACCAGTGTTTGTAATAAAATTTCATTGTTGGTATGTGAGTGCACAGAACGTGCGTTTTGAAAAGTGCCCTACAACTGGCATGCGGATATCTGACCCCCTTCCCCAAACTCCTGCAGGACACACGATCAGGTTGGCATCACGGCTGATCACACCGTTCAGACTGATCTCACCTGATCATGGGCTCCTTGACCGGCTGCCTTTTGGATTTTTTGGCCGACTCGGGGTGGACGGGGGCGACCTCGGGCAGGGGCTCGTCGCCGGCCACGTCCTCGTCGCCCAGAATGGCGGCCTGCTGAGAGAAATCCATGTCGTGCATCAGAGACATGCTGTGCTTCAGAGCTAAGAGCCGCTCCTGCAGGAACAGAGCAGAAACAGATCCACACGCCCAGGCCTTTACTCCACCACCACCACCACCACCACGCCGACGGGAGCAGCGCAACACGGGGGGCTTGGGATGAATTATGAGAAATGAATGAAAAAAAAGGAGTGAACATAGGAGTTCAGTGATAGTTGAAAGAAACCGAAGTGAATAGAAAAGCTTAGTAATGTTATGTAACATATTTAGGAACCAAAATGACAATAAACACCAGATTAGAGGACAATGGAAACCCTTAAGAAAGGATTTTAGGATGAAGGTATGAGGGTATGTAAAACTGGGGAGAAAAAAGGTTATGGATGACAACAGATTTATAATCAATCTAGTTTGCAAGGAGTGCTAACTGAAAATAAGAAAGGTGACCATCTCTCTAGTACTCTAGGGTTAGGGATCCTCTTAAATGCGTATTTTGAAGAAATTTGTGGCACTCAAAAGGAAAATAACTTTACTATATGATCTATACCTAATATTTTTAACGTACTGCAACAGCTTCTTTACACTGTAAGGTCATAGGGCGTCTGGGGTCACTGTTCTTCATGTTCAGCCAATATTACCTATAGTTGACATCTGGAAGATCTCTAAGAGCAAAGGTCGGGTTTTTTCAAATTATCCCAGTTTCTTTCTGTATTTTACTTAATTCCATTTGCTTTATTGACATATTATGTCACAAAACATACATTATCAATGCCCTGTTTGGACCAGTGTTTTTTAGTAAGACATTTAACTTTATTGTACACTGAGGGTTTAGTTATTCAGCACTCAGCTTATGTTTATATCATGTTTGTATCCTCTTTTCTTAAATCTGAAACATAGCTGTTATATGTTATATGTTATATGTTATATGTTATATGTTATATGTTATATGTTGTTATAACTGAACAACAGTGATATTAAAGGCTTTTAATTTTTTTCCCTCTTTAGTACCTTTCTTCAAAATACTTATTTAAATAATTGTAATAGCTTTTTAAAATGTTGGTAAAATGGGTCAAATGTTTTACTTTGCTCATCATTTTGAAGCCTGTGTGGAGAAGTTTCTTTGCAGCTTTGTAGTAGACGGTCTCAGGTCGGTTATACACCATGGCATTTTCACACATCAGCTTGAAGTCTGCCTAAAAACAAACAGGAAAGATTCAGTGACCTACAGAACCATTCACCCACGGTATGTTATTAATGACAGCTTCCTCCCAATAAACAGTTTTTGTGACCAAAAACAGAAAAGCAAACATTGTTCAAACTTTTTTTTTCATCTTCACAAAACATCAAACTTTTTGTCAGAAAAACTTTGCAGAGAGTCAAACTTGATAACACCTCTGCTGTATCTCTCTCATGTGATCATTTGTGGTTACCTTGAATTCTGTGACGGTTTTGTATTCGTTCGTCGTGATCTTCTCCTTCATGGTGCTGAAGTCCATGGGGTGCTTAATGATCATGGAGTATCCTGGAGCGATGGCATCAGTCACAGGGAAAGCAAAGAAACTATGGGGGTCTTTCCTGAGAAGACAGACAAAGCAAGGAAGAACGGAGTCAGAAATAAGAGGAGGTGATTAGTTGTAACGGATCACGTGATCGGACGGTCGTCACCTCTGAAGCAGGCGCAGGAAGTGCTCGAGGAGCTGCTGCCGGGGTGTGCATTCGTTTTCTGGGTTGAGCACAGACACGGTGCATATTAATTTGGCAACCAACTGCTCTTTGCACTGATGCTGATTTTCTGAGACTTAAAGCCATGTGGTAAATTGTCAATATACACACGTTTCCCTTTTTTCTGCCCTAGAAACATGGTTTGCAAGTTAACTGATTGGCCAAACCGTGGAAAAGAGGCAAGATGAAGGCCTACCCTGCTGAGTGCGGCAGGATCTAACTGGCCGGTCTGCCTGGGTGTCCACCTCAACCTTAATGCTGGGGTGGAAGTCATCGGCCTCTGCCTCCACCTCGAATTTCTCCCTGTCTCTCTTCCTCTTCCTTTCCTCCACCACCACCACCTGCAGGACATCCACAAGAAAAGCACCCACACGCGGCTGCGGACCATGTTTTCCAAAACAGCGTCACGGGAATTAAAAAGACTGGAAAGTCGCATTCTGCCTTGATCTCTGCTTTTTTAGATGACATCTGTGTCGTGAACGTTTGTGGGATGCATAAACCTGCTTCAGTCCAGATTCAAAGAGGCGCGTAGTGACTTTACCTCTACAGGCTTGGACAGAGTAAACGGCTCCACTGGTGGATTGACTGCATTTTCTAACTGTTCGCGCTCACGTTTTTTCTTTTTCTCCTCCTGGGAAAAGGTGGAAACACTAGTGACTTTCCCAAAGTCATAATCACACAATTCAGTTTCATTTAACTGGAATAACAGAGCTGACCTCTGTGATATGGTTTTATGAATCATAGCAGCATTTTTTTTAAAAAATCAAAAAATGTTTTAAAAAAACCCACCAAAGTTTCCATCATTACTACTTCAGGTCCTTCTAAAGGACTAATAAAACAACAAACACATTTCAGAGTCCTGATCTGTGTTTTTGGTTTTTTTTTTGTTACCAACCTTCCTCCTCCTCCTTCCCTCATCATCCACATGCTTGTCCTTCTCTTTCTCTGATTTTTTCTTCTTCTTCTTTTTCTTCTCTTTGTGGCGCTCCCGCTCGTGGTCAGAGCGGTCGTCATAGTAGCTCGAGTCGTGGCCCGAGCCAGACAGTTCGGTGACCTCGCTGCCACCAACCTTCAGCACGAGCTTCAACGGCTTATCCAGAGGCTTGTCCTCGTAGTCTGTAAAAACAAACCTAACACTGATGGCTTCCAGGGAAAAAAAAGACCAAATGCTGACAGATAAATGGCTAATCTTCCCAGCTGTGAAAGTATATTATTTATTCTATAAAAAAGCAAGCAGTTGATAAAATGTCATCTTGAGGCATAATTATTCATGATATAATATGAATTATTATATTACTGTACAATTATATATAAAATACACTGTATAATTATATATAAAATATGCTGCCAAAAGACAAAACAGCAGAAAAATATGTGCACTTTAAAATGACAACACGAGCAAAGCATATAAAGAGAAAAAAAAGGTACCTTCAGCTAGCATAAATTTCTAATAAAAGATGTTTTCTACCAATAAGGCTTGCATCAAATGTTATGGTGCTACTTCGTGCCATACGCTCCATAACCTATTAAATCAGGTTACCTAGCTAATGGTTCTACAGGAGCGATGCAACCCAGGTTGGCAGCAGGTTGTTTGAGAGATACTTGCGAAGCAGAGCTCGTACACACAAAGCACTCTTGCCAAAATCATGCTTTAAAATAGACTGCACTGCATTTAAGTTTATGATATCTGCGTTGGCTAGATAGCGAACTTGCCCAAACGCTCCACCTAGCCAATTCAGCTAAAATGAATAAAAACAGATATAGATATGAGATATAAGATCCAAACTTACCCCCATCCACTGTTCTCCATTCGGGCTTGTATTTTTTATGTTTTTTCCCCATTGTATGCGTCTCTTCCAAGCTGATTTAAAATACCTTTTCCCTGAATGTTAAAAGCAGCACCAACAACAAGAAAGCAACACTACCAATTACTTCCCCTAGTGGCATATAGTTATCTTCCGGGTCAGGGTGTGCGCGGTAAATTCGTTCTCGACTGTATATGACTGCAAAAGATTGTTGTCTTTTAGGTAAGTTGACTGTATATACCTGTTAGATACCTATCCACATAACGTAACGTTCTTCTTTGAATGTTTGCACACCAATATTCTATTAGTATAACGCGAATTTATTAGATTGATAACTTTAATTAATCGTTGTTAGCTAGCTGCTACACTAGTAGTTAGTTGTTAACCTAGATAAGTTACCTGTTAGCTGAGTTATGTTAGCTAGCTAGCTCGTTAGCCCAGCTCGCTAGCTGTGCTGTTCACCTCTCTGGTGGTCAGCTAGAACAGAGTGTTTTTGTGCTACTAATCTCATGGGTTGCTAGATCAACATAGATAGAACCACAAACTGTGCCGGCAACCGAGTGCTGTTTTAACATAATTACTCTGTTAATGTAAATCGCTTCTCATACAGATAGTCCAACTCAATGACAGTTACTGCAATATAACTGTAGATACTAGATGCAAATTTTAAGAGGGATACAACGTAATGTAAGCTAGCTAAATAGTTAAATCAATTGTTTAACTATTCTGTGATAGCTAATACTATGAGTTTGGTTTAAGGAGTTATTCTTCATATTATTTAAAGGATGAATGGAGAAAGGATGGAAGTTGCCTGGAATCCCAATCAACATCGTTGTGAGGATACTAGCGACGATCGAACCGATGTTCAAGTTGAGGTTCTTGTTAAATCTCAAAGGTACTAGATTAGCTAATGGCGCGCGTTGATTTAAAAAAATTACAATGTTCAGTATATATTCTCGACCCAAGGAACTGCATGCATGTTGAACCTTGAAAACGCACAATTAATGTATCGGTAGTTCATCAAATGTTTTGAATATCCTAATACCGATCTGTACTTGCGTTGTATTTTTGGTCTTTGATGATAAATGTTCAAGAAACATATCAGTTAGAGTGAAAGGGAAGAACAGCACACAGCAGTTAATCTCTTCCAACCACAGAAATTAACATGGGAAGAACACAGCAACATATGAAGTGTATCGTAGTTTCACAAAAGTAGAAGCAAGACTAAAGGTCTTATTAAAGGTCCTTTTCCTCACTGAATTGCAACGGGGTCTCAGTCTTGCTAATTTTGCAACTGCACGAGCTAAAAAAAAAAACATTTAACACACTCAAATTATCTTAATTACTCTTAGATTATTAAGAAGCATTTGGTTCTTTACTAGGATCCCCAATTAACTGCTATATGTGTGGCAGCTATACTTGAGATCCACACCAATAGAAAAGGATAAGATGTTGCTATGAGCCATGATGTGTTGGCAGTGTTTATGCTGCTGTTAACCACTTTAATTTGATGTCTGCAGCACTGTAAGAAGGACTGAAGTGAGAGCGCACGTCTTGGCTCTGCTTGACCGACATAGCATGATCCTTGGGCCTTACAAGTGGACTGAGTTTGATGACGACTTTCTGACTAACAATGTTGAGTCTGTTGCTGTGGTGGACATGGATGAACCGGCAGTAAATATAGTGCTTTATGCCCATTCACCTTTACCCATGTTCCTTGGTTGGTTTGGGATAATGTATGATGCCTTTCAGAGTTTGATTGCTTTTGTTTTGTTTTTCAATAAGTTGTTGTAGATGATCAGTTGCTTTGCATTTTCTCTCCACAGCCAACTGATCTGAAGATGAGCAATATGTGCATTCACATCTTCTCCCTGAACTATGACGGACCGAGCACACTCAACCTGGAGGAGGAGGAGGAGCTGTCTGCGGCCAACCACTGGCTCCTACCAGCAGGTCAGTCTACCCAGTTGTGTTGGCTTTTTTTTTTTTTCCACTGCCCAGTTGCATTTCCTCTCATTTCTAACCCACTGATAACATGTCAATCATTAAAACCAAATTGTTGGACAGACTTGTGTTTTTGACTGTTACCCATGTACCATATTATTCGAGATATGAATTCTCTGTATATGACATTGAGTTTTCTGTGTCTTTATTTTCAGCTGAGCTTCATGGGATCTGGGAAAGTTTGATTTATGACGACGGAATAAAAACGCAAGTAAGAACCTTTTAAACGGAGTCTTTGAACACAAACCCTTTCACTGACGCATTAAAACAACTGCACCATGTAAAAAAAAAAATTTCGTTTCCTTTTTCAATTTGTAGCTCTTGGATTATGTTTCGACAGCAATATTCTTTTCTGACAAAAACGTTGACAGCAATCTGGTTGCCTGGAACCGTGTCGTGTTGCTTCACGGTAAGGCTGAACTGTGTAAACAATAGTTTGATTGTTGCTACTTTGGATAGAGCATTTTGTTCCACATTCCTTTAAACCTTTGGTGACATCCTTTAAAAGTTCTGGTGCCTTTATGTACCTGAGCTGCATCTGAATTTTTTGCATTTCCATCTGGAGTTGGGGTTCTTTCACTTAACAGTGCATTATATTAACAAAATTTCACTGACCAATTAACGTAATTCTGGATTAAATTGTACAACTATACATTCAGCAGTCTCTCAGTTTTGCAAGGGTCGTTGGGATCTTATATATAATGAAGCTTCAGTAGGTTGCTTCAGTAAAAATACATCCTGGCAAAAATATTTTACTATCAATAAATCAATAATACTACAATACTATCAATAAAAAGTCTGTGCCCTATCAGTCTATAGCAGTCATCATTCAGACATAGTCATCATCATTCATAGTTTAAAAGCTGCATAAATGACTTTTTCACTGATTACGTCCATCGTAATTCAACTTGAAGATTGTGGTTCAAATGGCACACTGTAAACTACTCGTGTCCTGATTTTTGCCTTAAAAGAACAAGTAGGATGCAATATGAGACCAATATGAATTTTTCCAGTGTGCTATGTACTACTCCAGTCAGTAATTTAAGTTCACAACCAGAGGTTTTGCCTTAATTTGCACACTATGCCTTGTTTTATATACTCCTCACCCCGTCAAGTACGCATGATTTACGAATGACTTGGTAAAATATGTGGTTCAGTTCCATGCTACTGAAACGCACTTAAATGTAAGCATTGCTTATCTACATTAAGCACTGTGAACTGAATTACAGCTTATGCTCTGCAGGGCCTCCAGGAACCGGGAAGACGTCCCTGTGTAAAGCACTTGCCCAGAAACTCTCCATCAGAATGTCAGGAAGGTGAGGCGTTTTGCTGGAGTGTTGGTGGGAGAATTCGCCCTTTGCTCACTCTGCCGATTGCTTATGTGTGTGTTCACACTCCGCAGATATTCCTATGGACAGTTTGTGGAAATCAACAGCCACAGTCTATTTTCTAAGTGGTTTTCAGAGGTATTACTAATCTTCTATGGCTGATTTATTCACAGCAGACTGTGGTAGAAATACCTCACCCTGTGCTATGCTTGCATTTCTAAAATTAAATGTGAGTCAATATTCTGTTAAGAGAGAAAATAATACAAACTTGTTTCTGCTCGGTTTTGTTCAATGTTAGTCATAATTTACGTAGTCTGAGTCTGTTTAATAGAGTGGTAAACTGGTCACCAAGATGTTCCAGAAGATTCAGGAACTGATAGATGACAAAGAAGCCCTTGTTTTTGTCTTGATTGATGAGGTGAGCTTGGCCCTTTTCTGCATTAGTTAATGTGCGTGTTCACACTTGCTATGTTTGTGGTTCTGTGACTAGTTCTTTGGAAAGTACAAAAGGATTATTAAAAGTTACTCCGTCTGCACACTGAGTGCCGCAGACTCATATATAATAACGCACAGAGACGTATAAAATATATCTGAACTGGTGAAAAGGCATAGCGGACCGTAACCGGATGCTTTGGCGTGTGTTCTGGGCAGGTGGAGAGCCTGACGGCAGCACGCAATGCCTCTCAGGCTGGAACAGAACCTTCGGATGCCATCAGAGTGGTCAACTCTGTCCTCACACAGCTGGACCAGATCAAACGGTCAGAGCTGTGTCAGATTATTTCTAAAGATCCATGGAATCTAGATCTGTGTCTAAATTGACTGTTGGGTCGTAAGCTTTATTCATGTCCTTGATGGACATTCGCTCTCTGTCTTATCATTTTATTTTGATCCTGATAGAAAACTTTTAAAACTTACCATTCCGTCAGCATCTGTAAAACCAGTGCTGCAAATTCAGAATTATTAGCTAACTGAAAATTTTATAATATTCAAAGTTTGGTCATTTTATGCAGTTTTTACGTGGGTTTTTTGTTTTTTTTTTAAATATATTTTCACTTAAAAATATGTTTTTGAGGCTTTTAAAAATAATAGTTAACATTTCTGTTAAAACACTGGTTATTTGTTGCCGGTAAAATGCAGCTATCCAAATGTGGTGATCCTCACTACATCAAACGTAACAGAGAAGATAGACCTCGCTTTTGTGGACAGAGCAGATATAAAGCAGTATATCGGCCTGCCTAGTACATCCGCCATCTTCAACATCTATCTGTCCTGTCTGGAGGAGCTCATGAAGGTGCGTGTTCCATGTCGCCGCATTAACAATCCTTGTGTCCCGTTACATAATGTGAACTTTTCTACAAGACGACTGAGCTTTGATTTCTCGACTGCTTTGACGTCCAGCGGCAGGTCATTTACCCGAGGCAGCAGCTGCTGAATCTGGAGGAGCTGAAAACCATGGGCTACATCGAGAATGATGTCACTGAACTCAGCTTACATCTTCAGGCAGTCGCCAGGTGAGGCTCCGCCTCCTGAGAACTAAGGACCGTCTCATTTCCTACGCTTGAATGAAACTGCTGGTGCTGTTATGTGCTGTGGATACGGATACGTATCACAGACATGTATCTGGGACCTGCAGTGATGTGAGCTTTTTAAAAGATGCTACATTAATGTGGACCCTGGCCATGTATTTACATTAGAAAAAAAGGTACATTCTAAATAGTCCATAATTAGTGGTTTAGTTTCAGAGGGGTTTATTTTAGTTTGATTTATATTTATATTGAGTTATTTGCACTAAAATGTGATTGCCTCTTGTCCCCTCCTGTCAGGAAGAGCGAAGGTTTAAGTGGACGCACTCTGCGGAAAATTCCATTTTTGGCTCACGCTCTTTTTGCAAAGGTATTTGACCTCAGCGAAACAGTCTCATCTCTCAGCCTCCAGTCGCACTGCAGTTTACCAAACTCTAATCCGTTTGCTGTGTGCTTTCAGACCTCCGTACTGACTGTGGAGAGTTTCCTGGACGCCATGGACAAGGCTGTGGTTCATCAGTTAAAGGAACGCGAGAAGCTGATTGGCTGTTCATGAGCATACGTTCGTTTGGCATACACTGGCTCCTCCCCCTGTTCTGTAGCTCACTGAGTCTTTGTATTAACAACATACCTACTGGTGTTTACTGAACTTTAATGAGTTAGAAATTTGCTGGCTGTTTTGTTTTTGTTTGTTTTACTGTAAAAAGGAACTTTTTTGAACAAGCAGTTTGAAACATGGCACTTTATGAGCAGAAAATAGAATTTTTATAAGGTAAAGTTTTTCTTCTGTTAGCAAACAGATGCGAAAAGCATTTAAACTTGAACTGCATTTTAACTGTTCGAGGGACCGCTTGGCACCGTCATACGACCACAGGTAACTACTACGATGCGGTTGCTAGACAGCGTCTGACAGCTGACGGTTTTCTTTATGCTGGTTTCAGCTTAGTCCTTACTTTTCTCAACATGTACAGAGAAACGGATTTCTTTCCTGGTGTGATTCTAAAACTACTAAACTAAGGAGGTGTGGCCCTACTTCCTAAAGGCAACGTAATGTCACATGGATCTTAAAAGTGCTGAAATCGCTTTGACGTTGAGTAGCAATGCTCTTAGGAATCTTAGCTCAATAAGACCTGACACATTACAGACACAACACCCGTATTTGAACCAAGGCTGATGATGTCTGTTGTCTTTATATGTTTATTTAAATACTTTCATTAAATTAAGGCAAAAAATAAAACTTGATTTCTTTTGTGTGTCGGACTGCACCTTACCACCACTAGATGGCAACGTAGAGACGGTAATAATTTAAACGCTGCAGGTGTTTTACACGTTATTGAGGGGTGGCGTTCTGACACCGATAACACGCATCACTCAACCGGATATATGTGTCCTTGATATCCTCAGTTCATCCTGAGCTAATCCCTGCCTGTGTAAACATAAACGCCTGTTTAATGTCGAACGATTCTTCAGTGATACTGGCCTGTTTAAATTGTTTTTTTCTTCTCTCACCTCTTTCACTGTAAATTGCGTTACATTACTAAGCATCGGTTACAGGTGTTCACAAAGTAATTAAGGTGTTCAGAATTGTTCAGACGTAAGGGCACATTATCAAGGATTCCCCTTGTAACCTAATACTTGCATACAAATCTAATGTCATCGTATCGTTTCTAACCGATAGTTCAGTAATCTGCAGCAACTCGTTGCATAAGTAGATTTACTGTCTTTCAAATCTGGGGCCAAACGACAGCGTGGGGCGACGAGAGAAAGACAGCAAGAACACAAACAAGGCTCATAACTCCATAATTGCAGTGTTTTTTCGGTACTCGGGTCTTCAAAAGACAGCCACCAAACGCAAACATGAGAGAACGGAGGAATAAACAATCCAAAGGCTTATTGTACCAAATTTATAATAACAGTTCCATGTGGTTAGAAATGGCAAACTATCATGTTTGTCTTCTCAGTGGTTGTACAGGTACATTGCCCCAAGCGATGGAATGTCAATCTTTCTGCCAATGGAAATGCGCAAAATGACAAGTTAATACACTCATTTACGCCTACGAGAAAATAAGATGAGGCGTTCGACATATGAGGTTAGTTCAACAGGATTAAAAAGAGAAGCGATTATGTTTCGAATAGGATTTGAGCCAATTAGTGAAAAGCTGGAGTACAGGTACTGTTTCAAGACAAAAAAATCTCTGTTCAGTTTCACGTTTTCAGGCGTTTAATATAATGGAGTCTTTGGGTTTAGGCGCATATATGTTTTCAACAGGTTTCATATGCTTGGTTATGATTCTGGAGAAGAACGATTTAAAAACAACGCAGGAAAAATGTTTTGCTTTAACACAGACCACGTACCTCTTTCTACAAAGCTATTTCTGCAAAAGGTGTTGAAATTCTAGTAAGTCTACCTACCATTTTTATCAGTTTGAACAGCGGTTAGATCTACAGCGCGAGGCCCGGAGGATGGGTCTGACAGGTGTTGCACTTTAAAAACGTCTCGAGATGCCTGAAACAACATCACTTGTCCGGGAAGACGGTTGCCGTTATATAAGCGCAAGAAGCGATCAAAAGCGCTACAATCAATCAGCTAAGCAAATGTCTGCTTCTCCTGTCAGCGGGAGAGGTTACTCTAAGACGGCGTCTGACAGGCGACTATGATCCCCTACCCCGGAGCGCAGCCCTTTGCTAATCTTCGACTGTCTGGGCCCAGATCCAGCAGCGGACATTGCGGTCTGTAGTGCGGCAGGAGTGCCGTAACCACTGATCGGAGAGGGAACCATGACCAGGTGTTAGCCTATTATAATTGTGCAATTGTGCACGTAAACACTTGTAGGGAAAAACAAAACAAAATGACTTTACAGAGTGTTGTCAGTGTTGTAACTTATTTTTGTATGGAGACTAAAATCCCAGTACATGTAGTTTTCAAAATGTAGCTTGCTTTTCTCAGTGATCAGTAAACTACTGCTGATTCTACACATCAGTGTTTTTGACTATGCGGTCGGGATTTGATTTAAAACTACACCGGTTCTCAGTTGATGGTCCCTATTTGCAGTTCCGTTGTGAAATAGGCCCGGATTCAAAGACTTTTCTGTAAATGGAGGGAATGACTCTTCCTTTCTTCAGCATACCAAAAGCACTGGAGGCCACAGGGGTTCCAAGCATATTTGTATGGAGGACCAAAAGGGCCAAAACATATTAAAACAATCACCTGTACACGTAAAAAAGGCAAGTCTGCAGCCTCCAAAAAGCTTTTTACAGAGCTTTTTACAGCTTTTAAAGCTTTTTCAGAGCAACTAGCTACACAATGCAAACACGATATATCTGTATGATGCTGAAATATGTGAATGTGAAAGTAAAAAGGTTCTAATTGTGAGTTTCTATGCTAAACCGAAAACGGTGAACAAAGACAGAGCAGCGTATAGACAAGAAAACAACGCGGAGACATTGCAAGGGTAAACACGCACGAGGAGAATATGTACACACAAAGTAATGAGGGATTAAAGAACTACGAGTGGAACAAAAGCGGCACATAGAGAAAAAAAAATCCATGAAAAAAAAAATCCATTTTACATTTTTGTTTTTCATGTGCATAGATGCAACGAGTTTGTAAGACAACTAACAAAAACCAGACTTTTGTAGGTAATGTAATATGTTAGTTGAATGGTTACTGCAAATGGCAGATTCAAAAGACACAACAGCTGATATTAATAACAATATCAACTGCTCAGTTTATATAGTACATTTAATTCCGAGGCAGTCTTATTCTGCGCATCAAACTCCTAGAAGACACAGCATTGTGGAATTGTAGGCAACAATTGTAATGTATGGCAGCAATCTTTAAGTTTTTTTCTTTGTGACAGGCATACGGTGCTGCCTACAATTCACAGACATATGCATTTCGGAAAGTAACCCATTTTGGTAAGCAACGTCAGCATTTATTAGTGTGTCTAAGTATGTACGGTTTATATACAATTGATCTTTTGGCACCGTCGGTCTTACATATGCTTGTGCACTTTCAGTGGCCAGCAGGGGACGCCATTCATTGGGAGGGGGGGGTGGCGGCGGGAGGAAAGCTGGGGTTTACACTGCACGCGTTTCTTGAAGTTCTCCAGCACTGGGCAAAAGGACGAACAGAAAAAGCGCGGATTTGTTGTTTCTTCAGTACTTTTACTTAGTAACTTGTCGATATTCGATGATTTATAATGGTGACAGGCGCGCAACTACTCGGATTAAACTAATTTTGGTGAACCCTGGAGTTCCATTAATTTGCCCGGCCAACATAATGTGATTTTAGTCGGATGGTCAGACAGATCTGAGGATTATCATCAGTTAACTAAAGGAGCGAATCGTGATTTAAAATGGGGAAACTTCAGTCAAAACATGGTAAGTTAATTAAGGGTGATTTAAATTGTCAGCCGCCGTTGTTTTTTTTCTTGTTTCACGCGTAATGCTTAAATCTCTCCTTCCAATTGGGTGCCGCGGATACAGCATGTAAAAGAAGAGAGAATCCTGAAGGTAGGCATCACAAAAACAAGACTAGTTTTTGAAATATGTTTGACACAACTACAGATTTGTGCATAGACGGATTTTCATAATCTCACATTTCAGGGGACAGTTTTGTCGTGAACGGGTTTATTTCAAGAAGAGGAGCTGAAGAATGCGGCAGATACAGCACGTCGGAGCATAAATTAAAGGATATTCAGGTAGCATTTTGTTCGTGGCGCAAAAATGACCTTGTTGCGTGATCGTTATTAAGCTTTTGTATGAAATTTTTTAAAACTTAAGCTTTACTGATGACCATTTTATTAATTAACGTTTTATTATTTGTAGACATTCCGACATAACCCTCTCAAAGCGGATGTAAGCGTAACTGCGACACTTGAGAATACAAGAGTTTTCTGTTTTCTGATAAAATTATTTTATGGATCAAAAATGGTTATAATAGACTAAATATTTAAACAAATGGTTAACTCAAAAATGTGCGAACTATCACCTTCTAATATTTAGGTCCAAAACTATTTAGTTATATACAGTTTGCAGTAGATATATGTAACTGTTAATTTCTTAATATGTGGTGCGTTGCATAGAGATACTTTTGAAAGAGTATGATATGCAAATTAATCTTTAGAGGGCGTCTGTTTTTTTTTTTTTTTCAGAGCCCTAGTAATAGAATTGTTGATGTTTTGCTTGTTATAACCATTGTGGGTTTATTTTCACTTCCAATACTAAATAAGCATGAGGTGGTCTGACGGGTGAATCGGAGAAAAAGAGAAACTTATAATGGTCGCAACACATTAATAGTATCTACCAGCCACTGCATTTATGCTACGTATATATTGTCATAACTCTGACCATAATAAATAAACATTACTGTGTTTCTCTATCCATCAGTTTTTTGTCAGCCTGGATCTAGTGATCTTGTGTGTGTGTGTGTGTGGCGGTCCCAAGTACCATTGCGTCAGTGTTAGTCCTCTGTGGTCAGAGCCATTTAGTCTGGGGATGTGGGGTTTGAGTCTCTGGTTGCTGGCAGCATCTCTGTGCTCTGCGCCGGCTTCTCACAGACTCCCACTGTGACGCCCTGCACAGCAGGCAAGCATTACGTCAGCCCTATTAGTGTCGCGCTGAAGGGCTCGAGCACCAGAGCACGCTGAGCCTGGAGATGCGGGAGATTCAGAGAGGTGTGCGGACCGGGAGCTGGGTGGCTTCCCGTGCAGAGTGCAGGGATGAAATCATGCACGTTACCCACACACCCATGGCATGGTACAGAGAATCAATCTTACCACCAGAAGGCTGTGTTTGAGACTTTGACCAGGCACTGAGCAGTGAGCGGGCGGCTTGGGCCTTTCGTGGAATCAAAGTCTTGTCCCTGCTTTAAAGGACAGGGCTGTGTTACAAGGCTTATCAGTGGAACCTGAGGCTTTCTCACTGTGTGTGCCTTCATTAGAAGACCTCTTGGAAGTCTGGTCTTGTGCTGACAAAGCAAAAAGCCTTAAGCCGTTTGAGTGACGAGTCCCGGTCTTTAGTGCTGTTTAAACACGTTGCTGCATTTGCTCTCTATAGTTTTTATTTCAAAGCGATGAAAGACTGTTTCAGTTTTCTTTGAGTTGTAGATTGAATTGGTAGCAATTAAGTAGCATTTAATGTGATCTCTTTCTTTTGTTTGGTGTATTTCAAAATTTGGTGACGGATTTATCTGGCACAGAGCACAGGAGGATGATTTATGAAATGTTGTCAGTGCTCAGTTCCAAGTTCTTTCATAGTTTATTTTATGCAGTTGCAAGTCATATGTTATACACATCAGAAGACGAGCACATGTGCTGTTCTTATATAATGAGGTTTAGATAGACGAATATGACATGGTTGCTTGGAGAAATGCCATGGAAACGAGAAACACACTATAAGAACACAAACTGTTCTTTTTTTTTTTTCAGAGTCCGCTGAAGTACATAAGTTAATGTCTGAGGGCCACAACATGTACAGGACACTGGTCTTTCTTCAGAATGGGGGTGAAAGTATGTTTTTTTCAGCATGTGCAAGTGTAATTTCTCATTTTCACAGCGCTTTTTGTATTTCGTGCAAAACATGAGGCGTTGGAGAGGGAAAACACTTCCATCCTATATTTGGGTTGCTGTAAAGATGCACAGGAGGATGTAGATCTTTGATAGCTGGAACTAAATCCGACCAGACACCTTTTCGGTGACTCAAGCAGCTCATATTTTGGCCAAAGCAAAATGAGTCTTCAGGGACTGGTGCTTGAGTGGTTTAGTATTAAGGAATGGGGAAGAGACTGAAGACAGGAGGGGGTTTATATTCTTTATGTCTGTTGTCTGTTGGCTTTGCTGGTTTGCCTGGCAGGGTGTCATAGCTGTTGGATGCTGTTCTTAGCAGCTATATTGGTGTTACAAATCCTGGATTAACGTCATCGCTCCCAGTGGCTGTAGTCTCTCATAAATTTACACTGAAGCTGCAAAGCCAGATTTGTGTGATTTCATGCATTTGCCCATGGTGAGAGAAGCTCAGCAGTTGAACTTCCATAATAACGGTGATCATGGGTCATCGCAAACGCAATCTGTAAAATGTACACAGAGCTGTGGTCCAATTCAGCACCCGTCTGTGCCTTACTGTCACAGTTTGGCCTGGTGTATACATACACAAATGGCAGTCACGTGTCAAATTGCAAAGACTCAACTGCATTCTGTCTGGTTTTAAAATAGCCTGCAAGCCTATTGGGCTCTCACCCTGGCCTGTACCATTTTCACCTCAGCAGTTGTGGGCAGTTTTATTTGTTTGTTATGTTGTTGTTGTTATTTTGTTTGGAGCAGGCGGATAAAGGTCCTAATGTTAGCAGGAGAGAGTGGGGGCTAAGAGCCGGTGTTAGGTGAGCCGTGCTCCCCTCCCTCAGATGCATTGTCAGGGATTTGGAGGGGGGGGGGGTTAGATTCCTCCACTGTTTGGCAGCAACTTCAAAGAGCAGAGCTTGGAGTTAGCCAAGGACTCTGATAGCTCCAGAATCAGGATGCTCCTGCCTTGCCAGTCCTGGGGGACCAAGGGAGCACTGCAGCAGCCAATAGATGAGAGACAGACAGCAAGAAGAAAGAGCAGAGACAGTTATAATCTGGGAGTGGGTGTGTTAATTGGGCTATTTATATTGTAAAGTGACCTTGGATTTGAGAATGGTTATGAATACATTTAATGTCATTATTATTATTATTATTATTATTATTATTATTATTATTATTATTATTATTACAGGATATAGAGAAAACAGTAAGAAAGGAAGACAGATATATGGGAGAGAGAGAAAGGCCAATATAGAGAGAGATCTACAAAAGTGAGACTTGTGAGTAGGATACATAAAGAGTGTTACATAGGAGTAAGAAAAAGATACACAAGAGAGAGAATAAAAAATAGGAGAGATGAACACAGAAGAGGCACATACAGGTGAGAGAGACAGACATTTCTACTAATGAAAGAACTATAGTTAGATAGCCTGAGGAGCTTGGAGATGGGTTCAAAGCTCGTGATTAGTGTTTACTCTGAACCGGTTTGTTCACCCGTAAATAATCAGCCCTAATCAACTCTGCTTAACACAGTACTTAAACATATTTATACAGGTTTTTGTACGTCCTACATAAAAGGATTCATTGCTCTAAATGCTGACAGCAGAGAGCAAGCAGAACAGAAGGCAAAAACCAAGACCAAATGGGCCTGGGTATAAACCTCCCCAGAGGTGACTGCTGACTGATCAAAGGAACGGCCTGGAAAAACAGGCTTTTGTTTTCCTTTGTCAGGAAAGACGGTTAGAGAGCGATTCAGCAAATGGCTTGGCTCTGCTTGAGAGCAGGAGAACGAGAGATTTTGACAGATCGTTGCAGGTGTTCAAGCCTGGCTTGTATAAACACCTGGTGTGAGGTAGAGAGACATTGCATGCGAAAGAGAGAGAGAGAGAGAGAGAGAGAGAGAGAGAGAGAGAGAGGAAGAAATCCCTAAATCAGAGATCAAACTGATGCTCCAGTGTAGTTGCCAAAAGAGCAACTCCTCCAAGCAACATTCGGTGACACCCAGACAAGAGCATCGTCTGTGGGGAAGTGGGACGCATGTACACCCCCGAATCTATAGGGCTGGAAACATCAGGTGCTGCTGCCGGTTGTATGATCTGTGTGTCTCTCCAAGACGAGTCAGCCTGAGTTTTCAACGCCGCTTTTGTTCTCAGGCTTCTCAGAGCATGAAGTCATTAGCACACACCCTGTCAACCCTTCAGGACGAGGCTTCTCCACTCCTTCTGCTCCTCCAGAAGGTCTGAACAGGAGGTCCTGTACATAAACGTTCAGGCTGGCATTTTGTTTGGTAGATGAACTTTTATAAGGTTTCAAATTCCAATACGATTTTAATCACTGCTGTGAAGCATTTAAAAAGACGTGATGAGAGGACAAAGAGAGGACAATGGCTTAACCATGGAAGTCAGTACTTTAGAATCTTTAGCTCTGGTTCCCAGGGCTTAGCTGTTGTCAGTAAACTTTTTTTCATTATTATTCTGCAGTGTTTCAGATTGATTTATCCAATGTCTGTTTTAAAAGTAGTTGCTGAAAGATTTTGTTCATTCTGTTCAAAAAGAAGGATGTTTTGTTTGGACTCAGTTGCTTGCTGGCAGATGTTTTCACATTTGTGTGTTGCCATGTTTGATTCTGAGTCAGCAGGTTTGGATTGGGGAAAGTGGTATAGTGTTCTGGCCTCTTTCAGACCTGTCATATTCGATGACATCTTTACTCCCCAGCACTGAGTGAAATGAGTGAATGGCCCATAATTGGGCCCAGATACCTGCAGTACCACCAGACTTCAATACCCTACAGCTTCTAGCAGAGTTTCATACCCTTCAGCCTCAAGCAGAGTTTCATACCTTACAACCAACAGCAAGTTTCATGCCCTTCAGCCTGTAGGAGAGTTTTATATCATTCAGCTTATAGCAGACATTCAAACCCAGCAGTGAATAGAGGATGTTCATGCTTTCAGATATTCTATGTCAGTTTTTTTTTTTTTTCTACCAGGCCTTGGCACATGTCATCTCCCATTCCCAGATATGTCCTGCTATCCAAGCATAAAGGTGGCATACATTTTATTCATGGGGTTTCATTTTTAGAAGCCTGAAAGCTTTTGATGACTTTAAGAGGAGTTTCCCCCCCCCCCCCCCCGGTTC
>JAOXYF010000028.1:3566465-3599229 GCA_028565775.1 Sternarchorhynchus goeldii
GTGTGTGTGTGTCTGAGGGTGTGTCTTTGTGTGTGTGTGTGTGTGTGTCTTTGTGTGTGTGTGTCTGTGTGTGTGTGTGTGTGTGTGTGTGTGTGTGTGTGTGTGTATGAGTGTGTGTCTGTGTGTGTGTGTGTGTGTGTGTGTATGAGTGTGTGTCTGTGTGTGTGTGTGTGTACTGTGGTTTTGTAGAAAGAATGAAGGATACCTCTTCCTGTTTATAGAAAGGAACAGAGGGATTTAGGATTGACTGTCCTTATTGACTCACGGAAGCAGCCGCCCAGCCCAGCACTGTTCTCAGCTCTGTATCAGCTTCAGGTGAAAACAGACCCACACACACACACACACACACACACACGCCCAAACACACACACACACACACACACGCCCAAACACACACACACACACGCCCAAACACACACACACACACACACACACACACACACACGCCCAAACACACACACACATACTGCACATAGACATGTACATACGCACATATCTATATCCACCCACATACATGTGTGTAAACACATACACACACAGGGGGTTTAGAAACTTTATAGAGTTTCACAAATAGGTTTATTAAGCCAAGGAAGGAAATTGCGTATCAACTGTCACCATCAGACCCAGAGACCAGAGCCATAGATCAGACCCATAGATCAGATCTAGGAGTAGTGGCTGAGGTAGAGTTGCAAGTCATCTAAGCTGTGTCACATATATGTCTGGCCCTGAGGGAGTGAGTCTGACATACTGCTTGTTCCTGCTTGTTCCTGAAGCAGAGAGAGAGAGAGAGAGACTGGTCTTAACTCGTACTCACACAAACAGACAAGCACCCAGCCATCTTGACAGGCTGCCACAAAATATATGAAAATGTGTATTTTCCATTATGTGTTCAGTAGTAATAGTGTGGTATTAACTCAAGCAGTGTTCATAAACAGTTACTACTGATTGTTGCACTGTTAGAGGTGATTCAGCACAGTTAATGTGTCGATGGCCTACTGATAATACCTTCTGTTTCTCCAGGCTTCTCTCCCTAATGCACTTTATTCCGTTTTGTTACTCGTGGACAAAGATGCCTCCATCAAACTTGAGAGAGATTTTTCTATTCCAGTGAGTAGATGAATATTTTACTGTAAAATGTGCTACGGTGTGCTTCTTTAAACCCAGCTATTCACCAGAAAATGTCCTCTCACCTATATGCTTGCTGCAATGTCTCCCACAGAAATGTAATCTGACACTGAATAGGTTTATATAATGGTTAACAGAACTTACACTCCCTGGGTGTCATAGGCCCCAGTAGGAGATGTATATGGTTATATGGAAATGTGTAGGTGGAGGAAATTTGGCCATTGAAGGGCAAGCCCTTCTCACTGAGAGAGAGAGAGAGAGAGAGAGAGAGAGAGAGAGAGAGATTGGAAAAAGATGGGAAGATGGGAAAAGAGAGAGATGAATAATGCCAGTTTTCCAGTATGATTATTAGCCTGTGAATTCTTCTTTCTAAAAAGTCTAGAATATAACCAAGATCAAGATCCAAAATGAAGATCAAAACAGAGTTCCTCATAAATGAAACCAAACAAATAAAAGTGAACTAAAAATAAATGAATAAAAAATAAATAAAAGAAAGAAAATATATCTATGCTCCTAGCTGAATTCAGAGTGAACATGGACAAATAGCTAGAGTATTAGAGTACACTGTAGTACGTCAGGAAGACGTGGTTAGAGTATTAGAGGACACTGTAGTACTTCAGGAAGACGTGGCTAGAGTATTAGAGGACACTGTAGTACTTCAGGAAGATGTGGCTAGAGTATTAGAGTACACTGTAGTACTTGAGGGAGGTGTGGCTAGAGTATTAGAGTACACTGTAGTACTTGAGGGAGGTGTGGCTAGAGTATTGGAGTATCCTGTAACATGTGCTCTGTCTGACTGTGCCTGATTTTCCAGTGTGAAGTCTTGTCTTCCCTGAAGGCTCTGCAAAAGCATGTCGATTCCTCTCAGCTAACGAGAGACTTGGACGGCACTTTCCCCTACGACCACAGCCACTACATCCAGTTCAGACAGGTACCTCCGGAGCTTCTCGCACGTCCCCCAGGTGGCTGAGGGTGCTAGCAGGGCGCACTGCAGGGCAGAGGTGCCGTCTTCGCTCAGCTCACTGTGGTTTTTGATCCGTAGAAAATGGAGCAGTTCACCAGCAGCTGCAGCTTGGCCATCTCATCCCTCAGACGTTCCATCGACGTCCTGAGCAACAGTGGCAGTCTGGACACCACCAAGGTCAAGCTCAACCTGTCCATATCTGAGCACACATCTGTGACTCTGAAACAAACACAGAACTCCTGGAGTCCTACTTGGTACAGTTCAAGACTGCAATAAGCAGAATATCTCAAAGGACTCATTTTCTGGAGATAGATTAGGCCTGTTCATTCATTAAAAACTGAGGCCTCATCAATAAAACAGTCCAAATATTATGTTATCATCAGTTTCCAGTCACTCAATTGTGTGTTCTTCATCAGGGCTCTGTATCAGTGGTAGTAAGTTGACCCGCAACTGGGGAACTCTAGCTGATCGTGTGTGGGGTCCACAGGAGGTGATGGAGATGATAAGCCAGCAGAGGAACCTGATGAAGAACGTGCTGGAGGACTCGCACCTGAACTGCCTCCGCATGGAGGGGGGAACCTTCCTGGCACGAGCCAGGAAAGAAGAGACCTGCGAGATCGAGAGC
Source organism: Sternarchorhynchus goeldii (assembly GCA_028565775.1). Lineage (NCBI taxonomy): Eukaryota > Metazoa > Chordata > Actinopteri > Gymnotiformes > Apteronotidae > Sternarchorhynchus > Sternarchorhynchus goeldii. Next base: position 3,569,180 of record JAOXYF010000028.1, read on the forward strand.
TACAGGTGACACTGCTTGGCAACAGTGAATTACAACCAACTACAAGCCCACAATCCCAAAAGACCTGCACTAACAATAGCGTAGCTGCCTGGGCTGTATATATTCTATTCTGTATAATTTATGGTGTTCTATATTCTATATGAGAGGAAACATGGTCAATTGACTGAAACTGCATGACTAAACCAAATGGAATCCTGCAGTTGCATAAACTCCTTTATGAATAAGACTCACCACTCCTAATATATACAGTCTGAGGTGTTCTGCGTCATTTCTGGGATTGTAGGGGATTGTAACAATATAGTACCTCTGGGTGCTGTTTTGCTGGGGGCAGCTGTAACCCGTTCTCACACACTGACGCAGGGATACTGTGGACGCGGCCTATGCACTGTACAACCAGATGGACGAAGAGGTTCACAAACTCGTCATCCTGTCCAACAAATCCCTGCAGCAGCTGGAGAACCTGCTGAAGCTGCACACCTTCCAGGAGGAGAGTGAGCGGGTGAGGCAGCTGGTTTAAAGGAGTGCTTCAACCTAGAAAGCGCTAATAACCAGAAAGTGCTAATAATGAACTGTTGGAGATCTGCTAGCAGAGTCATGTATGTATTGAACCAACTTGTTCCCACTGTGATAGGTAAAGCAATCTGAGAACCATGCAGGAAAATTTCCAGGATAAGAACATTTCCAGTATATACTTACACTGTACACTTTAGGTTAGCAGGTCAAATATGGGAATTTTAGTTTGAGCCATATTTTGACTTTTTTTGTGTGTGTGACTTTGCTTTATATTTTATATAAATATATAATAAACTGGGTGACCATGGATTAAGCCTTGTGCTGGACTGACAGCTGTCCAGCAGTGCTACAGCAGTCAAGGACTGAAAAGAATTTTTTTTTGCTGGATGTCTTTGATAAGGTAAAGCGCTGGTTCAGCGTGGAGGGAGAGAAGCACCTGGCTCCACTGGACTCTCTCAGTTTTACGCTGGGATCCCTGCAGGAGATGCGACGTGGTCTGGACCAGTTTACGGAGGAGGCAGCGGTGAGGCTCCAGCACAAACGATCTTCACAAACGCACATAAACCACCCATACCCTTTCTGACATCGGGTCTCCAAGAGAGGGATTAAGTGTTGCCCTTATCCTTCACAATTTGGAAGTTTTTTTATGTCTCTCAAACTTTTTTCGATTTTTAATTGGTGTGGGTGGATGCTGGTAGGAGACCTGCACACACTGTGGCAACTTGGTTAATAGTAAATCAACACTGATGATGTTCAAGAACTAAACTTAATCTAGAAAACCTGTAGAAAAAGTCTGTTTTCTTTGCCTTTGTGTGTGTGTGTGTGTGTGTGTGTGTGTGTATTTGTGTGTGTATGATGAGTAGCTCCAGCAGAAGCAGGCTGAGGCGCTGCTGCAGGACTCCAGGCACGTGTCCAGCTCGGTGTTCCTGGAGCTGGTGGAGCATGGGAAGGCCCTGCTGCGGCGCACAGACCTGCGCAGGCATGAGCTCGGCATCCTGCTCAACCTCTACGAGTTCTACGACTCGGTAAAGTCCCTTCCACTTCACGTTCAGTGAAACATGCCTGGCACCATGGCTAGAAAAGGAAACAAAGTTCTCCAGAATGTTCACACACCTATAAAAACGTCAGAGTGTGTCTAGTTTACACTATGCTAAAGTCAGAGTGGAACCAACCTGACCCCACAGGGTCAACAAGACATAATCTAAACCATGTTGATTTAATTCATAGTAATGTATGCTATATTTTTCATTTACATTTGTATTTACAATTATGGCACTTTGGTCTGATGCACGTATCCAGAAGGATTAATATCAGTGTGTGAATGTGGCACAAATTGGTCGTTACCTGTGACAGGGCCGTATGATCCACATCACCTGGTCAAATGTCTTTGCACAGGCTGACCAGTGGGTGGTGCACTGCCAGGATTACTTTCAGCAAATAAGCATGGAGGAGTGTGGGGCGCAGCTCTCCCCCGAGGTCCTGCAGATCTTGCGGGAATACCACAACGAGGCCACCAAGTTCTCCATGGAGAACTTCAGCTCCCTGAACGAGACGGTGACTACGCTGGGCAGCCCGCGGGAGCTACAGCAGTGGAACCTCGTGTGGCTGAAGTGTCAGCGTACCAGGAAGCAGCTGGAGGAGGCGCTGGCGGGAGCGACCGGGCCTGTCTCTGACACCATGCCTCCCAGCCCCTGTGACCCTCCAGAGCCCGACCCCGAGCCCTCGACGCCAAGGTCCCCCGCCCCACCAGCAGCTGACAGACCGGGTAAGCCTCCAAAGCCGCAGGGCGAGGAGGGCGGATGCTCCGGTGGTCCACCAGGGACCCTGGCCAAGGTGCCCGGACTCGCGCTGGTGTTTGACTCGGAGGATGGGAAGCCCGACTCCGCAGGTCCCTTCTCTAAGGGCGACTCCCCCTTCCTGTGCTCAGCCTTTCCCTTCTCGCTGGAGGGCAGCAAGCCGTTGGCCTCGCTCTTCGACGACACCGACAGCGACTGCACCGTCGACTCCTCGTACTCGTGCCACTCGGAACCGACGTACTCGCCCGCTCTGTGCCACCGCCGACAGCCGCTGAAGAAGATCATGAAGAAGACGGTTAGCTACGAGCTAGCACCGCGGGACAGCGGGCATCCAGACGCCAACCACCACGGCTACACGGGGGTCTACATCAAAGGGCTGGAGGTCACCAATAACGTGTGCGTGGAGAAGAAGCTCCAGAGGCCAGATTTGAAAAGTCCACCACTGGTTCGGAGCAGGAGTCTCTCCTCTTCCTCTCCCTCCTCTTCCTCTAGAGTTCACTGCCGACTCAGTGAAGTGGAGACCAAGAGACAGAGCAGGTTAGACAGAACTATGCACATTCTTTGCTGTGATTTTGACTGATTGCTTGCTTAATTACTTAATTGATTTATTGATTGATTTATTTGTTGATTGGGAGTGTGTGTACCCTTTTTGAGGGCCCTATAGTTCATATTTTTGTTTTAGTTTTAAACAACCCAGTGCAGATGCCATGTTTTGGGTGTAGGTGTGGGAAAGGCTTAAACAGACCAAAACAGCTGGCTGGAGGGGGCAGTCTGGATGCCTCTACAGTTGATGCCTGGATAGTTGACTTGTATTCCCTCTCCATGTTATCTCTCTGCTTCAGTAAAATCCAGCACATTATGGATGAGATGATCTCCACAGAAAGGGAGTATGTGCGCTCCCTGGCCTATGTCATCGAGCATTACTTCCCTGAGATGGAGAGGCTGGACCTGCCGCAGGACCTCAGAGGCAAGCGCAGTATCATCTTCGGGAACCTGGAGAAACTGTGGGACTTCCATGGGCAGTACTTCCTGAAGGACCTGGACCAATGCACACACTCTCCACTCTCCATCAGCAGCTGCTTCCTGCGCCACGTGAGTTTGGAACCCGGAGAGCCTGGAGTGTGGAGACACTGTGGCAACTGAATCACTATTCATGCAGTGGGGATGATGCGAGATTCTCTTCGCGTCTTTACCCTGATGACTTTTCTAATAAAAGCAAACCTAAAAGCCAGCAGGCTACGTCATGTGCTGTGTTCACAGTGTGGGACACGTCACAGAGTGCATCTGTGTTTGAGATAAACTCAGTGTTGGATTGAGTTTATGTGGAAGGGCCTCGAGAATAAGCAATAACGTCACATTTGTTTTGCAGGAGGAGCAGTTCGGAATGTACGCTCTGTACAGCAAAAACAAACCCTGTTCGGATGCCTTGCTCTGTAGCCACGGGAACAGCTTCTTCAAGGTGGGCCATACCTGCAGCATTACGCATGCACATATAACGCAATCTTAAAGCAGAGAATACTCAGCACTTCTTACTGTGTACTCAGTACTCAGTACTTTAGTGAAGCGGCACGTGACGAACCTTTCCAATCCACAACCTTACCGTAAAGTGCTGTATATATTATCACATGTAACATTTTCAGTTCAACTAATGGAAACCTTGGAGTGATCCAGTTTCACTGAACTCATTTTAAAGGTGTAACTCCTCAGTGAAATACTCCAGTTATGTTCCGCAGAAAGGAGTGACATTGAGTGACAATTTAAGAAAGTGTGGTGGCTGGCTGAGGGTCAGCTAGCATTTGACAGGGGAGGGTTCAATTTTCCTGGAGGGACTGGAGTAGCAAAGGAAGACATCTGGGTAAAAATAAAAAAAAACTTTTAGACATGAAATGACGTAACCATGTTGCAAATTGCCACCTTTGTTCTGACTGTGTCTAGAATAAACAGGTGGAGCTGGAGGATAAAATGGACTTGGCGTCTTACTTGCTGAAGCCCATCCAGAGGATGAGCAAGTATGCCCTGCTCTTGAAGGACCTGATCAAGGAATGCAGCCAATCACAAGAGCAGGAACTTGCTGATCTCAGGACTGCAGAGGAGATGGTCAAGTTCCAGCTGCGCCATGGCAACGATCTGTTGGCCATGGACGCCATTCGTGGGTGTGACGTAAGCATCAGAGAGGACCTCATTACTGGGGGCGGGTTTAGGGGATTGGGGGTTGAATGCGATGTGTTGGCTGAATGTACTGAATATGTTCTAAAGCTCGATTCCACAATGGATTGTTAATAGATTGTTTGTGTGTTCATATCTGTAGGTAAATCTGAAAGAACAGGGGCAACTAAGATGCCAGGATGAGTTTGTGGTGTGGTGTGGCCGCAGGAAGTACCTGCGCCATGTCTTTCTGTTTGAGGACCTCATCCTCTTCAGCAAGACTAAAAAGATTGAGGGGGGCTATGACATCTACATCTACAAACAGTCTTTCAAGGTACAAGGCACAGAGCATCTAGACATGTCAAAAAACTCAGAAAACGGTAAACTCCAAAAAGCAAACTAACAAACAGAACTGAATCTTTGAATCTTTGTCATCTTTGACACTGACGTTACTATGACTATAACTATAAACATTTTTTCCTTTTTTCTAAAACGATCTTCTTAACATCTATTACTCAGGCAGTGTTTTGTTTCCTTTCTAAAAGATGTGAACCTACACTATCTGTACACTGTCTGTACTACTTATATATATATATATATATATATAATGTGTGTATGTCGTAGACCACAACTGATGGTTGTTCCTCTGTGGAGGATATATATGATCTATTCATGTTTGGTGTGAAAAAGAGGATCTTGTACCTATTTGTTGTGAAAATGATCTGTTCCTTTCCTTCTCACTTCTGTACAGAGTGAGATGGACTTAAATATATTGAGTGAGTGAAAAAGAATGAGATCTGATCTTTATAAAAGGAAAGAAACCAAACTATTTCTGCACCGAGAGAGAGTAAGCTGTTTTTATATGGAGTGAGAGAGAGTGATATGTTTTTATATGGAGTGAGAGAGAGTGATATGTTTTTGCATCTCCTACAGACTGCAGAGATTGGAATGACAGAGAATGTGGGTGACAGTGGTCTGCGCTTTGAGATTTGGTTTCGTCGTAGGAAGTCCCAGGACACATTCATCCTGCAGGCTGGCTCGGCCGACACCAAGGCCACCTGGACCACCATCATCGGCAAGATCCTCTGGAGACAGGCACTAAGAAACCGAGGTCAGACAAGGCTCACGCCGCAGCTTTTTAAGCACTCTGCACCTAAAACGTGTAGCTAAACCGTTTATGCGAGTTCAGTGATAAACTGAATAAACATTGAATTAAGTAAAGATTAAAATGGTTAAAAGGTTTACTAAGACTTGTCAGTGGTGACAGCAAATAGTGTTTCATTTTCTAACTCTTTGTTCCAGATATTCCAGACACATTTATGTGTGAGAGTTTCAGTAAAACATTCTGGTTTCAGTGTGGAGCTGAAACTCCTCATATTCATGCAATAAAGCACAAAAAACACTTTTTCTCTGAACCTTAGAATTACGAATGCAGGAGATGGTTTCTATGGGTATTGGCAACAAGCCATATATGGACATTAAGCCCAGTGATGCAGCCATCAGCGACCGAGCCATTGACTACATCATTAAAGGAACAGGTATGTTTACGGGCTCCACTGTTCATTCTCCATCCCCTCTCCTCTCATCCCTCAGATCCCCTGATCTCCCTTCTATCTCTCCTGCCTTCTCTGTCTGTTTCTCATTGTCTTTCTCTCTCATTGCTGTGTCTTGATTTTGAGATTAAATGTGACCCTGGTTTCCTCTACTGACCTCTTGCATCACTCAGAATGGAGGCACATTGGGAAGATTTTTCCTGGGTTTCCGTTTGACTGGCTGCTTATATGAGCACAATGGCTGCCTTCATATTAGGGTGGTGCAGGCTGAAGTCTGAGTTTACAGACTCATCTCTAGACTTGAACATTTGTATCTGTTTACACGTTAACCTTCTGAAGCTATTGAAGATCATACATAGAATGTGATAACAGTAAATCTATTTAGTTTCTCCTCCTCCTCCTCCTCTCTCACTTCATCCCTCCCCACAGAGTCACGAGGTCACTCCTCCATTGCTGTGTCCTCCATTGACTACTCCAGTCCATTCAAAAGGCCCCACTCCACCATCTCCAACAGCAGCACCTCCTCCTCTGGGAGCCAGTCCTCGTCCTCCTTTCTGGGCTCCCTCAACCCACACCTCCACGCCGTCCCCACGCACTCGTTGCCTGGCTGCCCAACCCTCGCCCACTGGGCGTATGACTGCATTGAGGAGGACGAGCTGGAGCAGGACATGGGCATCCAGCCTTCCATGAGTGAGTTCCTGACATGATCAACTACTTTCTGATTCGAGCGTTCAAAACACAGCCCATCCACACAGAACCAGATGGGATTACTGCTGTGGTGCAGTACAAAGCTGATCCATGTGAGATTTGAACCACTGAGATACTTGACAAGATTGGCTGATGGCAGATCATGTTGATGGTAGATGATGGTTTAAATAATGAAGCAATAAATACAACTGATTCTCACAGTACCTAGTACTGCACTGTCAGTTTAATTTTGCACAATGATTTTTTTTATCCTGGCCACGTCTGTCGTGTGCTTTTTTTGGTATTGCTGAGTTGATGACACTGACATGTAGCCTGCAATGTAATCAGCATTGTTTTTCTTCAGCACAGGACTAACACAAAGACTGTAATCTCACATGCAAGCAGCTTTGATTCTCTCTGATCCAGTGGTGATCATATGCCTGAAGACACTTGATTTTACCTCTTTTAAGATTAGTTCAGTAAGCAGCGTATGTTCACATATTGCTTTAAAAGTTACGAATCAATAAATGTGAAGAATACAATAGATAAACTGAAAAATCATATTTTTCTTTGATTGTACCGGATTATGTAGAGGTTTTTTTTTTAAGTTTTTTAGTGTGTTGAGATTCTGCAGTGGTCCGGTTATGTGATTTTGCTATGTATTCATCTTCAGTGATGTTTACAAAAAACATTAGATATGTATTTAGTAAACTAGAGGAGTAAGGCATCAAAATAAAGTGTTTTAACAGACAGAAGTCTTTAGTGAGTCTATTAAAAGTGTGTGCCCCAGACACTCAAATCAGAAGTAAGAGAATAGATGGAAACATTTGATGTTCTTGAAGACAGTACATAAAGGAGGCAAGCCTGGCAGTCAGCAGTCCGAGGGTTTGGGTTTAACAATGATAACTCCACCACAGGAAGTAAAGACGGAAATGGGCCCCTACTGCGGTGATTGGCTCTTCTTTCTAAATGAACTGGTATGAGAGCTTAATTCTCTCCATAGTTAAACTGAGTCAATTGCAGCAGATTGTGTTTAACCTGAGTCTGAGTTCAACAGCTTAAATGAAAGCACTGAGTGATATGTGACCTTGTACCCAGTCTTGTTCAGTGCGAAGCCGTTCCTGCACCTGTCTCGTGTCCTGTACTGAAAGGTGTTGCATGCAACTGCTACAGGCTCTCTGAGAAATGTTTCTCATTCAGGATCCTTGCAACAGAAAGAAAGGAAATGTTTTTTCACCCAAGATTTCATTACCTATTGTGTAATGTGCATGAGCCTTTATGAAATTAGTATGATTCCTCTTTCTTGCTGATAGATTGGCACAGATTGCTCAGAGTCCCCAGTTTATTTCTCTCTCTCTCTCTCTCTCTCTCTCTCTCTCTCTCTCTCTCTCTCCAGTCACCGAGAGCTCAGAGACGTCATCTCAGAGCACATCCAGTGATGGTACGACCAGCGTGTGCACGCTAACAGTCACTCGCCACTCGGCACTTGTTGTGGACACCTACCCAGGCGAGCCTTCCTCCTTCCTTTGCTCCTCTGCACCCTCCTCTTCATCACCCATACTCTTCCACAAAGAGCAGGAGCTACCAGCGGAGACCAGCAAATTCATCACTGCGGTAAGGGCACATTTCCATACACTATCCGTGTGTTATGTTTTCACACATTCGCATATGGCCATCCACTCTAACGCTCTCGTATACACTCCAAAATGCACTCCCCTATAGCACTCTTACAAATTATTGTTCACTCCTTCACTTTTTTAAAAACCCTCACATGCCTCCATACACTTGTTCATGCTTTGTCACCCATCCTGACACACGAGCCCTCTCATACACTACTGCACTTTCACCCCTCCTTTTCATCACTCTCTTGCACATGCGTACACACACACACACACACACACACACACACACACACACACACACATGCTTGCCTGCATGTGCTGTCTTCAAGAGCATCCCGTTTCCATCTGTTTTCTGACTTTCGATTTGAGTATCATACAAAGTACATAGAAAGATCATACAAAGTACATACAAAGTTGTATTTACAATCCCCCAAAAAAGATAAATAAATGATAAATGTAGATTTTGCATGTATGTAAGAGGTGCTTTGCTTGTGTGCCTGTTGGTTTCATTAATTCCTCATTAGATGTGTCACATGAAAGACCACTTACTAACTCACTCCTTAGCTTCATGAGGCTGGTTTTGTTCACATTGACTCACCTCCATTTTGTTTCGCCAGAACAAGACATCTCATGTAACTATAAGCCTCTCAACAGTGGTCTAAATCAGAGGGTTTGGATCAGTAAGTAATAAGTGTGAACTGAGCATGGTGCCCTGATGGTCATGTTTATCACTGCAGGAGGGTTGATCTTCTCTCACTTCTCTCACTGCAGGAGGGTTGATCTAGGATCAGTTCGTTATATATATTAATGAATACAATTAGTGTGACCAACAAGGAAACACCTGTTCCTAGACCGAAACTCTGAGATACTGGTGGATTTTTGACCTCTACATGCTTTTTCTAAAAAAAAACAAAACCAAATGCTCCTCTTCCTTGCTTGTGTTTTGCCTCATCCTCTTGTGTCCTTTTGGCTCGCTGTGTGTATGGAAACGTCAGACTAGTCACATCCAACACCTGTGTCTCACGGCCAGATGTCTGACGCACACACACATGCACTACTTCTCGATGAATTCAATGCCTCTTTATACGGAATAACACAATGTAAACGTAACCTAAAGGGTAAATACAGATGTAGTTATTAATGACATTTTTCCAGCATGTGAAGTGTGATTAGTAGATGGTTTAGAGGACCATGGTGGGGTAGATACATTACATAGATTTTTTATATAGTTTTATTCAGTTTTATTTTATAATACGTAATAAATTACAACACATCTGTTTCTGGCTGCATTCACATGGACTGTGCAGTATTAGATTGTCAGAATAATTTAAAACAATGTTCTGTTATTTTTTCTCTCCTAAAGCTTTGAGTCCTTTGACACCATTTTCTTGAGGCCTCGGCTATGCAGTTGGACGATGGTGTCAGGACACTGCAGGACAAGTGTCAGGACACCACAGGACAAGTGTCAGGACACTGCGGACTAACAAGAGCAGTGAAACACGTCAAGCCAGAAATCTATTTTGCGTGTGTGTGTATAGACACATATGTTGTCACTGAAAATGAACGCTGATTTGCTATGAAGTACTCAGAATTGGTGGTACACAATGGACTGAACAGAGAGTAAGTGAAACACGTCTGTAGCGCTGCCGAAAATAAAATGTATTATTATTTTTTTTAAATAAGTACATGACAAGAACACAAGATTAATCATTGCTGTCTTTTTACAAGCAGTGAATTTACTACGAAAGCATACATGATCTGTACAGAAAAAGGATAGATGAGGCATTTGTAGGACTGGAAGTACTAATAAATTCAGTTTTGTTCAACTGCCCCTTCCTTGTTAAACGTCTGTTTATCAAGTAAATGTAGTCACTTGTGTGAAAACCTGCTGCATGCAACTTCCTTCTGAAATAAGTTCAATCCTCTGGTATAGTTGCCTGTAAGGCCGCAGATGAAATGACACACTCTGTGGTTTGAAAGGACAGAAAAACAGACAGAAAGGCTGTGGGTAAAGATGTTTTTCTACTACAGGCCTATTCATGGTTTTTAGGAACTAGAATCATTTTTTTTCCTGAATGTGTTTCTCTGCATTAGTTAAGAACAATATGAGAACAGTGGAAATGAACAGGTCCAGCACCGTCACACACAAAAGCAGAATTTCCACCTGCGTAATACACACACACATACACACACACACATACATACACACACAAACACACATGATCATACACTGTAGCTTTGTATACAGTTAGTATTAGATGTCTCAAACATACTTTACTGTATAGAAATGATCCACAAAATGAAACAGCAAATGTCTTGTTTGACAACTTCAGGTCATCAAGAAGTACCTTATACTGCAAACTGTCTTCCACTGATGCTAAATCTACACACAACAGCACAGCTCCAATCACACCCATCACCAAGACACCTATGTTGGAGACAAAACACATCTGCACGGAAAAACAGGCTAGTTATAGGAACTGGCAAAATACATCAGAATCACAAGCAGTTTAATTTTAGTATGTTAAACGTATATCTGTCTTGGTGAGTTCATACGTAATATTTAATACTGAACTATTGACAGGAATGCAGAGGGAACACAGAATTCAGAATACGCTAGAATTCAGTAAAATAAGATAATGTACAACAGAGCTCTTTGTTTGCTAGGTGTTTATTGACGTACTGCCAGCAGTCATTTAATGTTACAGGAGTTCATTATTTGTGTAACAATTATAAATACATTTACAATATATGGTGTATGTTTTAAAGATCTGAATAATACAATGCATACATTCTTAGGTTAGAGCCGAGCTGTTTTAAAATGGAAAGATGATGGGACAAATGTATGAAAGTGATTTTACATCTGTGCAATGCTGACAGAAGTATAATATTAAAATACTAACCCGTAACAATCCTGGGTATTTGTAAAGGAGTTGGGACAGGAATCCAACAAACAAAAACTGCAAAAAAAATTTAAAAGATTTGTATTACACCAAGGAAAAGGTCCAGGACCCATTTCCTTAACCCATAAAAGCTGGAATATTACAATAATTATATAACAGTATTTAAAATGCTATTTTATATATACAGAGGAATTTTAAAAAGCCATAAAATAGTATCTCCAGACTAAAAAGAGTAACTTTGGGTAGTGGGCCAGCTCTTTAATTAAAGGGTTAGATATTGTTGTTTTATGGTATGTGAAGGCCTTGAAGAAGTTAAATTAAAATTAAAATTGCATAAACTGTATAAAAACAAATTGTATAAATGTACAAAAATGCTTCAAGAATGTGCAAGTAATATCAATATTCAATCCTAAAGATGTATACTTGAATGCAGCATTTCAAAATATTGTCTAAAATGAAATGAAATCACATTCATTTTACCATTATTCCGGTCATGATGGGTACCCTAAACAACGTGAGAAAGTAATCTTCAATTCCGAACACTGCGGCGAAGACCAACCCCAGTCCAAGACTCAGTATTCCACAGGTGATCTGAACAGACTAACAAAACAGGAAGTAAAGAGAGAGAGAGAGAGAGAGAGAGAGAGAGAGAGAGAGAGAGAGAGAGAGAGTTAGAAGATTGAGAAATGGAAAAAATATTTCTACCATAACACAGACCTAATATGCCTGCATTGTAATTACACTATAATACATTTCTAGCACAGTATTAAAGGGATATATTCTATTTATCATTTACTCATTAATATCTGCATTAGTATTTTTAAGTGTTCATCATTAACCAGAACTAATGACTGAATTCACTGGATTTGGATCCCTAGTCTGTTAACTTCCACAGCTTTTTCTGCAGCTTGGAGCAGGTGTGCTGCGCTGAACACACATCGGTGAGGCGGTGAGTGCAAAGCTCTTACAGCCCAGGCTGCTGGCTGCTTGCTAAGGAGACGGTGCAGGCGAGGCTTCTGGTCAGGAATGACCTCTGTGGCTTTGTAGTACTTGACCAGCAGGCCACGGTCGTCCCCCTCTGCCTCGAAGGCCTGTCTCTCCGCACCTTCTTCACTTATATTCATGGGAATATGGGCATGGGCCATGATGCATCAGGAAGGAGAAGCTAAACAAACAAACAAATACCATGATTCACAAACCTTTGGTCCAGTCATTTAATTATATCCATGACTACCTTGTAAAACACAAAGTTCCATTTACCAAAATGTCAGATACTCAAAGCTAAACAATCTGTGATTTGATCTATAAATCTATAATACAGGATCAGCTCATTCTCACTAAAATGAATTTAGACTATGTGTATATCTCCACTGACATAATAGCTGAACTGAACTGAACAAACTCTGTATAGAATTTTAATTCATAAATAATTATTATCGATGTTAAAAGATCAACATAAATTGACTCTATAGTCAAAATAGTTGATCACATTTTACATCAATGTGTATATTCAGTGTTACATATTTATGATTAACATTGCAAATACTGATGGGTGAAATAGCCATACAATACAGAAATGCTCGAGTTTGTTTAATAAAAAAGCTTTTCTTTTAGGCTTCTCTCTGAGCTTTTCTCAAAGCTCCGTTAATTCCCATAAAGCAGCTCATAGATGCAGCGTACATTCTGCCCCAAAAATACCTGCAGGCATACATACACTCATTTTATTTATTTGTTTTCTTGTTTATTTTAAAATTCTCAATACTTTGTTAAGGGTCACATATGAAACAACGTATTCATAACTGAAACTAACAAATAATAAAGTCAAATGTGTATTTTAGTGCTGAAAGGCACTTACTCCAGCAATCTTGAGTCGTGTCCCGGGATTACTGATATCGGCGATTACTGCTATGCACTTCAGAACAGCCACCTCAAGTCTCTAGAGGAACTACAAAAAGGAACTATTCATTTAAAGAAAAAAAACTTGTGATTTCCTGGGGTGGTTTTAACAGTCAGCATCAGCAAGACTTCTTTGGACTATTTACTTTGTGTATGAGGCAGACTTTGCGATTGCAGGTGAGATCATGGTTTCCGTCTTCAGTAGTAGCCTTCCACGTACATGACCGTTAACCGCTTATCGCTGGCATTCGAAGAATAATATAGGTAATGAAGGAGGGGCGCGCTGTTAAACCACCCGGACGGAATCCATCGCGTTTTTCTTTTAACTTCTCTCACTGGTTTAATCGCATGGTGAGTGAGTTTCGGAAACTTAACTTTTATTAACTTTTGTGAATTTGTGCGAAAGTCCCACATAGTAAGCAAAGTGAAGGACACGCATTAAGAAGGCTGCTGGAGTCTTTCCTAAGAGAAAGATTTCTGACTGAGAGCTGTCTTGGTGTGTACTTTATATAATTTCTATAATAACAAAAACGTACAATTGGTTTAACACATCACAAAAAATAGGCATGGTTTGTAAGTCTCTTTATACCTGTTTAGGTAAGCCTTTTAATTTTTCTCAACATTTCTTAATGCTTTATTTCTCTGTTTGCTATTACTACATGCAATTTCATAGAAAGGTCTAATTCATTAAACTAATTAGCGTATTTAATTATTTTCATACTACACATTCTGATGCGCATATAAACGAATGCAAATGTGTTTTTTTCTCCTTTATGCAACTGCCGTCACTCCTATTCTCAATATTTGTCCATTACTTCTTGGTTTACGCCACAAACTCTGCACTCGCGTTCATGTAGATTTTGCAGTTGCTGAATTCTGAATTCCGAGCCAGGTACGTGAACCAACTCCCAAAATATATGTGTTTGAATTATACGCATGTTTAACTTTATTTGGACACGCACATTTGAGCGCAATTATATAGCTACCTAATTACATTGATGCTTACAGAATAATACATCATTGATACAGTACAGTTCATAATACAGTACGCCGTAAACTTTATTATGAGTACAAAATACGTCATACATATTATGTTCCTTTTGCTCTGAACCTTGTAATGTAACTAGACTGAAGGGCTTTTTGCGCATGTCCTTTACTTTTCTTCAAGGTAATGAGGTTCACATTTACAACGGATGACTGTATGGTCATCACCATACCCCTAGGGAATCTGCTTAACGCGGGAGATGGTGAGCTGATGCCGGAGAAATTCACCTGCGTGTTCAAGGATGCGTACAAGGTTTTTCTCAGGGGACGACCTAAAGCACTGGGGGTAAGTGAACCGCTTCACCTTTTCCTCAAAGTACAATAACAAGAAAGTCGGCATTTCGTATTTTGACGCGTCGTTGTCTAAGCTAACACAGTGCGTACAAATCAAAGGCCGTTAAAATGGCCTGATTTTATGTATTACGTTTGTCTCTTATAACGTCAACCAAGACGTGCACAAATATCACACAGTTTTCTCATTACTATCTCGTCATATGGTGAATCTTGGACAGAGCTCGGGCAATAAGGGAGAAAAAAGCTTGGTTTCCATTTTGCCATCACAGTAGAATTTAGCTGGAATTCTATGGAACTGCAGAAGGGCAGATAATAAGAAAGGAAACATTAAACATAAAATGGTGTGTTTTAATTTTGTTTTTCTACTCTTGTGTGTTTAAGGTAGCACAACTCACTGCTGCTCTTTTGATTATCTGTCTCTGGGGAATCCTTATTACTCACAAATCCAACAGGACTTTCATGTACATCCCCCTCAGTGCTGTGGTAAGACAGTGGTCTGTTATATTTCAGAACACTGATGCCTACTGTTTACCTGATGCCTGCTGTTTGGTCACTTCTATATCTAGGGCAACACCTAGGGCTGTTGCTGGGGTGGGGGGGCATTTGAGGATCAGATAATGCATCATATGATAGAAGAGTGGAAGGTGTAGAGTGACCTCTGGGCCTGTGATGCTCATCCTCAAGTTTTTATTCATAACTTGAAACGTACCTACAATATTAGACCTTACTGCATGACGAACAACTACTCTGGAAACTGTAATGAATTTTACCCCCAAATTTTTTCACAATACTGATTTCTTATATTTCAAAACACTCAAAAACAATGCATTTTTAAAAAACTTGTTTATAGATGCTTACCAATTAATTATTTTACAAGGAGCTGTTTGAATAACTTCACCAATTTACAACAAAGCAGGTAGAAAATAAAAACAATTTAAAAATGTTAAGATAATTATTTACATTTAAATTTTTACAGTTTATTGTTTGTGGAATTATGTCATATGCAGCTGGAAACTCTCCAATAATGACTGTGGTAAGTATAATTTCCACCTTGGACACTCACAGATTTTGATGGATAACGGTGCTTTTTTCAATCTTTTTATTTTATTACATTAAAAGTTCTGTTGTCAATTGTGTTAATGATAAATGTGCATGGAGAATAACCATTGTCATATTTTGCATTTAAAAACAGATGAAGATTTCATTTCTTTTCAACATCACTGGCCTTTTCTGGGCAATGATGGCCTTTGTTGTATGTGTGTGGGAAATTCCGCATTATATGGTAAAGGCGAATTATTATTCTGTTCCAAGCTTACAAGACTTTTTCTTACAAACATTTGCAGTGTGATTTATGAGGAAAGATGTGTTTTTGATCAACAGTATTTATGTGTAAGTTCTACCCTGTTGCCTTATTCCACAGGATAAAGCGCTAATGCCTATAGGACTAATAATTGTAATCATAGTATTGCATGGTTTTGAGCTTGTCCTCGCTGCAGTACTGATCTTCTGGGAGAGTAAAGCCATATGCAAGCCCAATTTCAACACTCTGGTAATATATATCTTCCTATTCTGCTCTGTCAGTATAGCACATGCAAAAAGAAATTACTGATATTGATCTACTATAAGATGTCAGTTTATGGAGATATAGGTTTTACATGACATTTCTCTCTCTGTCATTTACAAGACCTTTCTCTCTCTGGTCTCACATTTATTTAGCCCATGATCACACTGAAGCAAGATATAAGTGACCTGCCAACGACGTTTACACTGGGAAAAAG
The DNA here is from genome assembly GCA_028565775.1 of Sternarchorhynchus goeldii. NCBI lineage: Eukaryota > Metazoa > Chordata > Actinopteri > Gymnotiformes > Apteronotidae > Sternarchorhynchus > Sternarchorhynchus goeldii. The sequence goes on from JAOXYF010000028.1 coordinate 3,585,411, forward strand.
ACAATGAATTAATTAAGCAAATGCATGTTTGTAAAGTGCTGTGCTCAAAGATGTAGTTATTAGTTGCTTTGTTAACTGGTAAGATAAAATGTTTTTGCTTTTTTGCATATTTTACACATTTTATTAAGTTTATGTATATACATTTTATAACGAACATGAAATGAAACATAAACAAAAAGATCAAATGAAATAAAATGAAATAAAATAAAATGAAATATATTGCATAATTGTGACCTTTAAGCTAAATATTTCAATTCCATTTTCGGGTGTGTGAAGTTTTGCTTATTGTTTATAAACGCATATTACTACATGCTAAGTATATACTAATAAACGTCGAAAATGTGAATTAAATAATGTGTTCGTATATCTAAGCTACTAGACCCATTTAAACCAAATACTAACAACCCGTTCTTTCGCTTCACATAGTAATTTATTCTTTAATCTGCGTGCAACCACATAGTAATTAGAATTTGCTGTGTTTATTACCTTTTTCATTCAAGCTCTCTCACTACTTTTTCTTGTAAATCATAAGAGATGTGAGTGGAGTGGACAACATATTTCGCGTGTCTGACTTCTTTAATACATCATTTTGTTACATTTTTTCATTTGTGATGACAACGAGCCGATGTCCAGATCGGGAAAACAAACCACTCATACTAAACAAACTATTAATATTTTAACTTTGTTAAACAAGTAACGGTTTACGCCGTGAGCGTATCATGGATGACCACTTTCCGTTACTCCCGACTAAAGAGAGAGTGGAAAACCTGTACGACCTGGACTTTACGGACTGTGAACGCTGACGTAGACATTTTCTACTGTAGCTTACCTATTGCAAAGAGCGAACTTTGCGCTATCACACAGGCGGGAAAGTGTAATAAAGACAACTGAACTACAGTATTGCGTTTCGTTTTCTTGGCGACATTGTGCTTGACGGACGTGTGGAAAGTTGTTGCGATGCCACCGTGAATTTTACCATTTAAACACACAGTGCACACAGAGGCATGCGTATAGAAAAAGGTCACGCTATTGTAGAATAAGTTACGCAACGGGGCGAACTGGAGCGCGCTTTTTCCGTTCACAAAACGGTGAACGACATCTTATTGTCACTGATGGCGGCCTTATTTCTGCCGTCTTCTCGACCTGGGCGCTCCGTCCGTGCGTAACAACAAGTGTCTCGGTTTGTTATTGCATTCAGTTTCTCACGGCTCTCATCATGGATAGAGATCGGAAATATCATCATTTTCCAGAAGTTTAGACATGCCCTCTACCAGCCGCTGTTAACAGTGAGGGTATCTCAAACATTAAATGTTAATTCAGGACGGGAGGCGAGGAGCAGAGGCTCGCAGGCAGCCTGGCTTCCGCGCAAGTATGGCGTCTTCGGCGTACAGATCTCGTACTTTGAGCAAGGATGATGTCAATTATAGAATGCATTTCCGCATGATCAACGAACAGCAAGTAGAAGATATTACCATTGATTTCTTCTACAAGCCACATACTATCACTCTGCTAACTGGCACTGTGCTCAGTTTGATGTACTTTGCGTTTACAAGGTAAACCGCTAGCCATCAGCTAGCCCGCTAGTCGATGATGCTATAAGGTGTTGAGTGAATGCGGTTAGCTTGCTAAGCTAAATAGCAGCTAGACTAGCTAACGGTCCAGGTTTGGGCGGACGGAGCGGGTTTTCTGACTGGATAAGGCAACATCCCGCCGTGTTGTTTCACGCTTTAAATATAAATGTTTACTCTGAATAAATAATAGAATATTACTCTGAATGGTGTACACGACGAAAAACGAGATGCTCTCTGTTGGGGTTGCTAGCTAGATAGCAACTTAGCTACTTTGAAGGTTTTTGGGGGCTGCTCATGTTACCTCTACGTGGTCCTCTAGCTATCTGTCCTACCTAACTACGTAGGTTAGCTGGCTGTGCTCTCTAGGTTATTCTTTCAGTATCTGTCGACACCGATTATCTTCGGTACAGTTTAACTTGATGTAGAAAGCCACGTTCAACTGAGTGAGCTGTCACATCCTAATTACAGTATGTGACATAATGTGAACGTTCATCTTTAACTAGGTGAATATTAGTTTACGTACGTGTAGTGAGCATAGTCCCGAAACACTGAAGAAGTGGTCTGCCGTATTGATGGTAACATTACGCTCTTTTCTTTATTTGTTTGCTTTTATTTTTGATTACAGAGATGACAGTAATCAAGACGGCAATCTCAGGGTGGGTCTTATACTGGTCATCTCATTTTTCTTAGTAATCAGCGTCCTTGCTTTTCCTAATGGTAAGTCACTTGAATTTACAGTCATGCGTCCAGTGAATGGATTTTTTTGCGCAGTATTAGCACCACAGTATATTATACTCTACACTTGTGTTTTAATGAGCAGTGAAATGATAATTTCCTTGTTCCTGGTCAGGTCCTTTCACAAGGCCCCACCCTGCAATATGGCGAATAGTGTTTGGTAAGCAGCTGAGTTTGATTTGGCTTTGAAAACCAATTTGGTATGTTTTTACATAAGTTCATTCCCCTGAGTCTTCTACTGGCTTTATTGTTTTAAAAGCTGTGCCTACTGATTGCAAGGTGATTGAGGTTCATAATCCTCTGTGTTAAGACACATAAGGTTTAGGTTATCCTTTATTCTAAAGTTTTATATGCAAACTGAACTCTAGCTGGAAGATTCTTTGCTTTTACCAGACAGGCTGGACTATTAAACTCTAATATTTGAAAAATGTTGTTCTGATTGGTGGACAGGTCTGAGTGTCCTCTACTTCCTGTTTCTGGTTTTCATCATCTTCCTGAACTGGGAGCAGGTGAAGGCCCTCATGTACTGGTTGGACCCCAACCTTCGCTATGCCAAGCGAGAGGCCGACATCATGGTAGGGACTGACAAATGAAAAAACACATTCCCTCAGATTTCTTAAGAATAACAGTTACTCATTATCTGAATTCCACTCTTTGGAGTAGAACACACTCCAAAGTTCTACATACATTGATTAAGGCTTTAATCAATTGTTTAAGGCTTGGAATATTGACCGACTTATTATTTGGTTGATGCATAAGAGGAATTATTTTGGGGAAAATTGCAAGCACTGGTTTTGCTTTAAAATTAGGAAAGGAAGAATAGTCAAATTCATTTATTTTTATGGTTATTTGTTCTAAAATCTTATTTCTGAAATGTAGTTTTTTCAATTTTACCCTTCCTAGTTGACTCTCTTTTTCTCCCCCCCTCCCTCTCTTCCTCTGTGTTTGACAGGAGTATGCAGTGAATTGTCATGTGATCACCTGGGAGCGGATCCTCAGTCATTTTGACATCTTTGCGTTCAGCCATTTCTGGGGTTGGGGCATGAAAGCCTTGCTCATTCGCAGCTACGGTCTCTGCTGGACCATCAGCATCACCTGGGAGCTTACTGAGGTACAGCGCCCCCAGGAGGTCTCTAACGAGGCTCTCTGTACTGTAACGGCTTTTGGTTGAAACTAACCCCTTTGTACTCCAAGTCTACTTTGTACTGTAGGTACTGTTAATCTTCTGGGTATACGTAGATTACTGTAGCACATAACAAATGTGGAGTTTCGGAGTACTTGGTAGCATTCGCTAGCAAATTTGCTAGCATTTGCTAATGCTATTTGCTAGCATTTGCTAATGCTATTTGCTAGCATTCGCTAATGCTATTTGCTAGCATTCGCCTCCTATTTTCTTTCCCTGACATGTATTGCGTACAGTGGCTGTTATTGTTTCTAAAGCAACTTGTAACGTACATGGAAATCTGCAAAACGTCATTGAAATCCCTGCATGCCCCCCTGGGGGTGGGGCTTCCCTGCCCCCTCTGCCTGAAGAAGTCATGAAGTGAGCAGTGCTGTATATTCAGCGTCGTTGTCTCCTCCCTTCAGCTCTTCTTCATGCACCTGCTGCCCAACTTCGCCGAGTGCTGGTGGGACCAGGTCATCCTCGACATCCTGCTGTGTAATGGAGGTGGCATCTGGCTCGGAATGACGGTCTGCCGCTTCCTGGAGATGCGCACGTACCACTGGGCCAGCATCAAGTGTGTTCACGCGTGACTTCTCTAAACCGTGGGCACTTCTGTGGCCTGCCTCTCGAACACTTTTACATATGGCACATTAGTTCACAGAACACAAGGTTACTAACTTCAAATGTTCGTTGACGCGTGGACGTGTTACTGATAAAAACTTGTCATGGAGAAAGATGGCTCCTTTTAAGTTTATTTAATGAGGGCGATTGTCAGTGATGGATGCAGATTCATAGTAAACTACAAAAGAGAAAGTATCTGATTATTAAATAGCACAGTACAGATGTCATGCTTACACAGAAGGCAGAGTGAATTGTAACTCCGTGTGCATCTCGTGTCTTTTGCAGGGACATCCATACTACCACAGGGAAGATTAAACGTGCTGTCCTGCAGTTCACTCCAGCCAGCTGGACCTACGTGCGGTGGTTCGACCCCAAGTCCTCATTCCAGAGGGTGACTGGCGTCTACCTCTTCATGATCATTTGGCAGGTGGGCTGTGAATATAGATCTGCTGGTCCAGGGGGTTCAAGTTTATGTCCTTTAGGCCATTATTGGACAGTAAGGCTCCGTCTGCATAACTGTGGCACAGATGCAAAAGTGTTTTCTTGTGTTTCTTGTCCTTCGTATTGTTTACATTGTTACTCAAATGTGTTGTGTAGGTTCTGTTGTGGTTTGGGGTTTTTTTGCATGACAGTGTGAGCAGAGTGGAGACTTTACCATGACCTCAACTGAAACTAGTTTGCATCCATACCATGGAGATAGAAGGGCACTTGTTTTTTTTGTGGGTGGGTGTGGGTGTGGGTGTGGATGGGTAGGTGGGTGTTGGGGGTTTGGGGGAGGGGGTCAGTTATATGGCTTTGATAGGAAAGGAAGCGCAAGAATGTGCACTGTGGCTCCTGTCGAGAGAGAGAGAGAGAGAGAGAGGGAGGTGTGTATGTGGAGTAAGTGTTCACATTAAAACCAGAGTAGCATGAGACCTGTAGTAGCGTCTGCACCTGTGGAAGGAGTATGGGTACTAGGGTTCACCCGTACCATCGATTACTGTATACTAAATCCGAACTGTGTGCTGGCTGGCTGTTTTCACGGTTGTTTTCATTACAAAATAACCACAAACGCCTCCTGTTCCTCCTCCTCACTGTTGCCACCCCCCGCCCCCCAATTCCAGCTAACCGAGCTGAACACCTTCTTCCTGAAGCACATCTTTGTGTTCCCAGCATGCCACGCTCTCAGCTGGTGCCGAATCCTCTTCATTGGCATCATCACTGCGCCCACCGTCAGGTGAGAACCAGCTGCTCCTCCACACACCGTGCTGATCTTTCTCCATAAGTGTGGAGTGTATGGAACAAATGGGGCAAACAGAAAGACTGAAAAATGGATCAATTACATATTTTTTTTTTTTTTTTGCAATTCATTTTTTAATTGCAGTTCAATGCCAATTTATATTTCTCATTGTTTAAGTAAAAAGAGGTGATAAACACCTTTTGAAAATCACTTGAATGAATCGGAAAGAAGATACTTCAAACTGACACAGAACTGTCAGCTGGGCTGTGTCCCATATCACTGGAACACTGTTTTAGAAGGAAGTCAGCTAATGTGCTTTATACTTATGAAAGTGATCAATGTATACTTTGCTTTTATGGAAGTGTTTTTACTACAAGGTGTTTCCATTCTCCTTTAACAGGCAGTATTACGCATACTTAACAGACACACAGTGCAAACGTGTGGGAACACAGTGCTGGGTGTTTGGGTGAGTTTCACACACACAGGCCCAAACTGTACATTTCTAATATGGTATTTGATTTCAGGGCTCTGTAAAATGTTGTTTATTAAATGTTATCACGTTATATTAACCTTTGTAATATTGATATCTGTGACATCCAAATATGCTCTCAAACAGAGTGCACACAAAAAAAATCTGTGCTGTGAACATTCACACCTAATCCTGGAACTCCAGACGCTGATGCTGAGAGCTTTGTGGGTGATCTGATAAAACGCATCACTTACATAATCCCACAAACATTAAATAATTGTGGTCAAAACAGTGCAGTGTTTGAACATACTGCAAGGCATATTGTAATGTCAGTATGTAACAGTATAATCACAATATAATGGAATTGTTTATATTGTGGGCGACTCTTTGGCATCTTTCTTCACCCAGATCTAAGTCGCATCTTGTCTTGCGCTTTGTTTTTTCTCTTGTCGTTTCTCTTTGGCTACCCTCCGCCGACGTAGTTTACGGGAGCGAACTTGTCGCGTGTCCGTGTGAGTGTGAGTTAACACCAAACCCTGTGGTTGGGGTGGTGAAAAGGATGTAGGCGGGAGGTCTCGTAGTCGATGCTGTTAACCGAGTACTGATGGGGAGGCTTTAACCTCAGGACCTCCAGGGCTCCTCGCTGCTACACCAGCCTGAGCTGCGCTTCTAGAAACATTAGCAGCTAGAAACATAGTAACGGTTGTTATTTCTTTGCCTGTTTGTTAATTTGTTTATTCATATGTTAATTTTTGTTTGTTCGTACCTTATTATTCAGGGCTATTGCCTTCTTAGAGGCCTTGGCGTGTGTTAAGTTCGGACAGGATCTGTTCTCCAAGACTCAGGTTCTCTATGTGATTCTGTGGCTCCTGTGTGTGGTAAGGGCACATTTCACTGTTGGTTGCAACATTCAGTAGTTTGAATGTACAAGAAAAATGACTTCTTTTTTTAAGTATGTTACATCTGTTATTAGATCTTTAACTGAAAATAATTTTTTAACATTAGAATGACAATTTATTTTTGTCAGAAACTGGCTGTGATGGATTAGAATTAGAATATCATAATTAAAACTTCACTAACTAATGCTTTAGATATTTTAGTTACCATTTACTAACCACTTAACACGTTTTGTTTAAATAATCCACAGCATATCAATGTCGGTGTCAATTTTTTTACAAAATGTCAAAATGTGTAACAAGGAAGAATATTTTTCAGGCTTGTCCCATATAGTCAGGTGTCAAAAGAGAAACTTCCTCAGTATAGTCAATAAGTTCAAGAAATTCATTTTTAATTTATTGCTGAGAAGAACAGTTAGTGCTTGCTCCATCATTTACAGTGGAAACACCACCCACCAGCCTGCAGTATTATCACATTTAAGACCTGTGTTTTTCCTCTTCTTTCAGGCCTTCATCACTTTCCTGTGCCTGTATGTGATGGTGTGGTATGCAGAGACGTACGGCCACAGACACAAGGTCTGGCTGCCCCCCTTCCCTTACTCACTCTCTCTCTCTCTCTCTCTCTCTCTCTCTCTCTCTCTCTCTCTCTCTCTCTCTCTCTCTCTCTGTATCTCTCTCTCTCTCTCTCTCTCTCTCTCTCTCTCTCTCTCTCTCTCTCTCTCTCTCTCTCTCTCTCTCTCTCTCTCTTTCTCTCTTTCTCTCTCTCTCTCTGTTTTACATCTTGTATGATAGGCTGTTGCTAATTTGTCTCCCTTTATATAGTCTCTTTGAAATTTTATTTGCCAAAGAGTTCATCGTTATGCGGAATAGATAGTTTTATTTAGCGTATTGGCCGCATTCAGCAGTGCAGTTAAAATGGAAGACACTGACCAAATTCTCCGTTAAATTGTGATTTAACCATCATTGGATACTATGTCTGCTTGAAATAAGGCTGACTGTAACTCTTGATCTAGTTTATCACAAACAAGGCTGGGGGTGACTATCATTTTTTGATGACCTTTTCCCAAATTTGACATTAATGTACACGCTCTTCCAAGAGAGAACATATCTTGATCTTCTATGGTCTACACACTTCAGTGACGAGCTGCATTACAGAGCACATCCCCCACTACAGCCTGCACCACTGATGAGGCCTGCTGGCCTTGAGCAGCCGTGTCACAGTTTTTTCTCTCTCGTAGTCTCTTTCAGAGTGTGAGGACAGTATTTACACTGAGACTGGTGACGGCGATTATGTGAAAGGTAAAAAAAAACAAAAAAACCCCACACAACTCTTCTGTAGACTGAGATTCACAGTGTGAGCCTGGCTAAATCTCTCTCTCTCTCTCTCTCTCTCTCTCTCTCTTTCTCTCATTCTGTCTGTCTGTCTCTGACTGTCTGTCTTTTGTCAATCTGTGTGTAGATAAAGGGGATTTTGAAACAGATGCCACATCATCATCTGTCCCTAGAAGGAGACGGAGGAGCTACGGAAAAAACGAAAACATTAACGGGGTAGAAAAGTAACGAGAACGCGAGTGCACAGACGCTCTCGCAGGGGAAGAGACGGCCGCGGGAGCTGTGGATGAGAGAACTCGAACCCTTCCAAACAACAGAGCGAAATTCTCAGAGAGCGAGAAGGAGCAACGACGTCCGAGGTGGGGTGGGAATGTTTAGGGTGAGCTTGCTGTCTGGTTGAAGCCTCGGACATGGAGTGAAGTCACTACTGGTTTTCCCCATGTTCAGAACGCATATTCCTGTGCTGTGTGTAAACCGAGCCGCTGGACTCTTTCTCCCCGGTCACAGTATTTGTGGTGGTGTTTCCTGTGTTTACAAGAATCACTGACGTGTGTGTGTGTGTGTGTGTTAACGTTACTGCACAGCTGAACGTTTCACACACTGTCTGCTTTGGTAAACTGTGCATCACCCTCCATCAAATTTTCATTTAAAGTTTGGTTTTGTGTTTGTGTACGCACAAACTTATTATCCATGGGTAAAGAACTGTTAAAGAAATACTATACCAAAACCACGTGAATGATGTTGACCGCGAATAAAAACTAATCTTGGATGGTTAGCATAATCCTGTGCAAAATGTTAACCACCTCTTTTAATAATTTTTTTTTTTTTACTATTATTTCTATGGAAGAGCACATGCCGTTATGGTATGTGCAGTTGTTGTTCATTTGAGCCTTTAACTGTTAGGGAGGGAGTCAGTGCTTGTCTGTGCGTCTAGCTCAGTAATCCTGGGAGTTTACAAAGCTCCTTTTACCAGCTACTGAGAGACAGGCACACGCACATTTTAAAAGCTGCTTGGGCGGGGATGCTGGGTAAACGGGAGTTACCAGGAAACGCACGATGTGGAACCAGGCCCGTCAGTGTGCGTGTGAGCTGCTAGCTGTTTGCATCTCGTCTGTTTAGCGTCTATGACCGCAGTACACTGCCACCTACTAGCTGCTAGTGGTTTTGCTCTAAGGCCTACCAAGGCAGTCACATTTGCATATCAAAGTTTGAGCTCCACCCACTTCCCTAGTGTGATTCGGTCTTGCCTTCACTGCCTGCTCCTTAAGCCAGTATTCATAATACCTTGTTTATGAACAGAGATGAAGTCTTTTTAACTCCCAAATGTTTGTACCTGCATGTGTGTATGTTCTAATGACTAATGGTCAGTAACTTTCCATTACATGAATGTGTGTATCTATTTCCATTTTCTTGAAACTGTCTTGTGTGTGAGTTTGGAGTGTTGTATAAATAAGGGTCTTTTTGGTGAGCTCTTTTTTCACGTCTAGCACAAAAGCAACTCTTCTCTGAAGTACCGTTGTACTGTTGCACACTCATTTGCCAAAATGCTCTGTTGAGAGTGGAAATCTGAATGGTTTGTTTCGGTTACTTGCTGTGAAATGTATCCGTGCTTCTCTCCTCCTCCTCCTCCTCTTCCTGCTCTTCCTCCAGTAGAATAAATGTTGGTAATGGTAGAACATCCTCTAGGGAGGTGTTTGCATTTAACCAGTGTTGAAGTGTTTTGGTAAGGAGGGGGAGTTCTACCTATGCTGCAAAAGTATTTGAGAGAACATGCACTTTGGGGCAATGTATAGCCTGCATTCATTCACATGTCTGTTTTTGGATTTTTGAGCCAGTCAACACAATCCTAGTTGATAATGGCTTTTTCTAATTTAACAACGATGAGGTTTAGTATACTGAAGTGTTGGTTTGTCAAACACTTTATTACACTCGTCAGCATAAAGGATTGAATTAGAAAGCAATAGCTATACACATTTCGTATACGAGACTTTACATTTCAGACGTTTTCAGTGTTTAAATTTCCAAAAAATAAAATGTGTGTATGTAATTGTTAAAGATTTCAAATAAAATTTCTCCTGTCTGTAAGAGGCACTGTTTGGTTCTGTCTCATCATACATTCACAGAAAGCAAGACATACGTGCTGCACAGCCATGTTCTGTGTTTTGTTGTCTCCTAAGCTGAGCAGTTAACTTAAAAATATAGAGATCTGTTTACTGTGTGTATGGAGCTGGTTTGTTGTATGCGACTTTGAGACACACATGGTCTGCTGCTATTTACAGTATAGCGATGTGAACATGTGATTTCTATCTTGTGGGCCGGAGTGTGCAACTGTTGACAAGGCAGCATCTGCAGTATGTATATGGTTTTGCTAGGGGCTGGGACACACACACACACACACACACACACACCTTGACTGACCTCTGAATTGTGTGCAGCTCTGACGGAGTACCGCGTGACTCAAGTATCCAATGATAGCTGGTTTTTACTAGTCTGCATTGGACAGAAATAAATGACCACACTGCACACTTCTGCTCATAAAGGGATCATGTTTCAAGCTAAATTTACCACAGATGTATATTTCCTAAATATAAATATACCAGGTTATCTGGGCTTGCTTTGGATTTTGCGTCAATTGTGCCACATCAAAATTTAAAAGTACATGCACAAATGATGCACAAATGTGCCTTAATGTAGCCATTTTCTTCCTGAAGTAATCCCTCTACCAGTAGAGGGCAGCAAGGTATTTATCTCTGACAGTAAATATCACATGATCTTGTGGCCTGTAGGAAACATGGCTGTGTTGTGAAGCTCTCGCTTTTGTCTCGTCTTTCTGCACCCTGAGCTTTTCACGAGAAGTAAAAGGAAGAGAGTCGTGCAAGAGCATGTCTGAGGCCCCTGGATCTCAGTCCAGCAGCAGTAGAAGATGGAGAGGGGCAGAGGAGATCTTGGCAGAGATCCGCTCTGATCTGCTGGAGTGCAAGGTGTGTTTTGAGACCTTCTCCACTGAAGAGAGTCTTCACAGGCCCAGGAATCTCCCGTGTGGTCATGTGATCTGCCTGGAATGCGTTAACACTCTGGCTCTCCGCACCATGCGGCAGCTCGAGTGCCCCTTTTGCAGACGGTTGTGCGACATGGGCAGTACCTACGACTGCCACGCCCTCGTGGCCCTGCAGGAGCTGCTTGGTTCTGAGACCCCCACTTCCCAGTTGCCCGAGAGGGCGCTCCAAACCCATGCGCTGGGTGTCATGCGTCTCCGCTCTGCCTTTGGAGGCTGGGGTAGGCTGATCAACCCAACAGGCTTAGCTGTGTTTGAGCCATCAGGGGCAGTGTTGGTGGTTCACGGAGGTCCTGAGAAGGCCACTGTCTTCAGTCCTGAAGGTGAACGCTTGCATGGGTTTGGCTGTTACGGCCATGGCTCTTCCAAACTCTGCCATCCACTGGATGTTGCAGTATCTCCTGGTAGCCATGTTGTGGTGACTGATGCAGGTGATAGGTCAGTTAAGATGTTCTCTTCCAGAGGAAGTCCTCTGTTCTCCATCGTAGGCCCTTTCGAGCTTCCATGGGGCGTCGCTGTGGATGGCCAGGGGCACATCCTGGTGACAGATGCTCAAGCGGGCACCCTCTGGCAGCTGATGGTCGATTTTGGCTGTGGCAAGCTCTTGGTTAAGAGGATGGTTGTGAAAGAGCTGCAGTGCCCACGTGCTGTGGCATCCTGCAGAGCATCAGGACGCGTCGCTGTGTTTGAGCATGATGTTGGTGGACGACGCGGGGGAAATGCTATGCCAGCGCGGCTGAAGCTCTTTAGCAAAGACTTCGTTCTGCTAATGCAGGTGGACAGTTTCAGTCTCAACCTGATGACCTCAGTGAGGCTGGACGTTTCCTCTGCTGCCTTTGACGGAAGAGGAGGGCTGGTTGTGTCTGACGCTTGTCGGGGACTTGTGTGGAGTTTGGGTGACCTGCACAGAGTGACTGAGCTACGTCCGCTTGTGGTGGAGGGACTATTGCATCCAGTGGGGTTAGTGGCAACAAGACAGAACTTTCTGATTGTCTTAGATAGTGGAGACCACACTGTGAAGATCTACTCGGCCAGCACCGACAATTCATAGAGAGATAAAAAATGATAAAAGGTGATTTGAAAATATATTCTTGTTATTGAAGTCATTATTTTGTTCTTCTGGCACACAAATTATTATTTTGAAAAAGTTTTGTGTTTTTGTGACATATGAATATGTTTGTGGTTGTGCAATAAACGCAGTGCCCTCCCAGCCCACAAGTGTCTTATCTGTTTATAAGGTCTCATAGCAGGCTCTTGGCAGGTGCTGAGTTCGTGTCCAGCAAAATGCCAACAAATTGGCCAAAATAAAGAGGTTTGTCCTAAAGAAAATGAATGTCTAGGATACGATTCAGGTTCATAACGGTGGGCAGCAAGAACAGTAACGCCAAAGCCGCCCGGAGAAGTTACCGCTGCGTGGTGGTCTTGGTGGGCACTTTCTCATAGACGAAAAGGTCTCTTTTTACAGCCTCCTAGCCAGATTTTTCTCATTCGCCTGTAGTCTCTATAGTGTTTCCCTCTCTGTCCAGGATATTCTTTCATGCACCATGTGTCGGTGTGTAGTTAAGCCCTTTTAAAGCACAGTTTTCATTTGTGAATTAGATTATGTATTAGCTAGTTCGTTTTCCGTTAGTACCAAGACGCAGGGAGTTTTTTTTTACTGATCGTGCGAACTGGCAACTACTCCCAGCGGAAGATGGCGGTTTGGATGATGCTGACTGAAGCTAGAGCTGAGCAGTGGATCTTCCTAGCCAGATAGCTAGGTCGAAAACCAGGCAATTATGTTTTGAGTTTTGATCACTTGTTTGTCGGGCATGGTGGGGTTAATTTCGGGGGGTATATGCACCCGTTTGCCTACAGACATTTGCACAGCAGTTGTTATTACGGGACTTTGCGTAGACTTCCATTATCCAGCTAGCCATAGATTACAGCTAGCGCGCATTGCTCATTGCTGACCCTGTGTGAGACAAAAAAAAGTGGGGAGTAAAATGTCGGATACAAAGGTAAAAGTTGCTGTCCGAGTTCGTCCTATGAACCGAAGAGGTAAGTCAACCATAAAGTCTGGACCGAGGAACAATATCTAAATCAGTTTGATGAGATACGGCTTTGATTTGCTTGCTTCTTCCAAGGGAAATTATGCTACATCATATTGATTCATGTCGCAGGTAGCTTTGCTAACGCGTTTGATAGCTGTAAAAAAAAAATTAAAATGGACAAAGTTTTGCAATAACAGAATGGCAGCATTTTTGGTGGTGCCTGTATTTTATTTTGTTGTTAATGTTGTAAAGCAAAATGCGGACGCCCCTGTGTTGAAATTTCTATTCCCTGTAAGTGAGAGAACTTTTTAGGCAAGTTTGCTCCGTTGGTTTGCAGAGATTGAGCTCAGCACAAAATGTGTAGTGGAAATGGACGAAAACCAGACCATTCTGCACCCGCCGCCTTCAAACGCGAAGGGGGACAACAGGTAAAAGTGTTTTTATTATTTTCAGTGATTTGTTTAACAGTTGGCTGTGACGCCGTGTTATGCTTCGACTGACTGCAAATAACTTGGCCATGTGTATAAGAAAAGCAAAGGTCTTTTAACTTTAGTATGCAGCTAGCATTGGTGCCTCGGGTTTCGGGTGGGACCAGTGGATATGCCAGCTTGACGCCCTACGAGAGAGGCGCTTCACTGTTCAGCTGACTCTGTTATCAGAAGTAGAGAAATGGTGTGTAACTTGAATCCTAATAAGCAAATGGTGGTAATAGGGGTGGGGGGT
>JAOXYF010000028.1:3626076-3653357 GCA_028565775.1 Sternarchorhynchus goeldii
AGGTTCAGTGCTCACCTGGTTACTGAAGGTGAGGGCAGAGGTTCAGTGCTCACCTGGTTACTGAAGGTGAGGGCAGAGGTTCAGTGCTCACCTGGTTACTGAAGGTGAGGGCAGACCCACCCAGCTGCTCAGCATCACCTGCTCACCCAGCTCTTGACTAATGTGTGTGTAAAGGGGAATGAACACACTTTACTAGCGTGTGTGTAAGGCACGTATGGTAAAGCCGTCTCCCTCTTGTTCTTCATGAACTGCTCGCCTGCGGCTTCAGGACAATCTGGGCGGGAACAGTAAAACAGCCATGATCGCCACGGTGAGTCCCGCGGCGGACAATTACGAGGAGACTCTGTCCACGCTGCGCTACGCAGACCGTGCCAAGAGGATCGTCAACCACGCCGTGGTCAACGAGGACCCCAACGCACGCATCATCAGAGAACTGCGGGAGGAGGTGGAGAAGCTGAAGGTGCAGCTGTCCCAGGCTGAGGTGAGCAGAGAGGGACGCACACAAACACACATGTACACACAATTTTCTTTTTTCTACATGAAATATGTCCAGGTGTTACAAGCAGGTCCAACAGATTGTGTTTGTGTCTGTGTGTGTGTGGGCGTGTGCGCGGGCGTGTGTGTGTGTGTTAGTCTATGAAGGCTCCTGAGCTGCAGGAGAAGCTGCAGGAGTCGGAGAAGCTCATTCAGGAGATGACGGTCACCTGGGAGGAGAAACTCAGGAAGACTGAGGAAATCGCACAGGTACTCGACGCACACACACACACGCACACACACACGTATGATTATGCCATGTGAAACACAGCAAACATTTGTAATTTGTTTGTTCATACAAAAGCTGCCATTTTTGAGAATTAGCATGTTTGATAATTCAGAATGCTCTTCATCTGTAAGGTGCACTCATAAGAGTGCAGTCTAAAAAAAAGATAATATATCATGTGCTTAAAAGATAAGTACCTAACCAATGTCTTTTAAATGATATAAAATCACCCCATTTCTGCACTCCTCTCTCTCCTCCGCCCCCACGTCTGTTTTCTTTATTATCTGTCTTCCTTCTCTCCCTCCTTCTCTCCCTGTCCCATTCCCTCTCCTTCTCTCCCTCCTTCTCTCTCTGTCCCATTCCCTCTCCTTCTCTCCCTGTCCCATTCCCTCTCCTTCTCTCCCTCCTTCTCTCTCTGTCCCATTCCCTCTCCTTCTCTCCCTCCTTCTCTCTCTTTTTCTAACCCACCCTGAAGGAGCGGCAGAAGCAGTTGGAGAGTATGGGTATCTCTCTGGAGTCCTCAGGAATTAAAGTTGGCGAGGATAAGTGTTTCCTGGTCAACCTAAATGCTGACCCCGCCCTCAACGAGCTGCTGGTCTATTACCTGAAGGTATGGCCCCGCCCATCACACCTCCTTAAGATTGTGTGAGCTTGAGTATTTGTTTAACAGATTTTCTGGTTATGGAACAGTTGAATGGAAACAAAAACTCTGGTAAAACCGTTTGAAGTGGAGCACTTTGCATTTATGCTGAGCCAAAGAAAAACAGTAGAGTTTATAAGTCAAATATCTGGAGGATTTTAACAGTTAAAACCACGAAGAGGTTATTGATTAGAGCTTTATAATTGATTTGCTATATTATTTTAAGTATGAAAGCGACAATGTCCTTTGAGTCCGTCACTGAGAGTATGGTGTAACTGTGATGTTTGATCAGGACGTTGAGATGGGTCTGATAGTTCAGTTTGGCTGCGCTGGACTGAACAGATACAAACTGCATTCTAAGAAGTAGAATGAGAACCTGCTGTACTCCAGTGCACAGGCTACAGCTGGACTCCAGTAAAAGTCACTCGTACTTGTTCAACAGATGGACCACCGCTGCATTTGAAAAAAGAACATGTATATTAAAAAAACAACAACAAGAAAAGCCAATCGATGTGCTTTACAAATAAGATTTAAACAAAACAAGAAAACTATTATAGAGATACAAGCAAAAATGGATTAAAGTGCTAATTGAAAATATTACTCCAAAGTGCAAAGATAAACTGTTAGTGTCAGAGTGCAGCTATAGAATGTAGCTGAGCAACTGTGTTTATGAGCTGAGAGGTCGTGCCTAGTATGCTGGGAAGTGACATGTGATGCCATTGGCCCAGATCATTAGACCATTAGTGCTGTAACCCAGACAACGGGCTTTTGTTCTGGGTACCGGCACCGTGGTATGCAAATGCGGAATTAGCATGCTGCAGAGACCAGAGCACTGTGCAGTAGCTAGAGTGAGCAGCCTCCACCACAGAGCTGGATGGTCTGACACGGTGTACTGTAGCGTCTCTGATCGGCAGACCCAACATTGTGACCCCAGCAGTTACCCGTGGCTTCTCCGGGTAACTTCTCCGGGTAACTTCCAGCCTGAGCTGCTTCTTCACGAGAAGGTTTGATCTCCTCCACACCTTTGATGATTTCAGAAGTATCTCGAAAGATCCTTCACCAAAAGTCAGACCATTTGGACAGTTAAATTATCCGACCAATCGGCTATGGAATTTCAGATTTAAGAAATTCACTTTGTATGGCTATAATAATTGCTAAATAAACTATAGATCAAAAAAAGCACATTATGGCCCAAACATCCAGTTGTTAAAAGGACGGCCTTGTTGGGAAAGCGTGAGCGCACAGAATCAAATTTGAAACTACAAATATGAAATAGCCTACAAGATATGAATGTGTAGGATTGCCTGACATAATGAAACATGGTATAAGTACATTTGTGGAAAAGAAACTGGAGTTTACTTTCAAGATTGCAAAGATTGGATTTTTCCTTTTGTCAGTTTTTATACATATGCAATTTCTATACATGTACGAAGGCAGAGAACACAAGCCGTTCGAGGGTAATAATTAAACGAGGTTTGAGACGATGTAAGAAAGACAAGTATATGATCGTTTGTCTTACAGTTTGAAATATATACATATAAAAATTCATCTGTCAGTATTGCGATCACTAGCAACAAATTTGTATTCTATTTGATGCATTTTAGTCACCATCATAGCATGTCATGGCGGTCAGAGCAAGTCGGTGTGATAATCGAGACAAACCTGCTTCTGTGTGAGCAACTGGCATTTCAGAGGACGTCTTCTGGTCTATTGAACATCAGGTCTTCAGTCCACAGTGAATTAAACACACTCAAATCAGCTTAAACTGACTACCCTTCATAACTATAGAATACTGACGTCTGTGTGGAACTGAAGATGGGTGTAATCAAGACTATAAGATCGGCCACTTCCACAGTGACACCAACTGTTCTGTCTTGTGTACGTGTGGTGCGTCTTTTATCATGCATGTTCAGGAGCACACGCGTGTAGGAGCAGATACTTCTCAGGACATCCAGCTGTTTGGCATTGGGATCCAGCCGGAGCACTGTATTATTGACGTGACCCCTGAGGGAGAAGTCGCCCTCTGCCCCATCGAAAACGCCAGGTCAGGACACACACACTCATCATGTGAAATATCGCCAAACCACAGGAGCAATGGTAACGATTCATTGTAAATAATTAAAGGCTAAGGTTGCGCCCTCTGTGTTCTAATGCGAGGAGGTGAATTTGATTCCACAGTCATGTGTGGCCAGCAGCCAAGAGCACTATTAGCAATGAGCCTCTCTCTCCCTGTTAGCAGACTGCTGCCACCTAGTGGACATCTTGGGTCAAAGACGTGGAATTGAGGGGTTAGGGAGACCACCAGCTGGTTTATTTGAAAGGTTTGTGAGGAAAATGTCTTTGTGAAATCTTGTGTTCTCCTGCAGAACCTGCGTGAATGGAACTATCGTTCACTCAGCAGTTCATATTTGGCACGGAGACCGGATTTTGTGGGGAAATAATCACTTCTTCAGGTTTGGATTTTGATCACATCTATTAGTATATCTGGCTTTGTGAAGCTTGTGTTGAGTTCTGTGTTGGCAGCTGTGTGTGTGTGGCATGTATGTTCAACCCTGGAGTGTCCCTGGTGCACTGACCCCTGGGTGTGTGTCTTGTTTGCAGTAATCTTGGGTTTGAGTCCCATGTGTGTTAATGTCTGGGTGTGTGTGGCTTGTGCGCTAACACCTGAGTGTGTGGGTGTGTGTGGCTCCCCCAGAGTGAACCTGCCGAAGCGAAAGCGGCGTGACCGTTTGAAAGATCTGGAGCGGGATTCGCCGCGCGAGAGCTTCGTGGAGGCCGACGTGGAGTCTGTGAGTGAGGCTTCATCCGAGCAGGACTACAGCTACGAGTTCGCCCAGATGGAGGTCATGATGAAAATGCTGGGCAGCAACGGTAAGCTTCTGCCCCTACCCCTACTACCCCTACTACCCCTCCTAGTGCCCACCTCACTCTCTTTACCCCTCCGTCCCACTACTCTCACCCCAGTACCTTTTTAAGAGACTGAGTGTCCGTTCTGGTGCCTGCAGACCCTGTGCAGAGCGTGGTGCAGGTTCTGGAGAAGCAGTACTTGGAGGAGAAGCGCAGCGCTCTGGAGGAGCAGCGGCTGCGCTATGAGCGAGAGCTGGAGCTGCTCCGGCAGCAGCTCTCCCCCGACAGAGCCTCCCTCCACCAGCGCAGCAACAGCGATCGCCTGCCCTTCCCAACACACATGGCTCACAGCAAACTACGCCTGTGGACTGAGGAGAGGTCAGGAAGCTGTGAGGGTGGGGGTGTGGGTGGGATGGGTCCTACTACGGTCTGACTTTAACCGTTCTGTTATAAAACTGCTGTAGAAACACAGTGATGAAGTGATACACTCACATGGCCCATTTCCAGCCATAAAGCATCTGGAGTCTATATCTTTTCTTGGCCCTGTGCATGCTTAAACACAGCTACCTATTACATATAGCATCATATACACACACACACAGAATGGTTATTTTGATAGCCAGTGTATGACCAGTTGGTTTGTAGTGTTAGAATAGCTTGTGTGAATGCAAGCATTTATTTCAGGTGGAAAGTAAATTGTGTGTGTGTGTGTATGTGTGTGTGTGGTGCAGGGACGAGATGTTTCGCCAGAGTCTGTCCCGGCTACGGGAGCAGGTTGTCCGGGCCAATGTTCTGGTCCGAGAAGCCAACTTCCTGTCAGAAGAGATGGGTAAACTCACTGACTACCAGGTCACCCTGCAGATCCCCGCAGTCAACTTGAGCGCCAACCGCAAGGTATGAGCTCAGGAGACAAACTGTATTGAATTGTGTGCTGCTGCATCAGATAATGTGCAAATGATGCTAAAGAATCTGCTCATGGTGTAAACAGTGTTTTAAATCCATGCAGACACTGTGCTACAGTCACTGGAGTGTGATTCGGTCCCTGCTGTGTTTGTGTACTAGCGTGGCGCCATTGTGAGTGAACCAGCCATCCAGGTGCGCCGCAAGGCTAAATGCACACAGGTGTGGACCATCGAAAAACTGGAGAACAAGCTGGTGGACATGCGCGATCACTACAGGGAGTGGAAGGAAGGAGACCAGGACACGGTGAACAGCACACAGAGCCCCTGCATACACACACACACTACACACACACTACACACATTACACAGTTCAGACCAGGGTGCAGGGAAACCTCCACTGTTTTCTGTCTGTTTTAACACATTATTTTGACAGCATTAGTAACAGCTTTGCTGTAGGAACTTACAGATGATCTAGTTACTTTTTCGGTAAATGATTGTAAATCTCTTATCTAGTATTAAAAGAAGTAAACGTGCAGGTTTTTCTACACAGGATTTGAGCTCTTGCAGAATGCATTTTGTGTCCAGTGTCCAAGGGGAGGTTCAGTAACCCCATGCCTGGAGATCAATGGGTTTCATTTCTCTCTTAAGTCTCTGGTTAGCTGGGCTCAGGTGTGTTGGATTACAGTTAAAAGCCTCCTCCAGCGAGAGCACTGGTACACGTCCATCTTGGTCAGGATTCCCTCATAAAATAATATCATAATTTCAGTGGAACCTAATTACACAATACATAATGTCCTGGTTTTCTTAATGGCTTAATAAATAAGAACCTAAACAATGTTTGCATTTGGTTGTTTGTGTCTTCTGACAGTCTGTCAAACTGCAAAACAAGCAAGGAGATCCATTCTATGAAGCACAGGAGAACCACAACCTCATTGGTGTGGCTAATGTGTTCCTCGAGTGTCTCTTCCATGATGTCAAGCTTCAGTATGCAGTTCCTATTATCAGCCAGCAGGGGGAGGTACTAATAATAGTTTGCACTGTGACTCTCATCCATGCTTGTGTACGTGCACGTGTGTGTGTGTGTGTGTGAGAGAGAGAGAGAGAGAGACACTGACTGACTGACTGACTGACTGTGTGTGTGTGTGTGTGTGTGTGTGTGTGTGTGTGTGTGTGTGTGTGTGTCAGGTTGCGGGGCGGCTGCACGTGGAGCTGATGCGTGTGAGTGGAGCTGTTCCTGAGCGACTGGCGGGCAGTGATGACTCATCTGAAAACTCTTCAGAGAGCAGCAGCTATGAGGTCATGGACACTAACGGAGAGATCGTCCACATGGCCAAGAAACTCACCTGCAGGGTGCGCCCATCTGCACACGCACGCTACCCTAGCAACGCTTAGCCATCAGTGTCGTCACTGTTATCATACAATATAGGCTAAAACGTTTTTTTTCTTCCTTATAGTTCAAGCTTGTGTGTACCAGAATATCTTTAATTTTATATTATAGTAATTACGAATTCTGACTGGTAAGGAGCTTTTGGATGCTGGGTTGTGTGTTCTCTCGAGTTCCTCTCCATCATATATTTTACTGGTGTGATCTTGTAAAAGTGCGTGGTCTTTGAACTGTACGTATTGTTTTGAAAGTGTCATCCTCTCCCCGGGATCCTGCAGTTTAATGTTTTTTTGTGTTTGTGTTTTAACGCGTGTTTCACAGGTACGGATCCGCGAAGCGACTGGCCTGCCACCTAACCTGTCTAACTTCGTCTTCTGTCAGTACACCTTTTGGGAACAGGCGGAGCCAGCAGTGGCTCCTCCCATGGTCAGCCCAGACACGCCCTCTCCTCGTACCACGGATTCTCAGTTTACCGTGCTCTTCGACCACTGCAGAGTGAGAAAACACAGGCCAACAAAATCCCGTTTAAGCACATGAAATCCTGTATATACATACACCGTCCTATATGCATATACACTGCATTGATTTGGTACATTCCTGGGCATGCATTGTGTCACAGCAGTTGCTACACCATTCTGTTACACAAGATTTATATTCTCTACCATGTCCAGACTGAGGCTGTCTCTGCCATGTAACTGAAGCATAATCTAGTGAAGATTTGTTGCAGATCTCACAGTAGATTCCACCTGTCCTGCACTAGTTCACTGCTGTTTATTAACACAGCACCCACTTTATAAAGGTTGTTAACAGAGGACACTGGTTCTTCGTGCATGCGCTCTTTGCCGCAGGACTACGTGGTACACGTCACGGAGGAGTTCCTAGAGTTCATCTCGGATGGGGCTCTGGCCATCGAAGTCTGGGGCCACCGGTGTGCGGGAAACGGCAGCTCCCGCTGGGAGCTCGACACACTGCAGGCCAAGACACGAACACTTCAGGACAGGTGAGCACACTCGTCTTGGGGGGGGTTGGTATAGTCCTACAGGACCCAGGGCTTTCTACACTTAGGTTCTCCTGTTGTGGATGTGAGTGCTGTGTGTAGAAACTTTCTGTGTGTAGAAACAGACCTGTTCGGTGTGGGTCTGTTTTCCCAGGTGGAGTGAGGTGTCCCGCAGGATTGAATTTTGGGTCTTCATCCAGGAGCTGAATGAGCAGGGTCTTTACTCCCCTGTGGAACTGTATCCCAACAGAGACATCAGCACAGGGGGGGTGTTCCAGCTCCGCCAGGTCTCTTTCTCTCTCACACACACACACACACACACACACACATTTGCACGTGCGTACACATACAGACATACCGAGTCTGTTGCTGTGACTGCTGGACACGACTAGATAAACTATAAATGTGTTACAGTGTACTTGTTAACATTTGTGTGTGTGTGTGTGTGTGTGTGTGTGTGTGTGTGTCCATCCATTGTCCAGGGTCACTCCAGGAGACTGCAAGTGATGGTTAAACCTGTTCAGCATTCTGGAACACTGCCCCTCCTAGTTGAGGCCATTCTCTCAGTCTCTATCGGCTGTGTGTGTGTGCGCTCAGCTAAACTCCAGAGGCCTCTGGACAGCTACCAGGTGTGTGTTATTTGTGGCGTGTGTGTGCACAATCAGTATGATATGCATTTAAACTATTTGAGAGAAGTAGAAGACATTTTTTTGTTTAATCCCCTTAAACGTGTGATACAGGGGATAAAAGCAACGTGGCACACGAATAAAGTAAAACAAACCTAAAGAAAGTAAAACAGTTTGACGTACACACAACCACAGAACATCAGCTGAGCAGAAACACGTCTGACAAACTTTCAGCTTTAAACCAAGTGACGTACATCCACAAATCCAGAACGCTTGAATCAGCTGCAACTCGCAAGATCTGCCACGTCTAATGGGACTAAAACCAACAGGCGAAAAGTACATGAAAATGCACCAGTAGAGCATGTAGATTTGTCTCTCGCCAGGCAAGTGTGTGTGTGTGTGTGTGTGTGTGTGTGTGTGTGTGTGTGTGTGTGTGTGAGAGAGACAGAGACCGTGTGTGTGTGAGAGAGACAGTGTGTGTGACAGAGTGTATGTTCTCTCCTGGCAGAAGGAGGAAGATGACGATATGGATAGTTATCAGGTACACACTGTCTCTGCCTGCTTCTGTTCTCTGTTCAATCAGGCATGACGCAAATCAGCTGCTAACTAGCAAAAGAGAAGAAATGCTTTAACCCAAGGGTGCTATCATGGTTACCATGGAAGAAACACACAGCATGTCACTCACTGGTTCCCCTCTCTTTTTAAAAAATTATTTAAAATTTATCTCTTTTTTTAAAATTATTTAAAATTTATCTCTCTTTTTAAAAATTAAAATTAAAATTTTTAAAAATTATTTAAAATTTATCTCTCTTTTTAAAAATTATTAGTAATGTAATATTAGCTTTGTAAGGCGAAGGCTAGAAATTACTGTAGTCAGCAATGTCTTGTTTTTGGTTGTTTATTTATTTATTTTGGAAAAATTAAGAAATAGTCAAGGGCAAAATTTCCATGTTTGTGTCCAAATCTCTTGGTGGTGATGGGGTTAAATTTCTCTAACTAAAAAGCAGGGTGCGAATCTCCCTGCAGGCCATCAGTCGATCCTAACCCCGCGGCCGCCACTCGGGCCTCAAGCACGCTGGGTTTCAGCCGGATGCTTTTTTTTTGGGTTGTGTGGCCCTTGTAACTGTTTGCCAGAGCGTGGCCCTCACTAACACCCGGGGGCCCGTTACCGTGGGGACCATTACTGTGGAGAAGCAGGGTGCAAGCTTCATCACTGCACGCACGCCTGCATGGATCACTGCATGAGACGTGGTAGTCCCGCGGGACGTGATGGTCCTGTTACGGTGCTTCTACTAAAGGGAACTAAACTGGGCTGACATTTCAGAAACTGGAGTTCACATGTTCATTGTGTGTGTTTTGTTTTCATTTATTAACATGGCACTTCTGTGTGTGTTACAGGTTACTGTATTAATATCTACCCCATTAATTTTTTCTCTTACCCCAGATGTAGCAGATCAGCTAAGGTAGAATTTGTATCCAGGTTTGGCGCTAATTGGCTAACATCGGCTAGCTAGCAATGGGAGCTTGTACTAGTTAGCGCAGTGTGAAGTGCATGCCAGCAGAGTCCAGCTCGGTCATCAGGTCATCTCAGACAGACTTGCTTAGGCGGTTCATGCGAGTGTACATCGAGTAAAGCTGATCAACCACATCTGGGGTGAAAGAAAAGCTGAACTGTTCTTCAAAGGCGTGTGCATTGTGATCTGGATCGTTACCTGTTCCTTCCTCTTGTATATGAGGGTGTTCTTGTTGGTTTTTGTTTGTTTTTGACTTGGAGGAATACATCACACAAAAATGCAGTGATGGCTGTTTGGAAGCAGCGTAATTTAATTTGCATACATTTACATAACTGAATGGATTCTTCCTCGTTTTAAGTAATTATAAGTTGTATTAGCATTTTTGGGTAAAGTATTCCTTTAAGGGATGCTTAAGGATATGAAAATCTAGTGGTCTGCAGTCCCCACGATGCTGAACTACGCCTGACTCATGTTGTCTTGCGCATGCTCAAACGAGTGCCTGCAGTGACGAAATTACTGATCCCAGATCTGTCGGTCTGCAGGAAGAGGATCTAAACTGTGTGCGTGAACGTTGGTCCGATGCCCTCATCAAACGCCGGGAGTATCTGGACGAGCAGATCAAGAAGATCATTAACAAATTAGGTGAGTTTTTGCCATCACATGACACACATGTATCTGTTCTCCTCCATCCCTTCCGTACCCAAACTACACTTTCACTTTAAACTGTTGTACATTTCTTTTCCTTCCCCTCACAACTTTTGTTAAAGTTTTACACTTTCACTCATACTCCATTCCACACTTTTATTTTGGCAATTTACACCCTGTAGTAACTTTATCTCGTGTGTGTGTGTGTGTGTGTGTGTGTGTGTGTGTGTGTGTGTGCGCGCGCGCGCATATATAGAGAAATCTGAGGAAGACGTGGAGAGGGAAGCGCGGCTGGTGGAACAGTGGGTGGGGCTTACCGAGGAGCGGAACGCAGTACTGGTCCCTGCGCCAGGAAGTGGGATCCCTGGAGCACCTGCACATTGGTGAGAGCAGCTGAAGCCGCCAACACTAATACTAACACTGAGTGTTAGTGATCTGTCACACCTGAGGCAATTACTCAACTCTTAATTCTGCCCCCACCAATTTATTGCTCTAGGGTGCCCTCTCCTGGTATGGAAGCACACATTCCTGTTCTCTTTCTGGACCTCAATGGTAAAATGACCAAGCTTAAATTTTATTTTGCTAAGCATAAATTTGTTGCTGGAATGTTAATTAGTGATATTCTGGACTTTCGTATCCTCTGTTCTGAGTTGGAGACAGTTCTGTATTGCAGTGTAGAAGTGTGTCTGATTTCAAAGTGTTGCTGTTCTCCAGCTGATAATCTGACCGTGACTGAGCAGCTGCCAGGAGCCCATGCAGCAGGGGTCAACTCCATCCTCCCAAAAGAACACGGCAGCCAGTTCTTCTACCTACCCATCATCAGACACAGCAGTGATGAGGTACACACACACACACACCATGGTGCACACCCCCAGGGAACAGTTTTTGGATGACCTGGGGAGCCCTTGATCTGAATGCAGAAGCTCGTCAGTCACTCCCTCGTTAGCACAATGGAATTAGCAGTATCCTGAGTTGACCCTTGCTGGGAGAACGGCGAGACTGGGCAGGTCTTGTGGATCGGGGCGTTTTCCGTTCACTAGCTCTCTCTTCCAGGTGAGTGCCACCTGCTCATGGGACTCGTCCATCCATGACTCCATCTACCTGAACCGCGTGACCCCCAGTGGCGAGCGCATCTACCTGATTGTCAAGGCAACGGTGCAGCTCAGTCACCCCGCCTCCATGGAGCTCGTCCTCCGCAAGAGGATCGCTGTCAATATTTACAACAAACAGGTGGGCGGGCCACGGCGAAGGGCGTCTGTAGGAAACGTCTGAGGGGTCTGCGGGACACGCCTACCGCCAGGGTGATCACAGGGTCTTAAAACAAGCTGGTTTTATTCACTTAAGAAAGTTCACAGTTGAACAGTTTACAATAGTTTTCATAGCAGTCAGACTCCCAGTGTGATGATGCACTAAGGATATGCTTTTTCTTATTTCCTGCAGAGCTTCACACAGAGTCTGAAGAGGAGGATGTCTCTGAAGAGTGTGTTGCCCTCCTGTGGCGTTACCTATGAAATCGTATCCAACATACCAAAGGTGAACAAGCCCTCTGTGTTGATTTGCCAAGAGGTGAAGTCTTGATGGAGCTATGTCTCTACTCAAAGCTTTTAAAGAACAGGTCTGACTGTCTGTATCACTGGTTCCGTTGACATTACACTGCATGTGTTCACACACACGCACACACACGCATGCGAACAGGCCTCGGAGGAGCCGGAGGAGCGGGAGACGCTGGCGTTGATGGCGGCGCGGGGGGAGCCTGAGGAGATGCAGGATGGGGAGACGTACATCGAGACTTATACCCGAGGAGTTCTGGAGGTGGCCAACATCCTGTGTCTGGAGCGACTCCGGCAGGTACACACACCAACACACACACCCTCCGCTCTCTGGGGGATACCGGCCTTTACGTCTGAGTAAATGTGCTGAAATGTACTGAAATGTGATTCATATGACAGATGGCACTCCCATTGATCCTCAGAATAGTCTGTCTGTGGTGGGTGTGGGTGTGTGTGTTTTGGTAGGCAGTGACGGTGAAAGAAGCACTCTCAGTTAAAAGCAGACGCATACAGAGGAGCCTCAGCTCCCCCAATGTCCAGCATGTAAGAGACATTTTACCTTCTACTAACACGCACACACACAGAGGAAAAATTCCCCCAAGAAACATCCCTTTGTGTTTTGTCGTAGACGTGCTGTAAGTCGGATGCACTGAGCTGTGAGGACGAGGATGTGAAGGTTTGTGATCTCTTCTGTTGGTCCGCCCATTCCGCCCCGCCTGCTCTGCCCGGCTGTGTTGAAGGTCTGGGAGGTTCCACTTTCGCTCTTGCCTTTGTGTGCAGGGTCCCGCTGAGCTTCAGCAGGACGGTCTGGATGGTCTGTTCTCCGAGGCTGGCGTCTCTTCCACCCCCGCAAAAGACCCTCTTGTCAAAAACCGGGACAATCATGGTACTGTCTCTACCCTTACGACTGCTTATCGTAACTCTCCTGAGATACCATTAAAACATTTTTTTTAATTATTTAAAAAATCTAGAACCATTTTACATGTGTCTGTCATAATTAATCTTCTTTTAAAGAGCTTTGATGGTCTTCAAAAATACCAGCTGTCCAGGGTTTTTTAATATACTGTAGTGCATTAATCTAAATCATTTTAGTCTAATTGTTCCATGCCAACATAAAAACACAATTTTTCTCATGTACAGCATGAATCACTGTTGTGCCTTTGTGTTGTATGTACATTAACTGGGTGGTTCTTTTGCAGGGTCGGTTCCAGAGAGCCCCACGTTCTTCATTTCCAGCCCGTTCAAGGCTCTCTCCCCCCAGCCGCCCAAGTTTCTCAAAGCCCTGATGCCCGTCAGGGAAGAGAGCAAAGCCAAGCGTTCACTGGAGGCACGCCCCCTGCTGGGACAGGAGGTGAAGTGCCTACACACACACACACACACACTTTTGTGCACATACTCACATGCATGTTTTTCAAGCGGTCTTTGTCCATCTGTTTTTAAATATTCCACCTAAACCATTAAATGTAGTCCACTATTTTTCAGTTCATATACCACACCATATCATACCCTCTGGATAAACGTAGTCCAGTAGTGACATCTCAGTCATTAACAGAACTAAAACACTTATTACCCAACAAACAATATGGTAACATACATGTCAACAGTGTGGAAAGCTAAATACATGGATACAACCAGGGATGAATGTGTTTACTTGTGTCCCCAGCCAATCAGATGATTCGTCAGCATGGTGCCAAGCTCCTAACTATTGATTGGTTACTATTAAAAGTGCATAGGCTGCAAAAATTAATTCAAAGAACGGTTCATTCAAATTGGCAATGAGATGCAAATAGTTAATCTAACTGCCAGCTTCTAACTGGTGGCCACAATGTCGTTCTTGGTTGAACTTTCTTTATGAGGCCATTCATTTGAATTCACTGGAAATGTAATTTTCACTAATATTTGCTACCAGAGCTCTTGTTTCTAAAGCAGCTTTTCAGAAGTCCAGCCACATGCTGCAAAAATGGAACAGGCGTCAATATAAACAGGCAGATTGTTATTGTAATCTTGGGCACATCATGCCCTGTCCCTTTAAAACCTTGTAAATGAAACCCAGGCTTTTTAAAGTACGTCGTAAAGTTCAGGACAGGCTGTATATGTGGCTGCAACCCAAGCAGGAATGTTTGCATGCCTAAACCCCACCCAACACTAACACTACTGCCACCAGCTGCCAAGTGCACCTGCCTGTATGCGCTGTTCTGCATGCTGTGTGTGTGTGTCTGTGTGTGTGTGTGTGTCTGTGTGTATGTGGCCCCTGTTGCAGAGCATGCGCTGGCTAGTCGAGAGCTCTGTTTTGGTTAACGGGGGTCGCTGGCCCCGCCCCCGGGCTCAGAGTGAGGGCCACAACAGCATGACAAACCACACCCCCATCATAACAACACATGCTGCTGTAAGTTGCAGACACACACACACACACACCAAACACAGGACACATTCCAATGAAAAGCAACTCTCATATCCATATCAGTACACATATCTATAAAAACAGCTGTTACTTCATAACTGTGAGCCGCTAAAATGAAGGCTTTTGAAAAGTCAGCATTTGCCCCCATGTGCTGTGTATAAATAAAAAAATTATAAGTTTCGATGTTCATCATAAACAATACAAAACCACCATTAAAGTACATTTACAAAAAAGGAAAAGATTTAGATGAGTTTATTAACTTCTGTTCATAATTTATTGCTGTTTGTTCATGACACATTTATTCCATTTCAGTCTCCTGTGTCCTCCATTCAGTACAGTACTCCATTCAGTACAGTACTCCATTCAGTACAGTACTCCACGAATCACAATGACCATAACATTTAACCCCATATTATTACAATACGGTCTGGGAAACCTAATAACTCAGACAGAGGTTATTAGTCATAGATAAACTAAACTGGTATTGGGTACAGAGGGAAATACTGTAGATGCAGACCATTTAAGGCTTCGGTCAAAGTGCACCAATGTTTTACCGAATGCAGTACATTGTGATTTTGTTTCATGTCTGGCCTTGGGTGATTGTTTCAGGATTCAGAGGAGGAGGAGCCTGAGCTGATCCAGGGTCTTACCAATGCCGGTGTTCCACACCCGAATCCTCTCCCGAACGTCAACGCCCAGATGTACATTCCTGAGGACTTTGCCAACTTCGAGGTGTACAACGCCAGTCTGGAGGGCCTCGACGCCAGCCACTGTGGGGGCGGAGACTCGTCCACGTCAGACGTGGCAGAAATCCGAGGGGTGGAGAAGGAGGCGTCACGCAGCCCAACTGCCAGCAGTTGCACCAGCGGCTACTTCTCCCACAGTGCCTCCAACGTCACGCTGTCAGACACGCCCCTAACGGGCAGTGAAAGCTCAGACCAGCTCAGCGTTGGCTCCAGAGATCCAGCCGAGCACCACCAGCACCCAGGCTCCACTGCCAGAGGCCCCATCAGAAACGCCTCAAGCGAGGCAGTGTGCCCCCAGGCCGGCCCTGTCCCTACTTCCCCCGGCCCCTCCGTGAGCTACACAGACCGGGCGTGCTCGTCGCACCTCAACGCGGGAGCCTCAAACTCCAGCCAGGAGTTCAGCGACTTCAAAGGTGCTGCCGACAGCTTCGGCGAGGAGGAGCTCGGGAAGACGGGGGTGAACGAGCCGCACAGACGCGCTGAACGCGGCCTGGCGTCCTCCGTCCTCCCTGCGGACGTTGTCCACAGTGTCCTCGCTCCCCCATGTCACCTCCACAATGGGAAGCTCTCCCCACCCTCTCCTGCACCCAGCACAGCCCCGCGTGGAGATGACAGCTGCTCAGAGATGGAAATGGCCGCTAAAACCTGTTCTGCTCCCTCGGTTGAGGATGAGGAGGGTGACCCTGTGACCCAGCTGCCGGACTGGATGGCCCCTGGAGAACAGGTGTGGGTGGGTGCAAGGAGCGGCATGGTGCACTACGTGGGCGGAGTGGAGTTTGCCCGGGGCATCTGGGTTGGAGTGGAACTAGACCGTGCTGTAGGTATGTAAGATTCACAGCCAGTGTGGAAAGGCTGATACTGGTAATTTAAATCTAGGGCTAAGCAATATATCAAAAATATATACCATAATATACCTTAATATTGAATCATGACATACATCAGTGTTTAAGTTCTATGGGGTTCACTTACAACTCTCACAGATAAAATTGGCATCAGTAATGTTGAGGAACAGCATTCCAGGAATAAAACATTTAGTTTTAATTGCGTTGTACAAATAATTATGCCAGTAACCGTGTTCGCTGTTCAGAGTCTTTAGAGTAACACTGAACCATTTACTGACCGAAGCTTCTGTTGTTGAACGAATATTTGAGCATAAATGAAACAGATTTTGGAACAGTAATGAACTTGTATTAACTAAAAGGCTGATAAAATTCATTTAATCTCACGTTATTATCTAAAGATGAAAGAAAACTTGCAGTCTTGTACGTTCCCTTTTAAAACGCTGTATTTGGATTGATGAAGGGGATGATCTTCAAAGGAGTTCATCCCAGTAATTCTAACGTTGTTAATTAGAATGGAGGTCTAGCTGTTGCATCTTTGAAGGGTTTATGTAACCACCTCCTCCTCCTCCTCCTCCACACAGGCAAACACAACGGCACAGTCCGGGGCCGGGTGTATTTCCGTTGCGCCATGGGCCACGGGGTGTTCGTCAGACCCTCGTGGCTCAGCAGGGGGCCACCGTCCCTGGACACAGACGTGCAGCCCCACCCCCTGCTGCTGTAAGGCTGCACTTATTGTGGGATGGAAGATGTTTCCTCTGCCCCAGTGAAGTGGAAGTGACTCCTTGAACCTGTCCGTCAGCTGGGAGTCATAGTGTGACGATTCAGAGCTGATGCGGGTTCATTCTGATCTCTCGCTCACCATGTCTCTTCATCACTCTATGACCTTCTACCTTCTTTCCGTCCTTTCGGTTTGTGCTTTTGTTTATTTGTTGTTGTTGTTGTTTTGCGCTGTTTGTTCCTTCTGTCACAGTATCTCTATCTCTTCATTTTGTTCTCCCTGAACAAATATTACCTGTGTATTTTGTTCCCAAATGTAGGACTGTTTCAGTGTCATTCTTCTCTGAATGTCAAATGCACAGTTGCACAAATTTTATATCATATTGCCTATGATCTAACTCGACTTTCAAGGAAAATAGCATTTTGGCTTATTTACCACTTTTAACATGACTGAAACTATTAATCCTTATATTTAGCTAATGATAGTCCTTTTATGAACGCTAAATATGGACATCCAAGTTGAGAATGTACTACTGTTATTGATGACGTTTTTTTTAATCTTTGAGTGATTATATCAGGTGTTACCAAAGACATAGCAAATCTGCTGTTAAAACTGAACTATTTTGTTTAAGGTTGTGTGCGTGCGTGCGTGTGTGCGTGTGTGTGTGTGTGTGTGAGGGGCTGATTTTCGCTAAGTGCCATATCACTGATTTAATCGCCACAAATACGTCAAAACGTCTAAGATTGTGGTAGATTTTGAGTTTTGATGCCTTCAACAGCCGCTTGTTTTTGTTGCATTGCTGGCTTTATTAATACTGTAAAAAACCCAATGAGCTTTGGAATCATTGTGTGAACGCTTGCACTGGAGTGTCCTTGGCGCATATTTAGCAATTTCACAAATGCTGACTTTTGCGCCGCTTTCGATGGTCGCCGTGAGACTTTCAAAGAGGGTCATAAGAAGAAAGCAGAACTCTACTGTGGAAGCCGGATGCATTACGCTCCTTTGTTTCATCTGAAGCCTCTGCAGCAATGCCGCTTAATCGCGGTGTTCGTCACACGGAACCTACTCGGACTGCCCCTTTCCGTCTCGCCACTTTGCCGAAAACGTGTTGGGACTCGTACCCAAATGTTCTCACACTAAAGCGTGTGTGACCGGCGGGTAACTGAAGTCTGTCAGTACCTTTTGACCGGTTTCACGTTTCCAGGTCAGCTATGCTGATCCACTTTCAGCTGTGCTGACTTGGATTTTTTTGGTGCGTTTAAATAACGTGCAGTATTTTGCAAGTTTTTAATACTCGTGCAAATAAATGAATATATTTTATAAGTCAGAAAGGACACAGAGGACAACACCAGGAACTGAAGGAGACAGACGCATACAGCTTTCGCTGCCTGTATAATGATGAAAATGTTAGAATCATGGAAGTGGATTTCAATGCTGTAATTACGTGTCGATGAAAGAGACACGAGCCCTTACTTTACAAGACAACTAAGCTGCTCTCCTTTATCAGGAGTTGTACATAGAAATGTATTTGAACATATATAATGTACAGAACTGTATTTATATTGTATATCTACAAAATGTACAAAATGGGTACAAAGATGTTCTAGAATACAGAACGTTTACATTATACAGAGCGTTTTTTTGACTCTTTCCATGTCCAAGATGCGTACCTTTACTGTTTTTAAAGAAAAACAGAATACCGAGTGTCAGTATTTTGGATTAAAGATAGTTTTTGTTTATTTGAGTTCTTAGGAATTAAAAAACGGTACGAATTTGCACTCCGACAGGACAAATGGACAATTCCTAGCACTTCTTTTATTA
This sequence comes from Sternarchorhynchus goeldii, assembly GCA_028565775.1. NCBI lineage: Eukaryota > Metazoa > Chordata > Actinopteri > Gymnotiformes > Apteronotidae > Sternarchorhynchus > Sternarchorhynchus goeldii. The sequence continues at coordinate 3,644,470 of JAOXYF010000028.1, forward strand.
GGCCTATCTATAAATACGCTTGTGTTGAGAGTTTTTTATGGATATATTCTGACTATTAATGTAAATGGACAAAAGTAATTTGTTGGTCTTTGTCAAAAAGTGCTGTATACAAAACGGTAAAGGTTAAAAACATTTTAATTACACTACATTTCAATGGATTCGGGTTTGTTTTGTGTGTGTGTAAGAGCGTAAAAAGTTACCAAAAGTATAACCATCTACAGAGCTTTGATCCACTTTTCCCACAACGCACTAAGGATGTTTTAGTTTAACAGTAATTTTAGAATTGTCATGTGCCACAGTGGCTATTCACCTACACATTAATAGTCCTAGCCGTACGCCTGCTAGCACCATACATACGACTTCAAATGTAATGTTAAAACTCTAATGTGCCACTTAAAGTATTTTTGTATTGCATATATATATAATATTTATATATTATAATTAGATATTAACAACATAAACATCCAAACACTGTGGGTGTAACTATTCTGACGTTAATTAATAATTAACGTTAATTATTATTAGCGTAATTAATTGGTGGGTGAGCCATGAAGAAGTGCACTTCTGACGGGGCGCGTGACGCCACCAACGTTTGGGAGGAGTTTCGATAAGTCCTTAGTTGCACTAAGCAAACTGTCAAAGGCATGAAGTTGGAACGAAGTTCGCCGGACGAATAAACTTTTAATTTAGCGCTTGAAGCACATAATTTTTCACTTCCTCGGAACAAAGATTTTACGTATTACTGTTACACTTTTGCCACGTGAAATCCACGTGAAGGACACGATCGGTTATTGACTTGAAGCACTTCTTGTTAGACTAACGTTTTAACCGTCTGACTTTAACGGCGATAAAGATGCACACCTCACAGAAGGATACAACTTATACCAAGATCTTTGTTGGAGGTCTTCCCTATCACACCACGGATTCGAATCTCAAGAAATATTTTGAAGTGTTTGGGGAAATTGAGGAAGCTGTCGTTATCACGGACAGGCAGACTGGAAAATCCAGGGGCTATGGATTTGTGAGTTACATCTAACTTGTGTTTTGTCGCAGTTGGTTATTCTAGAATCTAAATTTTTGTTGTGTTCTTTTCCCTTTCAATCATTGTGCGTATTACTTTCACTTAATAAGCCGTCATATTTTTATTTACACTACAAATCGAAAACCTTTTGAATTGGGCATTAGTTCAAATGCGATATTTGCTTGAAACCGGACTATATCAAGAGAATGTTAAACGTTCTACCAAGATTCTATTTTTGAGAGTAGCATGGAATCTCTTCTGGTCATCTGCCGTGATTAGGTCACTATGGCAGACAGAGCATCAGCAGAGAGAGCTTGTAAGGACCCCAACCCCATCATCGATGGCCGGAAGGCCAACGTGAATCTGGCCTACCTTGGGGCCAAACCACGGATCATGCAGCCAGGTACGCACCTACAATGCTGATGATGCACATCAAGAAAGAAAACATTATGGAACCCATAGGCAACATTCAGAACAACTGCACAGATGAAGGTCCACAAATCATCTCCACCACACACAATCGAGGGTTTCCTGTTCCAGGGTGCAGATCAGTATAAACCTTTCTCAAATCTGTAGAGCTCGATTATTCATTGATGAGTGAGGTGTCTGTCATTGATCAGCAGGTGTGTAGGATCACAGGTGCTCTGGGTGACTCTCCAAGACTGGATTTTTATTTAATTTTGGGGTTTTTTAACAGTGGTGTTGAATTTTCCTTGTTCAAGTATCTGATTACTTTCCCAGGGTTCTCATTTGGTGTTGCTCAGATACAACCAACATTTATCCAAAGGCCTTATGGGTAAGTGCAGATTATTGTGATTTTCAAATTCTAAATATTCAATGAGCTTTTAGCAGTATGTCATTCAAATAGTCTAGAATATGAGCAACATGAACAGTATATACTTTCCATATGCATTATTTTTGGGTTAAATAACGAATGTCACTGTCATCACATCATATTTAATTAATTATACATAATTAAATAATGAACGTCACTGTGTCATCACAACATGAATAATTAATTAGACATAATTAAATGGCATTCTATATTTTTGAGAAATGATCAGTTATGACCTTTACCACTTTCACACATATAGTTTGTCTTTTGCATTTTTAAATGATTAATATTCTTATTTTGACCTTTTCTGAGAGGAAAAATGTGCATTCAAAACAGATGTCATACTGCGTGTGTTGTAAACAGTTATTTTCCTTGTGTCTTAGAGATGGTGATGATGATCAAACCCCATTACAGTATCCTGCCCCTTTCCGCCAGGTCATGAGGTGTGTTTGTGTATGATGGTGATTTGCACTATAGACTAACTGTCAGAAGGGAACATGTGACATCATGACCCGACTCTCTTTTCCTGGTGTGATAGGCTTGGTTACAACTTGGTGTAACTTGGTTAAAGTTTGGTTGCCTGGAGTGGATGCAATAACTAAATCCTGTGTTTTTACTGGTGCTGGGGAAGGGGGAGGAGTCAGGTGACATCACTCAGCACTCACACAATCTAGATGCGAATGAGCCCTGATCTGAACGGCTCAGAGGGCCAGTGCAGTTGCCACGGCTCTGTGCTGCTGCCAGACTGGCTCTCCTCTCCCGTGGAACGACTGGAGGACGGCAGGTGGGGAGGGGGGCAGGGCACCTGGGATTCAGAAAGGCGCCTTATTTAGCTGTGAACTTTAAGCGCCATGGATCGTTGGGGTCACCCCGGGAAAACGCGCCGAGGGATGGTGCATGAGCTCAGTGACGGAAGTATTTTTAACCCTGGAATGCATGGATAGGGATTTGGGTTTCTGTTTTTGCACAGGGAGTTTTCACCCTGTAACCAATGACCCAAGGGCACACTGTTACCTGTTACTGTGTGTGGCTTTATCCTCTGCTGTATTATGAAATAGGTAATAGGTGAAAGGTACTACGTCCCCAGTGTTCAGTTGCCATGACTTCAGCTATATCTGCTCTGAATCAAGAATGGTCTGATTACGGGAAGCTAGTTTATCTGAATTGACTTTTCTGGAAACGCCTACCTTGAGACCCAAATGGTTCTGGTATGATAATAGACATAAGCAAAAAGGAAGACAGACACACAAATCGATAGAAAGATTTGTGGGTAGAACTTTATTCGGGGTGAAATTGCGATTAGAGTTTGATGTTATGGTATTAAAGCAGAAATGGTTCCAAAGGGTCTGGCCGAGGGACACGTGGAGTATCAGCCTGTGTGCTTCTGGAGGTGCTGTGCTGAAGGGGTGTCTGCAGCCCCTCCTGTCTTGGTGTGTGTGTGTGTGTACATGTGTTTGAAAGAGAGAGTAGATCTGTGAAAGAGCGCACGCTTGTGTGTGTTTGACAGAGACAAATAGCTGAGAATGAACAATGTGAGCTCAGTTGGAACACATCCACCTGTTGTTTTGCATGCTGCCATGAGTGGTGAACTAATACGCAGCTGTTTAATTAGGGTGAACTGTGTGTGCTGGAATGGAGACCTGGCTCTGTGTGTATGTATGTATGTGTGTGTGTAACAACGGCATGGATCATTCTACGCAGCTCCAGTTGCAAAATAATGTACACTGACACTTTGTGTCAGGATGGTGTAATTTCTGCTGGCTGGTTTTGGAAGAGTGCTTTTAAAGCCCTGCTTTATACTTAACAGTATTCTTTAAGTATTTTTATAAAGTATTTAAAGAATACTGTTATACTTAATACTGTTATGAAGTATTTAAGTTTGATTTTACAAAAGAACTATAGCTTTATTTTCTCAAAATGTTTCAGTAACTGTCGTCTACAGTATGAACATTTTAAGTGGGCGAGTATTGTGTGATCTGGAGTGTTTTGTATGTTTGTAAGGTACATCATACCGGTTTTATATACACTCACCAACATTATTTTTTCTTAAAGAATTTCTATTTTATTTATTTATTTATTTTTTTTAAAGAAACACCTTGTATGTGGACAGGTGAGGGCCTGTCTGTTGCTGTGCATAGTTTGTGTTAGACATCTTCCATCCCTTCACCAGTGTGTGCCCACAGGAGCTCTGGTGACTGGATATTTTAGGGTAATAGAAACTCTCAGCATGGCAGTCAAGATGCGTTGAGCAAGAACCCCAGTGCCACTGCTGAGTCTGATTAACTATGACCAGATAAACGCCCTCACATACAATGTGTTTCTAAAAAAATTTTAAAAATGGCAAATGAGTGTCTTGAGTCTGCACTACATTATGTATTTGATTAGATCCATTTACATTTGTGTTGCATTACTTTTTCCAAAATGTTTAATATTTAATGGAATATTTCTATTGTAAATTTTTAGTGTATCTGAGCTGGTTATGATTGGATGTTGGATGAAGTCACTATAAAGTAACACACTGGCAACCCTATTTGTAATGACCCTTCTACTGAGTGGTTGTGTTCTGTGAAGTATGTGTATCCATGGCAGTGATGTGTGTATGTGTGTGTGTGTGTGTGTGTGTGTAACGTTTCCCAGGATTCCCACTCACTACATGTACCCTCAGGCCTTCGTCCAGCCAAGCGTAGTCATCCCACACCTTCAACCTGCGGCTGCTTCAACCACGACCACCTCCTCATACCTGGACTACACCAGCGCTGCCTATGCCCAGTACTCTGCCTCCACTGCCACCGCCTACGACCAGTACCCATACGCCTCCTCACCTGCTGCCGGCTACATCACTGCCGCTGGGTATGGCTACGTCCAGCAGCCACTGTCTCCTCCCGCGGCTGCCGCTGCGTTTGGCCAGTACCAACCCCAGCAGCTGCAGGCGGAGCATATGCAGTAGGGGGAGGAGCCAGGAGGGAGGAGCCTCAGCGCACTTCAAACTGGAGCACTCCCACCCAACATTCACCAAGGAACAAGCCCAGCAAACCCCAACGTAGGGTTGGTGCGCCATGACGGCTTGTGAGATTGCAGGGAAGTTTCTAGAATGTTCTCCCTCCTGTCACACTGGGTCATCTGGCGCATCTGGAGTTGGTGTTTGTTGGAGAATGTTGGGTCCATGTGTCTTGGGCTTAAGAGGAGGCGTGCGTCAAAGAAACTAATCTACAGCCTGATGCTGCTGGTGGGAATGGACTAAAGTGTGTTGGGCTGATGGGATGCTTCTCACAGTGCTACAGTGCATCCAAAGATCAGTGTAGTGAGTGGACAGAAATTAGGTTTAATTGTTCTTCAGTGGTTGTGTCGTGTTTTTGTTTTTTTTTTTTACTTATTTAATAAGGTGAATTCGTGTTTTGTTTTTGTCAGTGGTTGTTCCACTGTATCTCACCATTGGACTGCTAAGGTAACCATCACTTCAAACATTTGAACTCTTAGAGTACTTAAACGATTCTCCCTTTACCAGCTGATGAGGATTTGTGCTATATTTCTTTTTAAAAACTATTCCCTGTTGACAGTGATGTTTCATATTTGTTTGCTTTTACAGGCAGCATTGCTGGCTTCCTCTTGACTTTTGTAAACATTGCAAATTTAGGAACAAAACAACTTCAGACTTTAGGCAGGTTCAACCGTGCAGCATTTGCACAGAACGCTGAGGTTTTTGCAGTTCTTGTGCTGAACAATGTTATTCTAGCATTCACTGTGGGCTTGGTGCCTCTAACATCAGACTTGAACCAAGATTTGCTTATTGATATTCATGACAATATCACATAGCTCTTCACTCACACAATCATCTCTACAGCTTGTTCTACAACTTATAGGCTTAGTTACTGGTGGTTTCCAGAGCTGGCCTACAATATCATGGAAACAGAAACTGTTTCTATGGTTACAGTGCTATATGTCAGAGGAGTAAGGTCTTAGCATTTAGTGCTTTGCAAATGCAGGGGAAAAAAAATGATTTAGCGGTCAGGCTACTAGGGAGAAGTAGCACTAAATTTATCAGAAAAATGTTGGATGTTTGCATGTTCTCACTAACTGCTGTTTGGAAACCCATGTTTAAGCTTAGATATCACCCTGTTGATGCAGAGTCTGTGCTGGAGAAATGGTCCTTTTACATTCACACTATGGCATTTTATAAAACTAGATTAAAAAGCCACTGAAATACACATTTGGATTTGACGGGTTTATATACAGCGCAGGTCATCAGTAACACTGCAGTGACGCATGCCGTGTTAGACTACCCTGCTGGCTACAGGCACACGCTAACGTCCTGCTGTCAGTGTGTGCTTGTGCGATTGTGAGTGTGATTTCTTTGGTTTTCCATCACTCTATGGTGGAGATGTACTTTACAAATGGGATTCAATTTTATACTTGGATGTATTACAATAACGTCTAGAAATAAAAGTCCTTGCATCAGAATTGTAGTTTTTGTAAGAATTAAGCATTTAAACTGCATTGGTTATTGGGGGAAAAATTTGGAATCATCCTTGGCATTATATACAAGATGATTCCAGACAAGAAACTGCATTGTACTGCATCAGAATAGTAGAGACTTTTAAAAATGTAAGGATGTACACAAGGTTTCCAAAGAAACGGCACATTTGACAGAGGGCCTTCATCAGTAGTGCAAGTATAAAGAGATAGAAGTTATGAAACTGAAAAGCATCACTAGAATTTGTCCTCGTATGGGTAGAGAAAGGTTTGCCGTAAAGGTTACCTTGCTGTAACTGCTCTACCCAGTGATCTAGTGAAACACTAAAGGTGCCAGTAAAATGACAGAAATCAAAACACGTTTGAATGCATTTTGCATTAATTGAGTAAATCCTTCATAAACCTGCTGCAAAACACTGTAAAATACCACATGCTGTTTCTGAAATATTAAAAATGTCATGATTCCACTGCGTGTGTCAGTCTGGCAGCATAAAAACAGGATTTTATAAAATGTTAATGAGCTCTACCTACATTCTGACGGACAATTATTTTGAAGGCTGTTCAGTCAGTGCTGAACAAGGCAAGGCCAAATCAATTCACCACAGATTTAATCTGATGATTTAATTAATCCGGAGTCTGCTTTAGGGAGTCCGTTTCTCAATGTGTTCCTCTTGTTCATTACCTCAACCATTTTTACACTGAAAAAACAATTTCTAATTCAATGTCTAATGTAGGTTCCTGTTGCAGTGGAAGGGTTTGTTCCTTGTTGCCCAAAGTTTTCAACCCCCTTTGTGAGGAGATAAGGTTGCAGATAAAAATGACTGTGGTCTTCGTAACCAATTATTCTTAGATGTTGCCTCCTACATACGAATCAATAACCAATCAATCAGATGAAATAACAGGGTATTAAGCTTATGACAGACCAGCTTGAGAAAAAGACATTGTTAAAACAGCTCCTTTAAAAGCCTGTGGTTCACAAGTCCAGTGGCACATGGTGACTCTCAGCAACAGTAAAAGGAACTGGCGTGAGCACCGTCAAGAAGATCAGAGATGGATCTTCATTCTCCATCGTTCCTAAAGTCAGTCAGTTCTAGGCAGAGCAGCTAGTATCAGAGCTTTATTGACATTTGTAAATAAGATGGAAATTATACTGTTCCTGCAGGGCAGGTGGAACTCCACAAACAAGGGGAAGATGGAATGAGTCCCTACCTACTGCAATCTGAAGTATAAAAACAACCAGCAATAAAACTGTAAGTAACTGTAAGAGTGGCCAGGAAATTATTACTGGGAGACAAATGACGATCCCTGGGGTGAACTCTAAAATAGCAGACATTCACTTACCGTCAGTCTCGCTCCTTAATTACTGTCAGGTTCTATCCCAAGCAGTACAGTTGGGTCCATGAAGTCTGGACCACATAGACCGAAAGTGGCCATCATTTCAGGTCAGTGGGTTCATGGCGAGGAACTTCCTGGTCTGCACACCCAATCTCAAACTGTTTCACAGTTTTCAACTCCCATAGCTCCACCGGTTAATATTCTTAGTTGTCATAACATGACAAAGCCTGAACTTAATAAAGGACATGAAGCATATAGAGTTGCATAATTGCCATATTGCTAGCTGTGGGTACTATATTTGATCTAATTACTTTTAGCAGGTTTCCATGGTGTTTGAAAGGGTTAGAGGAATATCCATTTCTTTGGAAAATTCCTCCTGGAGTATTTGAGCAGATATATAGATGGGAAGAGTGTCGCTCAAACACCCTCACACACTTTTCCTAAGAAAATCACACGTAGGGAGTCTGTTGATTTTAAATAATGCTTACCTAATATTTCTCCCAAATGAAGTCGTCATCATGCCAATTCCCACCTAGCTAACCTTCCCATGTCATACAACACCTGCCAGCTTCCTCTGAGACACGTATGCTAAGCAACATACCCTTACAAACTACTGCAACACAGAGCAGCTGAACACACAGTCACTGTGGTTGCCGGGACAACACTGTGGTTGTGGTCCCACCCAGACAACAGCACCAATGGACATCCATTTTCCCCCTCAGGTTTAACATGTATGGCCAATAGTAAAAACTAAAAGGTGTTATGCAGGGATCTATGAATGCTCAGATTTCACTTGTTTTGTTGCTTTTTAACATCCATCGTCACCGAGATCATCATGGCTTCAGGGGAATATAAACACTTTGAAGAAGACTATGATAACTGGGAATGAATCTATTCTTAATTCTGAATCATAAGTACTGAAGGACAAGTCACACTAATTATAGGTGAGAGGGATCCAATTTTACAACCTTCACTGGCTGTTGAAGAATAAAGAATGTAAGAGACTTATGATTGAAGTGCTATGCAGACACTTAATTACTTACATAATGACACGTATACAGAGGATAAGGTGTAAAAACATCCTATGCCAATCCATCAGAGAGAAAACTGAATTGCATCATAGTTTTTGCATTATTTTGCAGGCATGTTTTATATAAACCTTCATGGAGTATAAAATGGATTTATTTATGGCACAGAAAATAATACATGAGCTTTAAGGAACAGGGT
>JAOXYF010000028.1:3656897-3686813 GCA_028565775.1 Sternarchorhynchus goeldii
TGTTCAGGAGGACCTTCTTACTGCCACTCTGATCTGTTTTACTCTCTGTTTTTATGAGGGCATTCAGTTTATTTTGATCTTCTGTTTTAGCAATAAAATGGTAACATAGGTTAACATTTTTCAGAAAAACACTTTTCGAAAGTTTCTTTTATTAAAATGTCAAAAACATATTGCACCTCTTAAATGTATTAACCGTGTTTAAATTCTTACACAAAACTAAATGTTAACAATCGGTTACTTTAGAGGCATTAGACTGGGATGCTGAATACACAGAATAACCCATTGTGTAATTTTTAGCACCATTTTTCTCTCTCTTCATGAGTATAAAGAAACTCCACTCATGATGGTTGTTGGACCATTTGTGAGATTTGTGAATCATACCTTGTTTGAGCAATGATTTGTTTTACAAAATGTTGGGGGTGAAGGTGAAAAACAAGTAATTTCACACGTGAATCACAAATAGGTGAAAAAAAAAAAAAAAAATCATGTAGGAACTGTAACAACAAGGCTAGAGTCATGTGTCCTCCAGATCCAGAAAGATAAACAAGTAGTGGTGAACCAACTAGACATCATGAAAGTAAATAAGATGCAGGAAGTAATAGATGTGGCACTCGGAAGTGTCAGAAATATCCATCCAAATGAAGCAGCATGAGAAGTTGTTAAAATACCAGGGACTGCGAGAACAAATGGAGAGAGTGTGGAAGGTCAACATCGTTTGCCCTAGTGATGATCGGGGCATTTGGAGTTGTGACTCCTCTAAAATGGAGGAGTGGTTCCAACAGAGCCCATGAATCATATCAATCTCAGTCCAGAAAACTGCAGTCTTATGAACTGCAAAAACATTGCACTCAAGCTCCAAGGCCTCTGTTAAGGAAAAGACATGACAACCCACTGGAACGGTGAGCATGAGCTTGTTAAAAGAGGTACAGTTGGTCAAAGTATAAATTAGCCTTATTTAATTACCAAATAAGTAACTAAAATGATCAACAGGCCTACCTTAACGTTCAGCACAATGAATGGATTTAGTACAATTCACTTAATCGCATTACCTTTATACAGTAGTAAATATCTGCGTTGTTCATATTCAAATTATTTATTCTAAAATGGCTTGAGCTAAGGCAGTTAGTTTCATCAAACCATCAGAGATTAAAGTTTTACTGTGCAGCACGGAGTATACTTAAAGTTCGGTAGTCATTACTGTAGTTACTGTTACAAAATATACATAATAAAAATCAGGATCTGAATGCATCAGTATCAATTTTGTTTACAACGTTTTGTTTGTTGCCAGTGTGAACGCTAAGAAAATGACTAAAACGCAACAAGATACCAATTTTGCTTTGGTCTGAAACTAGGGAACCAAACTACAAATATAAACGCATCCTTTATGTGGTTCCAAGAGCTCTGTAGTGACATACGTCTTGCTAAGCCTGCTGTCTACCTTCTAAAAGCCACAGTAACTGAAGCAGACTCTGTGTTTTACCGCACAGAGTAAATATATATATTTTTTGCATTACTGGATTGTCTGGGTATGTCAATGCTTCCAGATGTACAACATTTGAATGACCATAATCCTAATTTGATTTAGCTGTGAGTGAGGCAGACACGCAACATCCACCTTTTGTGGATCTCTTCAACAGCAAATTTCACAAACACTAGTACTAGTACATCTAACTAGTAACATAATACAAACATCTCCAATTGCTTGAAATTAATCATGTCTGATATTAACTAATTTATGCAACTGTTACAATGGTTGCTGTTTGGAATAAAAAACATCTAAATGATGCACATCTTGTTAGGATTAGTTTTATTGGACAGACATCGGTATGTAACGTAATTTTGCGCCACGAACTCTGGAATGTTTATAACTGATCCGCTACCATACTAAAAGCGTTGCTGGAAAACATTAATTTACCATCAACAAGAGACTTGGATTCACTCACTCGTCTGTAATCCTACATACATATTCAATACAAATGTTTGTATTGATATGTAATATAACTGCTTGTACCAGCAATAAGATAATATTTTTACATCAAGCAATATTCTTGAACTTACCTAAAAGATAGCAGAAACGACACTCCTCTGAGAAAACCTTTGGCGCAGCTTCAGAATGTTTCAAATGGTAGTAATTTTAAAATGTACCGAACTCAAAATACCGAAAGTTATTTTGTAGTGAACCAGAAAGTGAGTCAGCCGCAACTGGCCCAAGTTCTTTTTCCGTTCACAATGTAAACGTGAAAAGAGAAGTCTGGATTTTTCTGGACCTCCTTCACATCACAGCCCCTTTAGAAGTGAGACTCTATTTGTGGAACAATGAATCATGAGTAGTCTAAAATGGCCAGTTTTCGTGCTGTTGCTAGAAAATAAAGATAAAGAGAAGACACTGAGGAAACACATAATCTCACGTGCATACAATTTTCTTGAAATTGGCTTTACGTGTACAGATTGTCGGTGTGTATGGCAAGCATCGAGGTTCGACTTAAATAAAAACGCGAAAGTCTTCGTTTTCACTATACAGTGGATAATCAAGCGGACAACGAACTGTGCTGTAAAGAATTTGGTGTGTTTTAGGAATCGGTTGTTATTTTTACACTTTTTAGTGTTTCAAGTGGTCTCATACCACTGAGTGATCATTTATTTGCATATGTGAAGACGTCACGTGAACGCACCAACAATAAGGCCTGTCGGTGTCGTGTTATTTATTTGGCACCATCTATAAAATATTCGTTATTTGTGAGGAAAAAAGTGAGGAATACGCCGAGGACAAGAAAATCGAGTGTAAAGGCTTTTTGTCTCTAGATGGCAGCATAACACCAGAAAAAATGTCCGAAGACGCTTATTTCCCTCATTTGGAACGACATGAGTCATTCTCTATAAGTTATTAGGAGATAAGGATGCGGAAGTCAAAGGAGTGTGAGGTTTATTCATTGTGCATAATAGCTCGGCAACTGAAAGACGCGAAGCTGTGAAAATTATACTTCATCAGCGTATATAGCGTCTTTGTTCTTTTCAGAAACATAACCTTCAATAATGGGGAAGGCATAGGAAATGGGACCACACAAATAGCCATCACAGCATATACAGCAACATATAGCATAACGCAAATTTGGTTAAAGATACATAGGTGAATTAGTAACGCTGCACAGAAGTATCATTTATGGCATTTGACTGACGCTTTTATCCAAAGCGACTTACAATTCTGACTGGATACATCTTGAACAATTGAGGATTAAAGGCCTTGATCAGGGGCCCAACAGTGGCAACTTTACCAGAGGTAGGGCTTGAACTGAATCTTCTGGTTATTAAACGAGTGTCTTAACCACTGAGCTGCCGCTGCCCTGTTTCATTATTGGTAGTCAGACTTTATGTGGGATTGTGTCCAAGAAACGCATAATGCCATTTAAAAAACGTCATATGTTAAGTCAAGGTACTATTTGTGTGTGTGTGTGTGTGTGTGTGTGTGTGTGTGTGTGTGTGTGTGTGTGAGAGAGAGAGAGAGAGAAATCAGCACCTTTACCACATGGGTATTTGTATTCAAGAATATTTCTAACACTTCATCAGTCTCAACTGAGACAGCTGTTCAGATGTTTTATGAGGAAAAATGGGTACAGTGAGAATTTCCAGACAAGGTTGCTGACATAGTATGATGAAGAGAAGCTTTACCTCAGAGAGATGTGAGGTGTGAAACTGTCCACCTGAAATCACACATACATTGCCTGCAAATGTCACTGTGAGGCTTGTTAAGCTTGAGGAGGCATGAGCTTGGGGTGAAACAAAAGACAGCAATGTAACCAGAAATAAACTGATCTGCAAATATGATCTCACAGCTGTCCATTATTAACATCCGGGGAGTTAGAGCGTAGTAAAAAAAAAATCCCAAAACATCCCTCTCTGTGATATCTCGCATGGGTAAATCAGGGTAATAGACAGCGGCCTTAAGAGGCACATTCATTTATTTCTTTTCATTTTCTGTGTTTTGAGCTCAGGTGGACTAAGATGGTAGTCCACTGTGCATCTGCTTTTTAGCTCAACAATGTGCCATGAATCAGTTATGAACATTCCACTCATGAACAATTCAATTATCCTACGAATTCACCTCATAAAAAAGCCACTATCATCTAACAGCAGATACCACAGCAAAAGAGTTAATTGTATTTCCACTCATTTAATACAATAGTCGTTCATTTTCAGAGCATTAATAAGAGGTTTTATGATATAGAAGCATTTTCTTTCTTATTGTCTCTTTTTTTATTGCAGTGCATGGTCTGCGTGGTCTGCACCGTATGTCTGCAAAGCCTGTATTGACAAATACCTGGAAATCAAGGCTGCTGATGCTTATGATTGGCACAAACTCTTATTTTTTAGTTATTATCTGCGCACGGGAACAAATTACACACTACAGTCCCTTTTACCATAAAAATGTGATTAATTGTGAGCATTATGGAAGCCTGAAAAGCAAAAGTTCAATTGCATTTTGAATGAACATGATTCCTTTCAAAACTGACAAAACACAGCTGGATGTTGTTAATTTTTTCTTTCTCAGTTTTGCAATAGTTAGATATAATTAGTAAATTAACCATCCAATGGTAAAATGTAAAATTTGAAAACATTAAGTGTCCCATATTGTAGTTCTGTTTTTCACATAATTACTTAATTAACCATTACTCTGGCTTTGTATGTTTGCTGACTCTAATCCAATACATAACCACTGAAGACTATTTCATATTTTAATGTGGTGGTACCTTACAGTTTTTTTTTAAGTAAATTCACATGATTATCCAGAGGGAAAGTAAGGAGTATCACTGTGGTAGTTGTAGTCTGGACAGACCTTCTTCAGGAGTTTGTAGTCCACACTGTAAAAAGAGATGTAGACACAGATGACTTTGAATGGTTTGGAACAGAGCCATGAGACGTGGCTGTGGGTCTGCTGAAAGCCGCACCCCTTTGAACGGCTGTACTTGCAACGCAAATCCCTGCTGCTATGTTCCACCTTCTCAGACTCCACCCGGCAGTTGAACAGCTTGGATTTCACAGGCTGCACGACCATCTGTGACATTAGGTCAAACTCAACTACCTTGGTAGGTGGGGCCAGTCCAACGGACACGTTCCCGAAACCAGTCGTGTTGCACATGAAGTAAACACTGAAGGTTCCGTTGCCATGGTCCACTATCTTCCCCTTAATCAGCAGTTCCAGGGATGTTGTCTTTATACTGCAGTGGAAGTCCCCCCAGCCAAACATCTTCCTCAGTTTTCCTGACTTTACAGAGTGTTGTCGTTTTGCCTGCTCAATCCATGGCTGGGGGCCTGGGTAGTCAAGGAGCCAGTCTCCAAGCTCCTGCTCGGATACAAACTTCTCAGATGAAGGGTAGAGTAAAAGGCCAGGAGCACTGTTTTGAAGACTGGATGGTTGCAAAGTGTTAGAGTCAGAATTTCCTGCAGTTTCAAATCTATCTTTTTTCATCTCTGGAATGTTTTCTTCAATAGTCTGTCAAAGGAAACATAAAGAACGCTGTAAAGAGGAAGAAAATGGAATGGACAGAGAACGACTGAGATGCACTTTCATAACCACCATCTCTGAACGGTGTGCCTTGCACATTTGGAGCTGAGATGGGGACATTGACTCACTGACTCCATCTGGGACAGTCTGACAGCAGATCTGTCTTGTGCAAGCGAGGCATTTTATTAGTTAGCCCGCAAATCAATACGCCAAATATTACCTTTTGTCACTCATCAGAAAATCTGTTCAGCTCCGACACATAAAGTCGACGCAAGGTTAGTTTTGAAACAGCTAAGGACAAACCAGAGAGCTGCACAGGGTGGCACTAATGATTTCAGAGCTTCCACACATCTCAGAGTACACAGCCTGTATATTTAATTACGTTAGAGTCTGAAAACACTTCCACACAGCTGCCGTATGGGAATCTAGTCTCTGATGAAAGAGACATTAATTAAATTCTCTCCAGGAGGCCTGTGAATGGTAAATCATATAGCTTCATTATTGACTTAGTTACAGAGGATGAAGAGCGTGACCAGTAGTTCATAGTCCATGAATTTCTATCACATTTGATGGCTCTTTCCATTCACACTCATTTAAAACTTGAACCTCTTAAGAACAGATGAAAAATTGCTTTCATTGTGAGTTCATGATTACCTCTGGGCTATAACACCTTGATCTCTCTCAGTCTCTCTCTCTCTCTTTAAAGACTTAATGTTCACATAAGTGTGTGCCACTTCTACTTGCTGTTAATATCCTGTGGTGCAAAATTATATCACAGAACTTTTTCTCACCAAATGCAATATATACTGAAATAAAATATTAAACAATGTAAACACATCAGATCATAAAATTGTATGCTAATGCAATGTCAGTGAAGCTACCTGTTAATTCCAGACCCCTACGGCTTTCCCTTAATGAGATAATGTTCACAAAATTTTAAGAATCCATCTGTTTCTCTTCATCTACCATACAATGCTCTCTTTTACCAGAGTGCTACGTGACATAATTAACTTTTAATGCAGAAAGAGATAATCATACAGAGAAGCCCTGGGCAGGATTAGAGGCTCTTTGATGGCTAGAACCTTGTCTAATGGATTAGGAATAGACATAAAATACTGCAGTCAAAGGCTAAAGATTTACAGGATCAATGTGGTTTGATCTTGGCATGCATTTTTATTACCGGACTTCTTTTTTTGAATCATACTGGGGATAAAAGTGTTTATTCTATTAATCCACCCTCTTCAAACATTCACACATGGGACAATGTCATATATACACATACAGTACGACCAGTAGCATGAAATTAGTTGATTAGTAGCATGCAGTTATTCATAATTTACTCGTGTCGCCCACAACATTGAAACCAGGCATAATGTAGTTAACATCAATGAAGGTTCTAATATCAGATAATATCAGATATGTTCTAATATCAGATACAAACACACAAAGAACTATAGGAGAGCCCAGGAGTGTGGATGCGTCCATAATGTCAATGACAGCACTAGCAAATATCCTGAAGCTTGTGACAGCAAAAAATCTCTATGAAACTCAAACTATAATAACTTCAAACTCAAATTTGGAACATTTGTCTCAGGACGGTTCTACAAAACACTATACTATATATTACACAAAGTCAAAAACAGCTGCATAGCTGCTGTCATTCTGAGAAGGAAACGTCTGCCGTTTAAGTTTGGCTGATGTGGACAGACTGCTAATCAGTTCTGATCAAATAAAAGCTCAGGCATTGTCAGAAATATCTCCACAGGGTGTAAGCAGCTGTTTTAATTGGAAATACTATAGCCTAGTATAGGATGCTTTTAAAAACGACTACAGATGAAAGCAACCAACCAAGCAAACTGGATGATGTGCTGTGAATGAATGAATAAGTCATTCTACCGTCTAGACCCAGATTAAGAGATCACCACTGACAGCTGAGCATGAGCTGCATTCTTTTATTATTTATTTGATTTTGTTATATTGTTGCAACTAATGTCTACATGTTGGTATCATATAAGCCAGCACTTTTCCTGATTGGTATAGCCGCGTGTATTAACAATGATGCAGCATGCATTAGCATTGATAAAGATCGCTATTATCTGGGGTTATGGGGTTACACTACTCAAAATAATTAAAGGTCTCTATCACGGTATGCTGCAACATTCCTACCACCCAGATACTGATTGTTCACTGAGCGACACTTACCATGTTCTCTGTAAACAACTTTGTAAATGAGCATTGATTTCTTTAGAAGCTGAAACGGATGATGATCAGACTAATTAAATTTCACAGCGGCTATACTTAATCAACCTTGAAATTAGTTTTTCAGTTGCTATGGGAAAAATAAACAGGAATTGTCATTAATTATCACAAAATCAAACTGTTTTACAGTTTACATAAAACTGAAAGTATACCTTGTATTTTTTATTTTTTTAGTTTGTTTTTGTTTTGTTTTTTTAAGGAAGTTTTATTGGTTTACACATAGCTCAGAGTAGTTTTGTTGCTAAATGTAATCTATAGTTTATAAAAACTGGATGGTATAAAGGTGTCAAATCCGTGACTTCGTAAAGTAAAACCAAAGGAAATGGAACTATCCATGGTGCTGAATCTATAACCATCGTCAGTAAATTCGGAAGAAGCGATCACAGAACTGGAAATGTAGAATGGAAAATGTACATTTCTTACCTCGTATATGACGAGCAGTATCATAAGACACACCACATTGTACGCAGAAAACATATTTCCTAAGGATTCCTAACTTTTCTTACTACTTTCCTTAGCCACAGGCGAGATTCCGAAATAGTAAAATGCTATAAAGTAATAAATACTTTCATAGAGTAAAGAAAATATAAACGTTCATTTTAAAATCAGAAAAGAACACAAGAGGTAGATTTTGACTGCCAGTTTGTGTCGCTTAAACGAACCTGAAAAGGATTTCTTCTCTTTGAAGAGGACCGTCGAAACTCGTTCGCGCTGCGTTATAGCATAGCCAACTGAAGAAGAGAGTTCACTAGACGAGGGAGGGCGCGCGTGGGAAAACATAGGTGCAATACCAAGTAATTTAAGTAGTCCCGTTAAAGGTACACCGGGGGAATTTCACAACAACGAAACGGAGAATTTTGCACTTGATTAGGCAAGTCTCTGGAGGTGTATTGAGCTGAATATATTTTTATTATGCATTTATAATTGTTGAACTCGCTATGATCTCCACAAGATGCAAACATATTCAACAAAGTAACGGGAAAATATCCACATTCATACACACGAACGTATACATGCATCACGTTTCGTCTGGATATTTTATAGTTTATTTTATAAGCTTAGAAGTATAATAATAAACAAAATTATTATAAAGAATGTTCCTAACAGAACAACAAATATAAAAGTAATCATGTAAAATAATCCTACATACAAATGTGATCATTCAGTAGTGAAAACCGATATAAATCATACGCAGAAAACAGTATATTGTACTTGAATGAAACATATTAAGCCAGTTGCATCATTACAGATCCATTATTATCTGTTATAATGCAGGATGGATCCTTGAGCCTAAAAGAGAAGCTGCTAACACACTTACTGCAGGTTTGAATATTATTTTGTCTTGGCAACGTTCATAACTACGCGCACCAGTCAAGCTTAGATTCGAGCTGAATTGTAAGATTGCCATAACCACGCTGATGGCCCATACCTTAATATTCTCTCTGAAGCAACATGATAAAACACACACATAATCCTGTGCACTCTGAGCCTATTAAAAATATATAGCCTCTGCTTAAAATGAGAACCACACTTTCCCCAAGAGTCAGCCAGCTAAATGTCTCATTAGCAAAGACACATGGCTGTTCATATGAGCAGAGTTAAATGATAGGGCTGTCATGGGTTACCACCGGTCTGGAATTACCAATTCAAAAATCTGTCTTCTTCACATTTGAAATTAAGTAACAGGTGTCACACCACAGATCAAACCTCTTTTTTTTTTTTAAATCTACACTGTAAACACAATATTAGCATCAATGAACTAGAACAGCAGCAATTGAAAAGTTCAGTGTAATTACTGAAGAGTGTCCTGATATGTTGTTTTGTATGGAGTGTATGGAGTACTGGGAAACTAAACCTGCACTATTGCAGGGATCTATTAACCTTAATATGCTGGGTACATAACTGAGAGGGAAGTATTAACCTTAATATGCTGTGTACATAACTGAGAGGGAAGTATTAACCTTAATATGCTGTGTACATAACTGAGAGGGAAGTATTAACATTAATATGCTGGGTACATAACTGCCCAGTAATGAAGGGACTGACATTCATTGCCTCTGAGTTCTGGGTCAGCAAATGGGGCCTATAGTATTAAAAGCTGAATCAAAAGCTATATGAAACATGAGTACATAGACCTTTGGATCTTACAAATGTCTTACAATGGATAGACTGCTGCTGACATGAGCATACCCTTATCTGGCCTAACGGATACCTGGAGTGTGTTTGGGAGTAAGTTTACATCATCTTTAACCATATACACTAAATATTTTTCAAAGTGATTAATTTTGACTATCATTAAAGCCATCAACCTATAGTCATAATTTTTAACTGGAAATGTTTTTCTGGCACTCAGACAATAGATTTTCCAGAGAAATAAGAGAGTGAATTTATAGACAGCTGAAAGACATCTGTAAGCTCTTCAGCAGATTATGTTGTAAGAACAGCAGAAACTAAAGATTACTTGATATATACTTTTCTAAAAAGTTAATGGACTTTGTGCCAGCCAATCGGCCTACAGTGTACATGCCAAAAGCTGCCTGCTTTTAATGAATGCAGTCTCTTTCTATCATTTTCTAATATTTATCTTTTTCTAACACTTTCTATCCTTTACTATTTACATTCTCTCTATTACATTCTTTTAGACAGCCACTTCACTTCTGTAGCTTCACTGATTTCCATATGATAAAAGTACTCTTGCTAGTAAAAAAAAAAACACCTCTAGCAGGTAAAAATACTCTAGCTGGTACTCAGCATTTTTTGAGTTTCTTTGTAGTGTAATTGCACTGTAGCATTATCTTAGATGTTGGTAACCTGCTTTTACAACATATATACACTGTATACAATATTTGATGCATCTTGGTCTTAGTTGGAGCATGTTATGTCAAACGCATTTATGCAGCATGAATATAAATATCTGGATGTAACTACATACTGCTGAACCAAAAACGTGGCTCTGACACACCAGCATATTGTACATTTATTATTTGTAATTCGTCCCATACATAAACAACCTGTACAAAAGCACTAAATTTTGTTAGTTTCTTACTTACAACATGGATTTCAACATTGTGAACAAAGATAAGCAAATACCACTTTTTTTGTACTAAATTTTTACTAAACATTTTTTGTGTAATAGAAAAAAAATGTACACACCTTCATGAATATCCAAAAAAATAAAAAAAAGTCATTATTTACACATCAAATGAATGAAAAACGTAAACATCCCCTTCCCAGCTGGTGAGATGGTCAGGGGACCGTCAGCATTCAGCAGCTTCAGTAACTGGTAATGATAAATAAGGAATAAATAAGGATTAGCTAAAAATATTCAAGCTTTTCATTTTTTCAGGATTTACATAAGTACTAGATTTTTTGTTTTACTGTTATTGAATAGGCTCTTAAATGGTTCATGATCATGAGACAGGACATTATATAATGAGTTGCTTTATGTAATGTAATGTTTGATTCATTTCAGAGATTAAAGCAGTAAATTTGTCATAGTATTAAATGTTGCTGTAAAAAGACCAAACCAAGAGTCTTTTCATTCTAATCATACCTGCTTATAAAATACAACTATGATGTCATTGTTATCATAACTATTACCTTTGGGAAGCCATATTGATTCTTTAAAAAAACATGGATGTAAATGAAGCTAAATAAACATGTTAATGATGGACATCTGCACTGCATCTGCTTTGTTCTGTGAGGAACCGGCAATTATTATAAAATTAGTATTGATACGTTTTTTTTTTTTTGTTCGTTTCAAATTTTCAATAACAACAAAAAACAATAAGGCAGATACTGCTGGTCTTCACACAAAACAGCCAACAAGCACAAAACGGCACTGGAGTGTCACAATGCTTTCGTTTCCTCTTATAAGTGCATCTCAGCAAATAATCTTAAAAAATCAAAACAATGGAAAAAAATAAACTTAAACTACACAGCGAGACTATGATGAGCAAAAACAGATACAACCAACAATTCAATGCACAGTGGACCAAAACCAAGCAAGTAAAAGGAAGAAACAAAAAAACCCAACAAAAATCTTCAGAGTCGCCCACTGATGACTTCAGTGTCGTCCTATGACTTCTTCCACTTCCCCTTTTTCTTGTTTTTATTTCCTGACAACACAGCTGAATACTCTCCTGAATACTCTCCTGAATACTCTCCTGAATACTCTCCTGACGAGAGGTGGCGCTCAACACAAACCCTGACTTGAGTGCATATCAAAGCTGCACTAACATAGTGCAAATGTGCCATGATGGGAGAGAGGAGCGGAGGCGGCACCTCCAGGAGCGCAGGGCAGCATTTCCTCCACCCTTGTGCTCCTACACAGAGGTGGGTTGCCCCAGAGTTCTCAAAGAAGAGTTCAGCTCTAGTCCAGTATGTGTGTCATAGTGGAGTCCATTAGCTAATATGTCATATCTTTTATAATAAGCTTTCTGTTTTCCAAGTTTTGTAAAGACTGAGCTTCCAGAAGTCCAGGGCAAGCGGAACGAGGGGACAACATTATCCATGCTCTGATATGGTCTGAAAGGAAAGATCTCGCTACTTGCAACTATTTGTTTGACTTTGACAGTAAAGTAATACTGTGGAGAAACAGGCATTCTCCCTTTCTCTGTGGGATTTATGGAGGTTTGGCTACAGCCCAGGTACCCTTTTACCTTTTTTGAGGTTTTCTGTTTGCCTGCTTCTCCCTGTGTTCAGGTGGATGAGGTGTTCAGTGCGTGGAACAAAGTGTTAACCATTGCACGTGTGTGTGTGTGTGTGTGTGTGTGTGTGTGTGTGTTGGTAGCTGCACAAGCAGATCTACATGTCAATATCACCGTCGTAGGCCAGAGTGAGAGGCTTTAACCTGCTGTTGTTGTTTTGTCTTCGCTGGGGTTTCTTTGGTTTTTTGCTGAGGACAAAAGGAAGAAATGTGCATTCAAATGACATTCCAGTGACTTCACACTAAAGGAATCATTCAAGCAGTCATGTGTGAAACATTCACATGACTGGGAAATCAGGAGAAATGTTATGAACAAAAACAATATGAATGAAACAACAGGTATTCCCACAGGTGCCATTTACAAGCCTATACTGATGATCGGTGATTGAGGCTGTGTTACACAGACGCTGTATTGGTCTAAAAATGTGGAATATTTATTTTATAAATACCCTACTTTGGAATAATGGAAATGAACAAGTGGATGTAAACAGGAACTGGTGAACAAGTGCCATGTTAATCCAGCACTACACAACCAGATTAGCATGTTCAAATTAGCTACTGCACATTTTAATCAGGTGTAGTAATATTATTAGAAGACCTTTAATGATGAAGGACTCCAAATGGGCTTTCCATCTACAGAAACTCTTGATTACGACAACCCAAACTATTGAAATATAATTATATCTAATTAACATTCAGATATATAGTCAGTGGCCACTTTATCAGAGACACCTGCTCTTTCACATTTGGAGATTCCCTATACGGAAATTAGTCATCTTGGAAATTAGTGACCCTGGAGCGCAGCATAAATTCTGGAGATCAAGTTTTTTGTGGATCAATTTCAATGTGATCATTGCATGATCATTGGTGCTAGATTAGCTGGGGTCAGTCTCTCAAAATCTGCCGGCCTTGATGGGGTTTTCTCATGCACCAGTGGTGACAGTGTAGTGAGAAGGGTGCGATCGAGGAGGAGCACCGAGCGAAAGGGAATCATGTGCATGTAAACAACTTGTCGACAAAAAAGGGGTCAGAGGAGGATGTCAGGACTTGTTCTGAAGAAAAGGCGGTGCACAGACAAGCAAATTGCTGCTGAATACAGTGCTGGTGCTCCAACTAACAGTGCTGGTCCAAACTCATCGTTCCTTAGCACAGATGGACGCGGCAGCAGAGGCCCCGTTCAAGTGCCATTGCTGTCTAAGGGAAACAGAAAGGCAAGACTCCAGTGGGCAAAAGAGCACAAAAATTCTATCACTGAACAGTGGAAAAACATCATCCCATCAAATGAATCCAGATTTCTGTTGCAATGTACTGATGGGAGTGTCCGACTTTAGGACAAGCAGCATGAATCACGGAGCCCTTCCTGTCAAGTGTCAACAGTTCAGGCTGATGGAGGTGGAGTAACGGCGTGGGGAATGTTTTCTTGGCACACCCTGGGTCCGCTGAAGGTCTCCCTGCAGATGTACCTAAGCATTGTGGTCATCCAAATTCAACCCATCATGGCAGCTGTTTACCTTGTGGCAGAAGGACACTTTCAGCAGGACATTGCTCCATGCTACGAGGGTTGTACAGTCATGAATTGGTTCCAGGAATTTGACAATGAGTTTTTCCTTGCTCCCCAGTCACAGTCCCCGGATCTTAATCCTATAGAACGTCTCTGGGTTGTGGTAGAACGTGCTGTCCAAAGCATGATGGTGTCTCCATCTAATTTGCACCAACTGTGAGAAGCCATTCCTTCTGAATGGACCAAGATTCGACTTCAACATCTAGTGGAATTTATGTCATGAGCAAATGCTGTAGTTCTGAAGGCCACAGGAAGGCCAACACGCTACTAGACGAATGTCTCTAATAAAGTGGCCAAGATGATTCCAGGGGAGTAACCGCAGTATACTGTACTACACAGCAGTAGAGATATTTAAAATTGTTAGAGATACTTAAAATTCTCTATTATTTAAAATGATCTACAGTAGATTTATTAGCAGATTTGTTTAAAATTGTAGCACTTTGGTTGCACAGCTGATCCAAGGACCCCTGAAATGTCCTGACTCTTTGAAAACCTTGTGTATTTCACATATATATATTGAGACATTAGATGTTGGACTGTCATATCAGGCCCACTGGTAAACTGTCTTATTCTAGATCTGTGCAGTCCAGAACTGGGAAATCCAAACCTAAGATGAGTCTTTTGTGGCAACTTTAAGATAACTGTGCAGATAACTCAACTTTAAGATAACTGTGCAGATAACTCAACTTTAAGATAACTGTGCAGATAACTCATTCCATCGAAACTCTGACAAGAAACTCCCGCAGGTATATATGTTAAAATACATGTAGTGAAGTACACAAGGTTTCCAAAGAAATTTGTATATATACACAGTATACCCCCATGTTTATAGCAGGACAAGTTTTATTATTATTTAATAAAAAAATGACATATCTTTATATAGAAATAAATCAAGTTTAAATAGTGAAATTGTGTGCAGTCCTGGGCAACAGGACAGAGCACTGGGGTGGAAGCATGATGCCCCAGAATATTACCAGACTGAGACACTGCCAGCACTCTGGAGAGGTGAGCTCGTGGGCGTCCTAGCCCATCCACACCCCTGTGTGGTGGGTGGAGTTTCGTGCATCTGGGCAGCAGTGCAGGACACAGCAGCTGCTGTTCGACAAGGTGGAAGTGACGGTAGACCCAAAAATCAACCAGTGTGTGGGGGCAGGGAAACAAAAAACAATAAAAATGAATTCAAACTGAAAGGTGATGACGATGATGATAACAGTGGAGACAACGGCGAAGATGATAGTGATGATCACGATGGTGATGTGAGACTTGGGGATGACGGTGTTCTTACCAAGCTAGGTAGATCATGGACACTACAAAGATCAAGAGCACAAATACTCCGGCAGCCACTCCATACACCCAGGTCTTCATTCTGCCATCTGTGGACAGACAGAGGCAATCACTTTACATGCTTTCTAAGATACACTGGTTACAGGAAAAGTGATCCCTGATCTGACCCCTGGACTTTAAAATGGACAATTAATAATTCCTAATTTTAATCATTAATAATTCTCATGACCTTACTTAAATAACTGACTAAAAAACTATTTAAAAGACTAAAACAAAATAGTTAATTCTATAAGTCTCAGACCATCTCAGACCAACGCTATTATTAATTAAAAAAATTCCACCTATAAATTCACTTTGCGGTTCACAGTTGCATGAAACAGCTGAGTTACCGGGTCCAAAGGGTTGTAGGTACCAGGTCCGGCCCGGCCGGCCGGGCTCTTCGGTGGTACCGGTGGTGGGGTCGATCGCCCGGCTCGTCTTCACGTCGGCGCTGCCGCTGCCGCCGGCTGTGGGGATCTCCAGTACGGGGATCTGGGTACACTGCTCCAGCTGGCCCTCGGCAGACAGCACCTCTGTGTACCCTTCTTCGCACATGCATAGACCATCCTGCAGGGGGCAGCAGAGGTGTGCGCTGAAACAACCTGCATGACTCACCAATCTGGAGGCTGGAAGAAGGCCTGTTTTGTTTTTTTTTACTAGCAGTTGACACACTTACAAGCAGAATGACTTTTACAGACCATATTTCTGTACTAATAAATAAGCATAATCTGTAGTGCCACTGATATATAAAGCTAAAGACTCATGTCACTTAACATTAAAAGCTTGAATGTAAGGATCACTCTACCTGTGAGGCCAGTTCTTAGGCGTGAAGCAACTCAAGCTTTCTCTCTGTAGTGCTGCAGCAGCTCCTACATTAATTACATTTACCTAATACTTTACCATGCTCTTGGCTATGCACTAAACCGTGAAAGGCCATTACACTTAAAGCACTTCCCAGCTAAGGCTCTGGTATGTAACTGTCATGACCGCACAAGCATCCACAAGCTGCGTCTTCTACTTAAACATCATGGTATTTCCCACAGTCCTCTTGTGTCTTACCTCGGAGCAGAAGGAACGTGGCTCGTCACAAGGCGGGTCACATGTCTGCTCCACCCCAGGTGGGCTCGTGGGAGGGCAGCCACCTACAGGTCAAAGGTCAGGGGTAACGTAATGAACGCTAAGCTCCAAGCCCGCTGGAAGCACGGCACGGCAGGGCGAAAGGCGCTTAGAGGCTCTTGCGCTATGATAAATGCTGACTCCACGGTGAGTCTCCCTTTGCAGCTTTTTACTGCAGCTTGAGTAATTGCGCTTTTTCTCACTCCCTGACCTGGTTTCCGACAGGCAGACAGAGCTGCGCCGTACCTGTGACGTTTGTTCCGTCTGATCGCTCACACCAGATCAAACCCGTGGTGATCACCCACCTATACTCGAAACACTCGCCGTCTACAAACGAGAAAGCAGGGGCATGTACACAAAAAATAGCACAGCCACAGTGGGGTGTACATCAATAGGCTGATCTAATCCTACTCACACAACCATGAAAGCATTCATGCATATTTATGAATGAGCCAACAAGGATCCATAATGCATGTTATGTAGCAATACAAAGAATAACCTCTCAAAGCGAGACAGTGGGTCACACGGTATATCAATTTATCATTACGTTTACGGCATCTGGCTGACGCTTTTATCCAAAGTGACTTACAATTGTGACTGAATACATCTTGAGGTTGAGGGTTTTGCTCAGGGGACCAACAGTGGCAACTTGGCAGAGGTGGGGTTTGAACCAGCAAGCATCTAGATTACTGGTCAAGTGCCTTTTTTTTGTCACTCAAATCCTTACCGATATGACAATGAGATCAAAGAGCACTGATTCTGGGTCAGAGGTGCAAGACAAATCAGGGCCTAAGATGTGTTTCAATGATGCTTCCCGGGGCCAATTACTAACCAGAAATTCCCCACTGCTCTGAGAGAGGGTCCACCACTCAAGGGATTATATGATTCCACTTGCCTACGTGGGGGTGGGGGATATTTCTAGTGCACCAGAAATGCCATATGTTCTGCATTTCAATATGCCATATTATTGGGAGTATAACAGACTAAACTGTTCTCTACTCTTCTCCATCATTTCCACTTTAACTTGAAATAGAGGTGAAAATGAGGAGTGGTGAACATAGTGCTAATCGCATGCATGACAAGAACATGTTGACAATGCAATGAAAATTTGTGAACTTCAGTGTCACCCACAAAGAAGCAGGAACTCAGCAATTGTTTCATGAATCCAGTTTCATACACTGTTATAGATACTAATAATCTAAAATGATTAACAAAGGATGTTGTAGTGAGGTGTATAAATTCTAATAAATACACTGAGATGTCAAACCAAGAACAGCCTCGGACACTTGACATGTACTTATAAAGTTAATGAGGCTCTATAACTGTGTTATAAACGTGAAGATGACAGAGGCTCTGACCGGTGCAGGGGCGAGACTGCCACTCCTGTTCGGGACAGTGGCCGATGTTTTCGGGCTCCTGGGCGACGGCAGCACGTGAGCGCACCTGCACGGAGCCCACGCCCAACTGCTGGCCTCTCACGCACACGCCCTGGCACATGCTCCAATCAGACCACTCCATCAGATAGCAGTCCCCTGGGAGGAGGAGCCAGAGAGAGAGAGGGAGGGGTCAAGAAAGGGTGATGGAGCCAGTGGAATGCTGGAGATTTCTGTTGCACTGTACGCTTGACTAATGACAACTGAAAAGCTGAAACGAACTGAATTCTGATTCTGAACTTCTTTCCTTGTGAAGGAGAAAATGGATTACACAGTTGAAAAGACTGTGGAGTGTCTTTAGGTATACCAAACCAGTGTGCTCAGTACATGTAGTGTCCATGAGCTGCTGTTGGATTCTGCGATCTGGTGCTCTGTGAAATGGGCAGGGCTGAAGTGGCCGTTGCCATGGTACCTGGACACGGTAACGTGCACGCCTCCTCCAGAATGATGGTTTGGTTTCCATCGACAGCCTGCTCCAGGGTGGCACACAGCTCCTCGTCCACACTGCTACCCTGACCGTCTCTGGAACCGTCCGACACGAAGCAAGACAGGTTCCGAAAGCGGTGGCCTTCACCACATACTACATCCTACAACACACACACACACACACACACACACACACACACACACACACACATCCACAGGCAATCATATACACATAAACAGTCACACAAACAAAGGCTTATCAACTGACTGAGAAAATGCACAAATGGGAAAAGTTCCTTGTGTGCTTGATTTGGCATTCGGAGCCAGAGTGCCACATGTTTGATGCCAATGGCTGAGCTTTTAGTTTTCAGCTCCTTCGCTCCACTGTGCTCAGACTTTTGAACATACTGGAAAGATTGGTCAGAGCTGAATCCATCAGCAGAGGTGACAGTCTGGTTCACAACTGCAGTGCTTCTCTTCAAAAAATAGAAATTCATCAGAGAAAGAGAGAAAGAGTGAGGGAGAGACAGAGAGCTTAAGAGAGGACAGCTGAGAAAAACCATGGTGAAGGTGCACAGAAAAAACCAGCAAAACGAAGAGAGAGATGCAGGTATAGAAATATCAGAGATCTAAAGCAACAGACAGAGTGCTGGTGAAAGCAAGAAATACTGATGAACTGTTAGAGAAACGAGCAGGGGAGAGAGAGAGAGTCAGAGGGAAAGAGCAAGAGTCAGAGGGAGAGAGCGAGAAGGAGGGAGTATGCAGAGGGATTAGGATGGCACACCTCCACACGGCACTCTGACCACGGGCTGTACTGCCAGCGGTAGCAGGGGCGTACAGGACAGGGCTTCCACTGCTCCAGCTGAGGGGGACACGGCCTGCCGTCACCCTGGGAGGCCTGCAACACGGTCCGCCTCCGGGACATCTTCCCTAGAGCATCCACACACACACACGCGCACACACACACACGCATACACACACGCACGCACACACACAGACACACGCATGCACACGCACACACACACACACACACAGATACACGCATGCACACACACGCACGCATGCACCCACACGCACATGCAAAAATAGATGATGGAATGAATTATGTTTTGAACTTCTTCAGCCATCTGGCAAAGAACAAAAAGCCATTTATCTACAATTCTGTATGTTCATTTATGACAAGCAAAAAATGATGCTTGCACTGGTGCCAACTTCCGTTTAACCTCTGGGAGTTTCTTGTCAGGGTTTCGACGGAATGAGTTATCTGAACAGTTATCTTAAAGTTGCCACAAAAGACTCGTACACATCTTATCTTTTGATTTCCCACTTCTGGACTGCACAGATCTAGAAGACAGTTTGCTAGTGGGCTTGATATGCCAGTCCAACATCTAATGTCTCGATAAACTGACATATGAGCAATGGTGCAAGCAAAAGCAGGAGGGAGGATAAGGGTGGGACCCAGAGGTGGGACCAATGGTTGGGATCTAGGGGCGGGACCAAGGGCAGGACCTAGGGGCGGGACCAGGGGTGGGAACAATGGTTGGGACCTAGGGGTGCTGCTGCAGCCTATAAATACTCCCCTTTAATAATTCTTAAAACACAAGGCAAGCTGCACCTGCCTACTTCTGTTTACTATCTGAAAGTCTTTGACGAACTTAGATTTTGGAGTGCAGAAGATACCGTCTAGCAAATATTTGTATTAATCATTATTAAATATTAAAGCTACTTTAGCTAAACATAATTCATAAAGCAACTTTAAATCATGTTCAGTAAAGGTTTTAAAAAAATAGTACAGATTGAAGAAGACGATTGAAGAATATTTTAAATACACATTAAACAGAAAAATATACATGCTATTTATACAAAGCAGGACACAGTACCGAGGTTATATAAAACAACCTAGAGTGACTTGAAAAAGAAAACACGCCTCAAATACCTAAGAGAAAGTGCTTGTCTATTTTTGTACCCTCTCCCCATCAGAAGCCTCTGTGCGTGTGTGTGTGTGTTTCTGTGTGTGTGTGTGTGCGTGTTCCTGTGTGTTAGGAGGGAGCAAAAGAGATGGGGAATAGGCATTTTGAAAACCCACTGGTATTCTTCCAAGAGGAAGATGAGACAGTATTTCACACAGTTAAATATGTTACTCTAGCCTAATCCTATCCATAATTAAAGGTACTGCACATACGGAATCATCCATATTTACCAAGTAAAAGTATTACCCTATTTCTGTAATGTCACACCATTTCTGACACGTCTTTTCTCTCTGTTATATCGTATGCACATGCAGTATAAATACAGCAAATGAATCATATACAACACACCATACATTACATGACAGAAATGACAGCAGTAGTGTAAATCAAGTACGATCAAGAAGAGGACATGTGAAGAGTAAACCACATCTACCCTCTCAAAGTCTCACTCCATGTCGAAACCAAAGGAAGTTCAGTAATTGGATGTTTCTAGAGGACTTTTGCAGGCGCCTCTAACTTAAACTCTTTAAATCTAAGTCTGAATCAATTAAAAGCATGTAAAATATGAATATGTTGTGATGCTACAGGAGGAAACGTGTTTTACAGGGGTTAAACGCAGAAAATATTTGAGTCTCGAGCTGCAAATGCACCACCCCCGCACACAGTCCAAAACCCCAGCGCTTACACCGTATCTCCATAAACATACTTCAGCTCTCCCCAATTCTCCAGCCTCCGACTCAGACAAGACAGTCAGATAAGACGCATCCTACACACCCTCACACAGCAGAGTCCCTAGCAGCCTCTTCCTATGCGTTTTCTTCTCTCTCTCCCTCTTCCAACATCTCCCCCTCCCTCACCCCTCCTCTCTCTCTCTCTCTCTCTCTATCTCTCCCCCTTCATCTCCTCCTGTGGCTCCCAACTTGGCTGCACACTGTCAGTCTCTCCCTCTCTTGCTGGGAGCCTTTGGGTTCATTATGTCTGCTTTTCCTCAGTGAGGCAGAGAGGATTAACACACCCACTTAAAAAAATGTGTGTGCGGGTGGAGGGGGGGTGACTTCCTCGTGCCTTCGTTCTTCGAGCCTCTGTTTCTCGCCTCTTATCCGTGTCATTGCGCAGGACAGATGGGCAGACGTGAGAGACGGACAGCGTTCGGAGGGGAATGTGCCTGCGGCGTGCAGATGGCACTCGCGCCCAGAACACCTGGATCAGCTTCTGCATGGCAATGATCATCCGATAACAGTGCAGTGCAGCGTTTGCCTGAGGCGGAAATGTCGAACCAGAGGACCGGAGGGCCACAGCACTGCTGGGCCTGGAACCCTGGACTTCAATCCCAGACCCCCAATTCAATTTCAGGTCCTGGATATTGTAACAACTGGTAGTAAACTCAAGAGTTAATGTAGATAATTGGCCATTTTGTTGACACACTTTTATGTAAAGAGAAGCTAGAAAATGTGTGGTAGCTGAACCTTGAGGGCTGTGATGCAAATTAAGTACCAACAATTACAACATGCAGAACTGGATTTTAGATGAGGTCAGGAAGTAAGGATATCTGGTTTAGAGTTTTTTCCATCTCTATGACTCAATGAAGGCTTGATGAGGTGAAATATTCATGTCAAACCAGAACAACCAGTCCACAGTGCAGTGCCGTGGTGCTTCTGAACCACAGCAGACACTTCTGAGCTCCTGACTATGGATTAGATCTGGACACATGTCCTGACAGACAGGCAAACAGACAGAAGCTCACCGTCCAGACCGCATGACTGTGAACACTCCGTCCAGGGTGACCACTCGGAGAGCTGGCAGTTGACGGGGCACTCCACCGCACACGAGGCGTTCATCCTCCACACCTTCTCCAGACCCAGCTGTGGGGCAGAATCAGCTCAACGTCAGCTCTGACACTCCAGGAAGCTCTGCTCCAGAGCAGGGTCAGAGTTACTACGAGCCTGCCATCCAGGAGCACCGTCTAGCACATGATCCAGGTGTTTTACTCCCTCACCCTCAGGGTCCAATTAAATTGACTTTTCCTAACACTCATTGATCTACCCTGCATGCCAACCACATGGTCTGGGCTAGTTCAACAATCTTCAGGTTCTGGAAATAGCCACGTTTACGTCAGCAAACCTCAAACGCTGCTGGATCATCAAAGCCATGCCAGTTTTGTTGTTGTTGTTGTTTGTTTTTCTTTCTCTCCATAAACCCTCTTATCGAAGGTCTCATTGATTTCTGAAATATGTATTATTATCAACCAAGCACTATAGATCCTCTAAAGAGGTGGGCAAAAAAAGTGACACTATTTTACCAGATACTGCCAGAATGCTGAAACATTTAGTCAGTGTTTTCACCTGCAGTAATGTTATTTTGACCTTATTTGTACCACAGCGTAAACCATTACTTGTACTGCGATTTCAAAAAATGTTTAGCCTAAAAATGTATCTGTGCTACCTTTGAAATGTGAGTTGACTGAACTTCACTTGCTCTGTTAGCTTACTGATAACTTAACCTACTCACTCACAACAACACTAACAACAACAACATCAATAATAACAATAATAATCTGTAATATTTGTACATTGTACAATCCAAACCTCCTCGCAGAACTTCAAGTCCACTGATTTTCCGTCACTTCTCACACAGTCCAGCATGCGGGTCTTTAAACCATTACCACACACAGCGTTGGCACTCAACTGGCATGTACTCCAGTCTGAGAGGACAAACACACACACAGACACACACACACACAAACACACACACACACACGCACACGCACACAGCATGGCAAACCCTCATGAGTAATGACATATTTATCAATCACATACAGCAGTCCTAATCAAATATGTCAGAACCACTGTAATATACACACAATAAACACCATGTATCGTGACTCACAGATGTCAGTGAAACAGAGAACAGTGTTCAGCTGCTGTTTCTCCAGTAATCCTCAGTGATTCAGGTCAACTGCCTGGAGAGTTTCTGGGGTGGCACTAATTACAGCAGACATTCAATGGCCACATTCTGCTCACTCTATGAACAGCTGCAATTTAGACTCCCTTGTACCACTGACTCTAGTTAAACTACAGATCTGGCACAAGCACAGAAAACTCTGGTACCACTGATTCTAGTTAAACTACAGGTCTGGTTCATGCACAGATGACTCTGGTACCAGCGACTCTAGTTAATCTAGGTCTGCATCAAGCATCACACCCTCTGGGTTTTCTAACGCAGCTGTGGCTGGTGCTCGATGATGAGCCTGCAGATCTTGGACAAAGCAGAGCGCTAAAAAGTTTCTCCCATAATGATCTTGGCCATAATGCCTTAAACAGCCTGGCGCCACTGGGACAACAACAGAAGAAACAGCTCTCTGTGCTCTTAGAGCACTGCCGCAGAAGATGCGTTCACGCAGCGAGAGCCTGTTCAGTGTGCTGAGCCCAGCACGTAATTAGCTTTATGAGCTGCACAGGAAACGAGCGTGCGGAACGCTTGCTACACAAGGCCGTTTCCATGTCACTGTAAAATCTTGTCAGACTTTCATCTGCCGTACCTTTTCCATTCTGGTCTCCTTTACTGTTACAGGGCTCCTTTGATCAAAAATGCTAATGCGGCTAACACTGAACTCAATGCTAACGCGGTTAACACTGAACTCAATGCTAACGCGGTTAACACTGAACTCAATGCTAACGCGGTTAACACTGAACTCAATGCTAATGCGGTTAACGCCGAATGAAGGTCAGAAGTGCCGAGTGCCGGCCTGCTTGGGTAGCAAACAACGAGAAAACTCTCATTAGAAACACTACGTCTTTCTAATGCATTATGGGTACCTGTGATGTTGTAGTTGTAGTGGTAACAGTTCTTGTTCAGCACACAGGGCTCCACCTCAGTGCCCACTGGACATTCTCCACCCTCCTTGGGCAGCCGCAGAGCGTAGGCCATCCTCCTTCGCTCTGTTCGGCCACTACAGGGCTTCGAGACACACATCACACACCAAAAGGTCAGGAGCAGTGGCCAATGGCAAGCCTGCCTACCCCACAGTTGATACACCTTTCTGATCAACTCTTAAAGGTGTCCAGCAGACGAGCACCAGGACAGGATGCTCCGATTTCTCCACGCTGCTGCCTTCGGTTTGGCCCCTAGTGGGAGACGGATCTCGCTGGAGTCATCGGTGGCCCCAAAAATAAGCAGTTCCCTCTCGTCATAACCCAGATGAGAAAGATAGACAGAGAGAGAGAGAGAGAGAGAGAGAGAGAGAGAGAGAGAGTGCTAGGGAGCATTAAAGAACAAAACGAGCAAGAGGAAAATGGGGAGAGAGAGAGAGAGAGAGAGAGAGAGAGAGCTGCTCTAAAAGTGGAGAGAGACAGCACTGCAACAGCTGGAGTGTTGTCTGAAGGCCACGTGCTGACTCTTCACACCGAGCCACACTGCCACAACGTCAGGCTCTCGACTGTGAATAGTGTGTGATTAACAATGTCTCCGGGCTGGTAAAAGACTAGGAGAAGGACACAGATCGAAATCATTGCTTTTTGAAAATAAAATGAAATCAGCCGGGGGCTGAGGCTAAATTCGATCAGCCACAGTGGTAGCGTGGCGTAGAGCAAGCGATTGCCTGAAGCCCGCAATTAAAATGACTCCTATTTACATACCTCTAATTACACAGTTACATTCATGCATTTACATACCATCATATACCTCTAATTGACTGCTCTAATGTTGGGGTAGGGGCTCTTTTTGCTACTCCTTGTACTGTGAACTGCTGCATCACACAATAATCACCAGATGAGTATCTGAACAAACCTTTGTTAAGCAAGAAAATGCGTAATGGAGGAACTAGTAAAGAATGCAAGAGGAAATTTTAATCATGGGTTGGTGAACCATGGAGTCTCTCAGATGACTGTAATCACAGAGTTCATCCATTGTATCACACATTTAATGGACATACTTTTCTAACACTCACTTTGGAAGCCTTCGTAAAACCCAGACATTAAAATCTCAAATTCTTTCTAATCAGAGTTTGTGTCATAGAGTATGACAGCTTTCTCTACAATTAGCTATCGACACTAAAATCACCAGAGTGTTGAGAACCTCAGCTTTGTGACCCATTGCCTCCAGTTCTCCTCAACTTCACGAATGGCAAGTTAAACATGGCAGTGGCCCTATTTGGCAGAGTGCAGGTTTCAGAGGGCAAGAACGCAGCTCTCACCAGCTCACAGGGAGTCCAAGGACTCCAGTCAGATAGCACGCAGTCCTCAGGGCAAGGAAGTCTTCTGTCGCGGGTGCCCACCGGCATTTCCTCCGGGTCACACAGGTAGTCCTCCACGGCTTCCGTGGGGCCGTCCGCCGTATTCAACATACACCTGCCCAGCACATGCCGCTTGTCACAGTTGGTTAGGAGCATACGGAGGTTAAGGATTGTGGGATTCTTCATTGGGAACTGTTCTCTTAGTCTTCACTTCCACTAAGACATTGGGATTTGTTACAATTTGTCTATGAATTTGGAAAATCAGAATCTGATTAGTCCAAAATATTGCTGGTACTACACAGATACAATTGCCCTGGCAAGAGAAGTTAAGACCAGAATGTCGAATGTCCTTCCTGTAGAATGTCTTATCTATCATGGAAAATCAAGTAGGTACACATTTACAGCTTTTGTGATGTACCATAGTTTACCCAGTCTCAAACTTTAGACTATAAACTGAGCTTTATATTATAGACTTTTATATTAGAAACACCATTAATACATAATATATAATGTGCTGGGTGTCACCCAAGTTTGAATCTGATGAGCCAATGTGGTTATACTTGCTGTAACACCAATGCTGACATAACAAGGTTCAGTTGGGAGGGACTAGGGCCATCCATAGAGCTGAGTGGGCATACCTAACCCGCCTGGTCTGCACTCCCTCTCCACAGTTCTCCTTTAGGTCCATGTTGCTGACTTTCCAGGCACTCCACGGCTCTGCCACCCACACATACTGGCTGCAGTCGCTCACGCAGGGCACCACCTCATACACCTACAACAGGGACGGAGCACGCTGAGTCGCCATGGCTACCAAGCCCATAGCTGCCAAGGCTCAGCTCGAGGCTGTTCGTCAGACACTGTCTGAAGCCCAGACTTCCGCACCGTAAGGGATTTGACCGCCTGACTGTTTGGCGCCAACAAAACACGGCGAAATTGCCAAGAGTAATTTTTCTTGCGGATTTTGTAACGACAGGGAGCATGCTTACCTGAGCCTGTGTCCATGCGGAGTTTCCAGAATGATTTGGAAAAAGGACACATGAGAATATTGATCAGAACATGGAGAAACATTCATGGCCCCCTTTCCAGGTATGACAACACGAATGTGAAAACCCCCCCAGCAAAATTTCTAAACAGATTCTAACATTTTGTGCCCAAAAGGTAAATAAGAACTTGACATCAGCAGGAGGTATTTGGAGAGGGAAGCACACACCTGTCAATCATCATGACCTGGAGTCTGCTTGTACAATGTGGATATAAACTGAGAGAGAAATGTTTTATGTTGCAAATGAACTGATAGCATGACAGGAGTTTGCTGCTGGTGGGTGGCTCAGAGAGCCTCAGGTCTGACAGGAACAACTGCTATGCGAAGTGCTGACTCAGTCTTGTCTGGCACCCTTGGACATACATTTTTACTTCACTTCCAAACTCTTTCAGCAGCAAGCAGTTGTTATTCAGTAACACTGGGCCAAGAAT
The DNA here is from genome assembly GCA_028565775.1 of Sternarchorhynchus goeldii. NCBI lineage: Eukaryota > Metazoa > Chordata > Actinopteri > Gymnotiformes > Apteronotidae > Sternarchorhynchus > Sternarchorhynchus goeldii. Next base: position 3,683,897 of record JAOXYF010000028.1, read on the forward strand.
CTAACATTACCCATTGTGGGGCTGTAACAAAATGGGGCTGTCCCAAAGTGCCAAATGCTTCTGTTGTGTGTGAGCAGTGAGCGTATTTCTTGTTGCGCAGTGTTAAAGGTGAGCTCCCTACCTGACTGATATGGTCCAGTTTGGGACAAGGTCTACCGCCATTGTACGGCTTCTCCCGCAGCCACTTGGAGCGAACTTTGACCCCACTGCCGCAAGACTTGCTGCAGCGTGACCAGTTGGACCACTCACTGAGCTTGCAGTCCGACGGGCAGGGGATGACGCACGCCTCCTCGATGTACCCTGAGAGGGGGCAGATGGGTTCACGGGTTCAGAAGGCCACATAATCCAGCAGTTTACCGTCCACCATCATGTACCTGGAAACACTTGTACAGCGATGCGGTCGAGGCAGTGAAGCAGGCCACAAGCAGACCTCGCCAACGGTGACTCATGTCACAGTGTGAGATACAGAAGCCTGAACTACACCCTGTGAGGACCTGATGCATTATGGGTACCAGGCAAATCTGATTACCCACTGTCAGCTCTGAGGCCTGCACAGGCTGTGCATGGTATAACAGGGTATAACAAAATTCATTAATGTCTGCTGTATTAGTGGTTCTAGGATATGGTAGTGTGGACACACATTAGTATGTACAGTGGAACATCACTGATTACCAGAGTGGAACCCGATAAAGCTGTAGGCATCACCACACACATCATGGCAGCCAACACACCTGTCCGCCACAAAACTACCACTTCCTGTTTTTCGTCGCCAGGGGATATTCATCCTGCTGACTGTTAACCTCTAACTGGTTGAGCTAATACAGAGTTTTGACTCAGCAAAGCAGCCTGGGAGGCATCCTGTCAAAAACGATACTCCAGCGTACGTGTGAAAGTCTTACGTTTGCATTCCCTCACCTAAATGAAAGCAAGGCAAGTTTTTTTTGGGGCGAAAAAAAAAAACTGCTCATGGTCCAATAGTAATTACATTTCAGGGAATTAAGAGCATCCAGTGTATTTATTTACCTTGCTACTCTGAACACAGCAGTGAGAGGTTCTTCTTTATGGACCCCTGTGTGGTAGCTGTAACTGAAAAATCCAAACTATTACAATAAGTGGTAGCTAAGGACTGTGGAGAGCTTCCTGACACATCTCCACCTTCGCTTGGTGCCAGCACGATTAACCGTGTGACATGGTGACAGACCAGCAGGCCTTGCAGCTGGTGATCTCAGCACCCCAGGTGAGAGTCCTATTAAGGCCAAGTCATCCCCTCTAGCCATCTCTTAGCAACCCTCCTCAGCAACATTTCTTAACAGCTGTCTGTACGTGTTATGTCTCGCTAGCTCAAGTGCTACCCTGCTGCAGTGAATATATGTCCCAAGAACAAGAGCACCCCCCCCCCCACCAAGATCCCACATGCTGCTTGAGCTCAGACTGACCCAACTCTAGACCCCTACAGCCATGTGCAGATAGGGACTGTCTTTGAACTCACTGTCTTTACAAAGCGTGCCTCCCTGCTGTCTATCACTGACCAGATCATGGTAGATCAGAGCCACGATTGAACAGAGCCCTAACAGAGTCGAGTACTCATAGAGCAGCATTCTGACAGAGCAGCGTTCAGGCAGAGCTTAGTTCTAGCTCATGATGACTTCTCACTACACAACACCTCCCACTCATAGCAGAGGGAGACATACACATGCACACCATATGAGTAAACAAGACTAATCACAAACACAAGGCTGAATGCAATGGAAGCCAAAAACCAATCACGTTCACATTTATTTAAAAGTACATCAATGCCTCATCGAATAGCCAGCACTCGAATGTGGTACGTGTTAATGTAGTCATTAACACAGTAATGTAGGGTGGACCAGCACCACCGGACAGCCCAGAAAGCAGAGCACAAATGCACTCGGAAAACCAGCAGCATTTATATTGTGTTATTGCATCGATATTGTTGATACTGTAGAGTGGAACCTCTCTGTGAGGCCAGGGAGAGAGAGAGAGGCATAACGACCAGCACCTCGTGGCCTCCGTGTGGAGAGACCAGCGCAAAGATGCTCCTCCCCGCATCCCTGATGGCTCAAGGAGGAGAGATAAAAAGGCGCTGGTGATTTCTGCCCCCCCTCTCCCCCCTTTGATCTCTGACAAAGCTCCTTATTATGATAAATTATTATGATTAACACACAGAGAAGGGGAGGGGATGGAGAAATAATAGGAGCGGGAGGGGGATAGAGGAAGAGGAGAAGAAGTATATAGGGAGAGAGAGAACTGTACATGAATAAATATGTCAGAGAAAAAAAATACACAGGTAATAAAAAAAGGAGAGGAGAGAGAAGAACTGGATAAAAGCGAGAGAGGAGACATGAGGAGGACAGAGGAGCCCAGAGCTACGCTCAAACACAAGTGTGGTTATTTCACTCAAACAAGGAGTCAGGTAAAAGTAGCCCTGCTAAAAAAACAGCTTGTGTAGAAGTTTTGGGTTTTTTTATGGTCAAAAGAAAAAGGGTTATAAAACACTCAAATACTGAGTTTCCAACAGAACGAGTGGTAAACACAACATCCTGCAGCACAAGGACTGAAGTTTGTACTAAATGCTGGTCCTTTTCTTTTTGTGATACCGTTGGTCGAAATGAAATTTGAACTCCTCAAAGTGAAGATCAAAGCAGAAAAGCATGAACACAGAAGTAACATAATGTGAAGTGGATAAAAGCTGAGCGAAAAGTAGAATCCGTTTTACTTATACCTGAAGAAACAGCTCAATATATGTAACTGAGTAAAAGTCGTTAAGAGTGGAAGGAAGAAAAAGAGAAAGACAGCAAAAAGGACAGAGTGAGTAAAAAATACAGAGAGAGAGAGAGAGAGAGAGAGAGAGAGAGAGAGAGAGAGAGAGAGAGAGAGAGAGAGAGAGAGAGAGAGA